>JAXDDW010000004.1:17235000-17577500 GCA_034670385.1 Hoplostethus mediterraneus
GCTGCTTTCTCTCTCTCTCTCTCTCTTTCTCTCTCTCTCTCTCTCTCTCTCCCTGTCACACACACACACACACACACACACACACACACACACACACACACACACACACACACACACACACACACACACACACACACACACACACAGATCTTAAGATTATGGTGTGTTTCTTTACAAAGGTCTGTTAGGAAATAATTTGATATTAATTATTATATATTACCTTGTTTTGTCTCCTAGATACTAATTACAAGATGACAATCACTAATTGAAACAAGAAAAACCACGATGATAGCTAATTAATCTTCCTGATCTTGTTGAACAGCGCATATTTCAAAGGGTAGATTTTATGCTCATGTTGTGGGCTGACCTACCTCTGCCTCTACCGAGATTTCATTTGTATGACAGATTCCAAGCGGCTCTAATACCTCTAATGTTATGAAGCCGGTGAAGGCGAGGCCCTTCTCTAGCACCACCAGCTGCTCTTTCTGAGTCCATAGGCCGGCAGTGCCTCTGGTCATTGTGCTGGAGTGAAGCGTGGCTTGTTCAGTTTTAATGGGGCTGTGATTGCCTGCAGAACCCACCGAGTCCTCTGATTCCAAGACCCAAGTCTAGGTACGTTGGGCATGTGACCACACCATGAATTAAATGACGGGCCTGGATGCACCATCACGTTCACGTAATGGGGAAAAAAAAAAAAACTATGTTTGAGCCTTGTTGCTGCGAAGGAAAACCAGTAGGTTTAGTAGTAGAGTTAAAACCACAGGAGAAAAAAAAAGTAAGTAATAATGGCGAGGCCCCCACGTCTCTAGATATGGTTTTCATTCCTCTCCCGCCGTTGGTCATTGGTTGATTTCCATTCAGTTCTTTTTAGAGATTTAAGGGCAGAAATAGTTATGAAGCAGACCCAGAATAAACATGTACCGATGAGTAAATCCATTAACGAGCTTAAATTCTCACCTTGATTCAATGAGCGTACCAAAGCCCTAAAGAGAGATCGTAGAAAAGTAGAATGTTAACAGACTGCACATATTTTATAAAAGACCCAATGGTGAAATATCAGAAAGTAGTTGAAGATGTAAGATCAGCATTTTTCTCAGCTCAAAACGCTAGTATACTGCTCAATGTAATCGACTCTGCTATCAACCCTCTCCCTTTACAGTGTTGAAGCCTCCCCAGAGAAATGTGTTGAGTTTCTTATATTCATCACAGAAATTGTTGAGAGCATTAGATTCCAAATCTCCCTTCAATGTTAAGTGAAAATGCTGCTGTTTTGAACTGAGTTTTGTTTTTTGTTAGTCATATGAAGTGCTCTTCCCATCGTTGAAGCCAAGCCAACGGAGCATTTCCAAACCTTCACCTGAGTCTGCACTCTGTAAGTGAGGATTTCGAACTTTAACAATCAATCGGGGCCAGTTAGAGGACAGCGTTTAACATGTGGCTTAATGGTATCTTGTATCACCACTTTAACATAGTGTGAATGAGTGAGTAGCGATTACTGTGGGGAATTTAATTTTACTCCCAAACCTATTGGAGACACTGCAGGGACAGATTAGAAAAGAATGATGGACCACAGTAAGACAAATTGTGGTTGCACATTTATTGAAAGTATTCATCCTTTTAGTATTATAACTGCCTTATTTTCAGAGTTTACATAATGTGGCCGAGAAATCAATTACTTTTGGCTGCTGTTCCTCCATTTTAGTCTAAAGGGATTGAGCCAGCAGATATGTGATCCCTCATATGAGAGTGGTGAAAACTTGTCCCCTGTCACCTTCCAAAAAGCTTTCTAAAAGCCCTGATTAATGGTTCTCTGGGGTTTCTTGACTGATCCAGTGTCTACAGTCGACAACATAGAGACACTGGATAGGGAACTTATCCTACTGCATCAGACAGGGAGGTACAGTACAGTACAGAAACTATGCAGTGTTGGGCTTGTTACTCATTTCAAACATAATTCACGTGAGACCAATACGTTTTTACACTACTTGTTATATTTCTTATCTGTTACACCCCCAAAAATTGGTGATTGCATCCTCTCTTACCTTCAAAAATCAGGATAACTCAATTGTCCTGCTGGTGCGCTTCTGTGTGAATGATCAAAGCAACCAAATAGTGTTGATGTCCACTGATTATGTCATCCTTCTGCTCCATAAAATCAAAGTGGAGAGCATACTTCCACTTGGAGAATGTAAACCATTTTTCCATCCACGCTTGCTTATAGGTCAGGCTAACGAAGAGCATACCTGCGTCAACTGAGAGGACTCATAATGATGAAAACAAATAAGGGAATGGGGAGGATTACAGATTTTTGGATAATTCACCCTCACCATTATGGGAGTGTAACAGAAATAACAAATATAGGAGTTCGGAGTTCTAGCCTAACCACAAGGGCACAGACAGTGGGGGAAAGCAAGTAGTAATGAGAGTGGACAGAGAGGACTGCAGCATGCTGAACCTTGTGTTGACAGGTCAGGTTGAAGGAGATGAGGAGCCTTGGCTACAGTGGATAGGCTGTGGAGAGGTCTGTCTGGGATGGCGGTGTGGTGGGGGGTGTCATGGGGGGAAGGGGGAAGGGGGGTGGATGGCAAAGAAAAATAAGAAATGAGAGAGTGCTTAGGTTTCTGGCAGCCTCTCTTGAGTCAGTGGATTGCCCAGTACTCAGTTTGTTCCCGAGGGTTTGCTCACTATATCCCCTCATAAATAAAAATAAGGAGAGCCTCCTCGGAGTCTGTGGAGGGACTTTTTTATTTTTAACAACATCAATGAATATGTTGAAATCAAAAACAAGACTTGATGCTCGTTGTTCGGGTGTGTACTTCAATGAATAGTTACGAAACCCAAAGAAAAAACAAATGTGTGAATGAATGAATGGATGAATGAACGAACACGGCGGCTTGGGGTATCACGTCTCTTTACTATGCGCAGCTCTGTGTGGTAGCAGTGTTGATCGTCCGCTGGGCTTACTTCCACAGCTGTTGCATGTCTCATCCTGCTGAGGTGTTTGCACCTGCAGGAAAAAACAGAAAGCATAGTGCTGGGTGTGTGACATCCCCCCTCCCCTCCACGCTGTCACCTCAGCAGTCCCTGGCACCACCACCAGCCTCCTCCAGCCTGTGTGCAGACATGCTGCCACCACAAACAGCCAAAGCATAAGAGGTACATGCAATGCATATGTTCAGATGTGGTACGCCAAATGTTTTGAATTAAATTTTTGCGGTTCACCGACTTCCCTCCACCTCATTGTTGAATCTCTTATTTATCGTTTTCCCCACATAATGGAACAAAAACAGCTCAAAGCAATAGGACACACTGCCTCCTTTAACAGCCAAAACATTGGTGGCACATGCAGTTCACCAAGCTGAATCAGTTCCTCTGTTTCCAGTCTTCCATCCACTTCCCCGTTGAATCATACTCTCTTATTTACCATTTTCTGGGTATAATGGAACAAGAACAGCTCAGAGCAATAGTAGAAACAGCGTGTCACATGAGAGGAGCAGCGGGAGCACGTCTGTATCCTGGTGGCCCGAAGATAGCACTGGCTACAGAGGAAAGTATTGTGGTGTGCAAATGTGGAAATGAGGTCTGTGATTT
This sequence comes from Hoplostethus mediterraneus, assembly GCA_034670385.1. NCBI lineage: Eukaryota > Metazoa > Chordata > Actinopteri > Trachichthyiformes > Trachichthyidae > Hoplostethus > Hoplostethus mediterraneus. The sequence goes on from JAXDDW010000004.1 coordinate 17,238,592, forward strand.
GTGCGTGCATGTGGCAGAGGCTCTCAGGAAGGAGTCGGGATCACACAGCTCTCCCTTGACCAAAGTCCTGTTCTTAAACCAAACATTTAATTTTTTGGAATTGCTTGCAGTATCTAACGCCTGCAGCAGGAAGATCATCTCATTATTTTTGTCTAGCTTTTACTTGCTAGGTAAACCCACCTTCTAGTGTCACAATCAAGAAGTTTAATAACACCAAGTATTACAGAAGCTGGTAGTAGTAGTACTGTGACCATCAGTTGCAATGCTATATTAACTGCATTGAAGATGGAAGTTTGATCTGTGAGAGTTAAATGAATTTTGTCAGAAGAGATATTGAAAAACTGCAGATGTTTCTGTCATTTGTTCCCCCCAGAATTACTTCCAGTCTAATCTTTTTTCATTCATTTACCTCTCTATTCTATTACCTCTCCCATCATTTCTTCATTTCCTCTGGTCTTGTTATGGACCGTAAGTTGCTGTGATGATTCTCCGCTTTTCTTACTTTTCCAGACCTCCCAGTCCACTCTCTCTCTCTTTTGAATGACTCTCTTTGTCTTTCCACTCATCTCCCCACACCTTGTTCTCTCCTGCCCAAAGTTGAAATTCCCCCATATGCTCAGCTTTGTCAGAGCAGGTGGCAAACCACAGGTGGACCCCACACCTCCGCTTTGGACTGGCCTCCATCCCGTAAACCCCAACCCATGTTGCCATTGGGCACACTAAGTGGGGGGGGCAGGAAGTCCTCTTTTATTTTGATGACCTGTTTTAATAACCGAGTGACCTCACGGTGGCCTTGAAGCAGGCCACACATCTTGTGTCGTCTTACAAGAGCCCTCTTTCAATACAGACATAATATATCCCTTCCAATTGTTGTTTGTTATTGCTGTCTTACGCATTGATTTAAGAATGGCAGTATATTGCTCTCACTAATCACATTTTGTCACATTAGTGATTTATTCAGGGAAGGAAATGAAGTGAGTTGTTGAATACAGTGTGAATGGGCCGTCTTTGAGAAATGAATGCCGGTGGTTAATGAAATTCAGTGATTTATTCTTCTGAGACCCAATTACAAGACGCTGTTATGCCAATTGTCTAGGATATTTGGTGACATTTAAGAGTGCATTCAGAGTAAGTGACCTGGAATGTAGGCATGTATGGGTGGATATTATATCCTATTACCGTTTTCATTTAACGGTTGGCAAATATCTGAAGAAAGAAAAATAATTTTCACATAGCTTTTCAGTACAGACCGAAAGTGTTCACTTGCCTTAAGGTCATCATCTAAGTCATTCCCCGGGTAAATTCAATTCAAATTCCGGCTACTACAGTATTGCTGGACATTCATCTGGAGTACTATAGGGGTTTAGCAGCTACAGTATGTCCACAGCATCTTTGTTTAAGTGACTCTGTAAAGCAAGAATGAGCAAAAAGGACTGATATCTGAGTAGCTAATATCCAGTTGTAATCCAGGTGCATGTTTGTCAGCTACTGGGTCTCCCTAAATACAGATCCTTCCTGTTTGCGCCCCTTCAACCCTGAAGGTCTCGTCCCCCCCAGCTTCCATTTATCTATGAGTGTTCGCTGGATGCACCGCAGCATGGGGAACATACAGAGGCAGTGGTGGATGTGACGGGGTTGCAAATCTTTATAAATGAATAAAAGAAGCCCCCCAGATGGATGTGTTGAGGATGTGTGGGGGACGTGCTGAGAATGAAGGGAGGGGAAGAGGAGAGGAATGGATGTGTGCCAACTCCACACCGGCCATCTTAGTGCATTAATCATAGCAGCCTCTTCATGATACATAAGCCTCTCTCTCCCCTCTCTCTCTCTTTCAGTGAGCCATCATTTCTACAAAACACTGTGGCGACAGTCTTTTGTGCGTTTTTAGACGTAGCGCTATCTTAGCTATACTTGAGCACACAGATGCCATCTCTTGAATAATTCTATTTGTTCCACTTTGAAGATTGGCTTTCTTTTTCTTTCCTTTGGGAATGTAAATGTTTGCCCTTGGCATACTGTCTGAGATTGTTAGAAAGATATATCTACACCCCAAACCTTTATCAAATAGTTTTCGCAAGTACTATTTGTGGTTTGTTTGTTTGTACCTTGGTGCCAGATGGGTGAGGCTTGCCACATAGGATAGCAAAAGTACCACAAAGTTTAGACAATTGCAGGAAAGTATTTGAAAGTAAATTTAGTATTTATAACTTGTACAACTTGCCTGACACTATCTGAATTGGACCGATGGGAAACCCTACCCATCTGTTATTCCATGCGGTACTATTTGACCCAGTTCTGTTATATAGTGCTTAGGCAATTAGCAGTTACCTGCTTAGGCGGTGAGATTTTCCACACTGTCAGTCATTAATGGAACAGAGCATCAATATTTCTATTCAGGTGAGTAAAAGCTTTTTCGTTGCCACTGGCTTATGTACTGCAAGACTTTTCATGTTCTGTTCTTTTCTTTCCAACATGAAGAGCATTGCAATTGATTCACTTGGACTGGAAGCAAAAGTGACACCTCTTTCCCAGCAGTTTTGAAGCTTTGAGAGTAGACATTTGTTGCTGAAATTGCCAATATTAACCCGTCATTTCCCTTTCTGTTCTGTTTCAGATGAAACCACCTACGATGCCTCTGGCTCCTCATCTTTACCAAGCGACCCCACAGTCACAGCTGCTCCTGCTCCATTGGCTGACCTGCCAGTGGCGGAGGAGGTGCCTTCCTCAGTCATCCATTCAGATGGCGGGGCTGTGTCTGAGGGTGGAGGGTTAAGAGGGCAGCCTGCATTCTCCTCCATATTAACCTTTGTGGCAGGAACTGTCAAACATCCACTGAGCCTTCAAAGCAGAGCCTCGCCAACCATCACCAGGGACAAGAACCACACCAGCCAATGGCCTTCAGATAATTCTAGCCAGGGCTCAGAGATGTCCGCCTCATCCTCGTCTGTGGGAGCCAGTAGGAACCTATCCACCAGCTCAGGTCTGACTTCCATCATACCTCACCAGCACACCACAGCACCTCAGACTGTTACCATGGCATCAACTGTGCCATTACAGTTGTCCTTCATGGATGGAAACAGCAATGTCTCATCATCATTGTCATTGTTATCACCACCATCATCATTGACTTCATCATCATCATTGTCTTCACCTCCACCACCAACTTCCTCAGTTTTATCATCATTATTGTCTCTATATTCATCATCACTCTCATCTTCTGCTGAATGGATTGCAACAGCTGCCTCATCTCAAGGCCAATGGAAGCTGTCCAACCCTGTCCCTCAGACACAAATGGGCGCATTAGCACCAGCAGGGTCCCCACGTTGGACAGATGGCCTAACATCTGCACAGGCCACCATTCGTTCAGTTGTTGATTTACCAACCATTGTAAACAGATCGGTGAGTGCAACAGCTTCTCCATCAGACTTTCCTCCTAGTGAAACAGTGACTAGTGAAACAGTGACTAGTGAAAACAGAGAAAAAAGCAATACAGAGCCTACACACTCATTTTACTCATCACTGGATAAATCACATGGAGTGAGAGGAGCACATGTAGGGGCTATAAAACACAACACTGGTGGCAGCGCTGAAGTGATGAAGATACCAGCAAAGAGCACATATTCATCATATTCTACATCAAACCATGGACAAATTGCTTTTACATTTTCAGACAGGGCCACTCAGGCCCAGAGACGTATGAACACTATCTCGACCAATAATAGGGAGACAAGCATTTCATTTCTCTCTACTCATGATCAAGAGATTCAAGCTGATCAAAGCCAGCAGGGAGCTTCACAAACTCATACATCAGCACTGCTGTCTACTCGTCCTATAGGCTATTCAGTTTCTAGTCATGTCACGAGGGAGAGGGTAAAAGGAACACCACATGGAGTAGAGAAAGGCAAGACATTGGTAAGCAGTCAGGGTTTTCTTCTGAAAACCCTTGGAGCTGCACCGTCAGTGCATTCAGAGGTTGTAAATCCAAGTATATCACCAGCGATGACAACCAAACCCTCAGGATCGTATTTTACATCCAGGACCCCACCAGATAAAACTGCAATCACTAAGCTCACACCTGTCTACCCTGGCATGGTGTCCTCGCTGCATGCATCTAATCCTGGTGATTTACTGACAGCAGCAGGTCATGGCAGCCCTAGAGTTCCTGTCCTCAATATAACTAACAGGCAGGGAGGGATAGCAGGAGCAGAGCTCAGATCTAGTCCCTCCCAAACTTACCAGAATAGCTCACTTTCATTTAAACAGACAACCACCAATGGTTCCACCGTGGGTTCTACCACTGGAACAGTGATGACCTCCACCACATCAGAATCACTTTATCTGCCAAGTAATCCAGTAATAAATGTACAGGAATTTGTAACACAAACAAGGTCTCCCGAGGGTGTAACTCAGGAACACAGAGGATGGATGACACTGAAAATGATCTTTACTGTTGAAAGAAAAACAATGCCTCTTTCTAGTTCCTTGGCATTGCCAGGGGAATTAGCAAAGGACATGACCTCTAAAGCCATGCATGAAAGTCTCCCAAACCCCACACAAGCTACCTACTTACTCCCCTTGTTTCTTAGCCAGGGTGTTAACCACAACACCACTGATGATGCCTCTGGCCTATCTGCTGAAAGTGGAGTTAAACTCTCAGACCAACCTAAAGCCTTTGTATCATCACAAATGGTCACCTCAACAAGAGCATTTCCGACAAAGTCTTTGTTGACTTCTCAAAGCAGGTTTTATACAAAGCCCGGTCTATCTCCAACGGCCGCTCTAACTGAACAGACAGTCTTGTCTTCAGCTGAAATCCCAACAGAGGAGACAGACTACAGTCCTCATATACACTCAACTAGCCAGGATCTCTCTAGTGCAGGTAAAGAGCCAACATCACTAGAGTCCTATGTTCACATGACACATGTAGACAGAACTACTGCAAACAGTTTGGTTTCTCCCTTATCTGGTGTATATGAGGAGTCTGCTACGATCACAGACCCTACGTCACTGCAGTTCACAACACAGTTGCCCTCTTTCAACACTACGAAAGACATTTTGATATTGAAAAGAGACTCTGACGGCTCTGTTGAAGGAACTCTGGCTGGTATCCCATTACCCACACTCACATTTGAGGCTGATTTAGAGCCTCTTATGCGTCTTTCTCATAAAGACGATGTTACGCTCTTGGACCATAATGAACAGTCCTCTCCTTCCCCCTGGTCAGAAATCATCCGAGCACTAAGGACTAACCGTAATACCCACTCTCAGGGACCATTTACCAGTGTGAATAGTGATACATCTAGTTTTTATTTAGACAGAAAAACAATCATGCCCTTTTCACCATCATCTGCAGCAACTACTATTTCCAATAATGGACAAAACAGCACTGGAGCAGATAGTACTATTTTCAGCTTTGGCACAATAAGAGCACAACATACAAAGTGGAAAACTAACAAGCCCATATTTTTTCAAAGCAGTTCCTTTAAATCAGAAAATGCATCTATTGCCTTAGATACCGTTAACTCTCATATACCAGCAGATGGAGCATCATCTGAACACCCAACATTAGGACAGTCTAATGTTCATATATCAAATTCAACTGCTCCAACAGTATCCACCAGTGATCCATATTCAGTTCAACCAAGTGGGACAGAGCAGTTTGTTGAAGAATATTCATCTTTTGCACATCTTAAAGCTACATCAGGAGCCAAAGCCTGGAGTCTGAGTCTGTCTCCAGCTAATCTCAGATCTCCTGTGGCTGTTGATGTCCCACAAGGACCCACTGAGAACACTTCTGCTCCGTCAGTTTGGGCAACATCAGGATTACATGTTTTTCTGCCCCAGTCTCACACAACTAATCACTCTGTGACATTTTCACAAGCCATCTCCCTTGCATCGGTGTATAAAAGCAAGAATAACCCCTCTCAGACAGTCATTGATGTTGGCTTCCCTGAATCTGCATCTGATACTGGAGTAACACTTCCGAACAACCCCACATCCCATTTTTCTGACAATGTCAGTAACACAACTGACTCAATACCATCATCATCACAGATCTCTCCAGTATCCCTCAGTGGTACCACAGCTCCACAATTGGCCTCCCTATATATGAATCACACTGCTTCAATTTCGCCTCCAGCTTCATCATCATCATCATCATCATCATCATCATCATCATCATCATCATCATCATCATCATCATCATCATCATCGTCATCATCATCATCATCATCGTCATCAACTCTAATCATCTCGACTGACATGACGTCATCATCCAGCCCAACCACGTATCCTGGCATTGCGTCATCATTTGTCATTTCCAAAGGTGTGCAACCCACGTTTCCATCCCTGCTGTCCAGTCTGACCCCGTCAGTAAATTCCCATCCCCCACAGGAAGTGACTGAGATGTTTGTTGTCGTTACAGAGACAGGGAGGAATGAGTTAACCACTGGAACATCTGGAGAGATTGAGCTCACGTTCCCCAAAGAAAAAGAGACGAATCTAACCCCCTCTCAATCAGTCAGCATTACCCTTTCTGCCACGACCACCGAGACGACATCTCAGGTATCACCTCTGACCCCTCGACAGGACACCACAACAGCCTCTCTAAAGCTCACAACTACAACAGCAGCTTCAACCACCAAAATGAAACACCCCACTACCACACCTCCTGCAAAGGTCACCACCGCAACCATACAACCAACCACCGCTACCGCACCACAGCCTCCCCCGATGACCAGGAGAACCACGACCACTATAACCACCAAGACTCAAGCCACCAGGAGATCATTCACGCCTCCTGTCCCAAGGACAAGTCCTCCCAGAGGGGCCACTACCATCTTCTTCTCCCCTTTCACTACCACCACCACAGAAGCTCCACCACAGCAGTGCAACATCACAGAGAGAATGTGGGTGAAAACAGGTAAACATTTTCAACAACTCAGCTCTTACCGTAACAGTGACTATTTTTTTTAACAATATTCTGTGGGAATACAGTGTTCTGAAATATTGCACCAAGTTGCACCATTGCTCTAACATGCTGTGTCTCTGTTTCTGTTTCTGTCTGTCTAAGTTGTCTCCATCTATGTGAGGAGGAACAGGCTGGACAGCATCCAGAGGCAGAACCTGCGCAGGGGACTGAGTCAGGGCCTGAGGAAGGCTCTGAATGACAGCACAGCCCAGGCTCAGGTCAGAGTGTTAATTCACCCCCCCATATATATATATACAGCAGCTTCACCTAAAGGATATTGCCTACCATCTATCATCTACGTGCCATCCATCTACTCATCTATATAGACTTATAATATTATTACCAGCATTTACTTTTAAAAAAGCAGATAGCAGTAAAACGTAATGATCCATTTGAGAAGTACTCAGAACTGGATTGGAAGGACTATGAAATGACATGATGGTTGATTTAGAGTAGCTTCGTTTGGCTTAGATACAGTAGTCATCACCCAGACTAGACAGGACCAGACATCCTAGTCCTCGCGTCAGAAACAACTAAGCAAGTTGCCCTGCTGGAGCTGACAGTCCCTTGGCAAGAGTGTCTTGAAGAGACCTTTGAGAGGATACTTACAAAGTATAAGGGGCAGGTGAGTGACAGCCGCTGAGGCAGCTGGAGAGCAAGGTGCGTGCCAGTTGAGGTTGGATGCAAGGCGCTTCTCTCTGTGCAGCCTTCAGCTTTCGAGTCGTTGTTGGAGGAGAGGAGGAGAAGAGCCGTACGCAACATCACCTAGGCAGCAGAGAGAGTCTCAAGGTAGCTTTGGCTTAAGACAAGGCAGCAATGGGGAGCAGGGGGGGGGGGGGGGGGTTAGTTGCCTGGACACAAGCTGAGGCCTGGTCAGCCTCATCTGGGTTACCTTGGGGAGGGTGTATGGTGTCGAATGATCCCAGTGAAGATGTCTATTATCGTTTTACATTGTAAGAACGAGTAGGATAAACTGTATTGTCCCTCAGGGAAAAATCTTGCAGGAATTCATGCTGCTGTTTGTTATCTCTGTAAAAGGCATCAACAGAATACCCAATGCATCTGTAACCAGCAGTATGAACTCCACACAGACATAGACTGTACAGTTATGACAACTTGCTTGAACACTACCTGTCTGCTAAATAGTATTTTTTGGCATTTAGAGTCTAAATGGGATACAGAAATATATATTTTTAACAGATTCAGAAAAAAAAAAAGTTTTTGTCAGCCTCCACTGAGGGACCCTTAACCTTCTGCCGAATAGAAACAAGTGGTGCTCAGAGTGGAAGTCTGATGCTGAGATTTTGGTTCAGTGTTGGGAAGGAAAAGTTGTGCATGGAGTGAATGAGTTCACAGTAACAAGCAAACCTGTTTCCATTTTTGTGTTTTGGTGTCATGTGTGGTGTACTGTACATTTGTTTTTTTTACCCTTTGAAGATTTGTGTCTACACGACAGAAACCTACATCACCTACATTTCAGAGACCCAGATTGTTGCTTGGTGTTATATCTGCTGTGGGCTCAGGCTAGGTAATCAAACAATACATGTGGCATTAGGGAGCAATTCATATCCTACCGCCTGCTGTTGTTCTAATATTCTCACCACAAACCCTAACCTGGCAGTTCATTAATGTAGAGTGAATCACACACTTAAACCAAGGACCCTCATGTAGGCTATGTGCGGATGAGAGGACTAATATAGAAATTAGGTTGACTGCATGTGTCCCCGAAGGCAGTGGGTGATGTCACATATTTGAAGAACTGTACCAATACTAAAACAAGATTTACATGTAGAGTGTAGCAGAGCAGTGGATTACATTCGAGTACTAATCTCTCTTTAAACCTGACAGTTTCTTATGTACAGAATCCATATACACTATACAAAAAGGCACATTCATACCTCACCATAGTAATCAACACACCACGTTATGGTTTTAATAAAAACTCAATCTCACCGTTTCCCCCCTGCAGTGATGACATAGACACGAACAGATCCAGTACCAACACAATGACCTGTCTGTCTGTGGATTAACCATTCATGGAACCAGTCACGGGCCCCACTGTGCCAAAACCATTCTCCTTCCAATAAGCCTCTAATACCTCCACTCAGTGAGTTTGGATCAGGAGAAACCTCTTGGCTATCAGGAGCTATGTTGAAATGCAGTCAATGAGAAGTAGAAGTGTGTGTGTGTATGTGTGAGAGAGAGAGAGAGAGAGAGATAGAGAGAGAGAGCTCGAGGGGAAGGATATTAGCTAGTAGGTAGGATGTTGTCTGTTTACTGTGATCCTTGAGAAATTGCCCTTTTCAGTGCCTGGAATTGAATTTGGCTGTAAAACCAGGACTGGCCTCTACACCTACATGAAACGCTCTCTCTCTTTCCAGTGGGTCTGAGTGCAGTGGGAGTGTTGTAAGTGCATCTGTGCGTGTGTGTGTGTGCGTACGTGCTTACACCTATATGTGTATTCCAGTGAAGTGCCTCAGTATGTCGTATGTCTACCGTGTGCAAGTATCAAATCGTTTCAGAGTGAGGCCCATGTGTTTGTCCTGCCCATGTGAAGGTCAATGCTCTCACATGCTGTCTCTCTCTCTCTCTCTCGCTCTCGCTCTGTGTGTGTGTGTGTGTGTGTGTGTGTGTGTGTAGGTGTCTCGCTACAGTGCACTCCTATCACCCATTTCAGTAGTGCTAGTGTTCTTTTTAGCAGCGCTGTTCCTGATCCAATGGGAAGCAAGGGAAATTGCCTCTGTGTGTAATTATAGGTTAGAGATAGCGGGGAGGAGAGAGATGGAAAAAAAAGATAATGAGAAGTACACTAAATGAATTTTAGGACAGGACCATTTGAACATGTGAAATTTTTGTGCCTTTTAGTGAAGGCTCTCCAGTAACAGGAAATCAGTAGAATGTCAAAATGACTGAGATCACTTGGGTTAATCCCTTGGCGGTCTTTCACACTGTTGAGATAGAGGTAGTGGGTGTGTGCTGCCAGTCTCAGACTTGGTGAAACGCAATCTCTTAATAACGCCTTCACATGGGTAAAGCCTGAGAGGGTGAAGTGATTATAAAAGGCTCTGTTTCGCAGAGCTGATAACAAGGCCGGATTGTGAGGCGGCGAACGAGTCACTCCCTGGCCCAGGTACGCTGAGACTGTAAGCCCTCAGTGCGGTGGCCAGTGGATCTCTCTGTCAACATGGGTATTCAGATGGTTTGGATGGCAGGTTTGAATGGTTTCACTTCTCCCACACACACACACACACACACACACACACACACCCTGTTTCGCTACGTCTGTCTCCGCTACCTTTCCCTCTGCCCCACTGCATAAGCACAGTTCACCTAAGGCAAACCCTCTCTCTCTCCCTCCCTCTCTCTCTCTATCTCCCTCGCTCTCCCTCACACAAACACACACACATTCGTATACAACATGAGACAGACACACTCACGCTGCATGGTTCTGCATCGTCTCAGAGAATGAGAGCACGGTGATACCTGGTCTCTCAGGGTTGAAACGAATGAACATAGGCCCCCTTTGTCCCAACCTCCCTCTTTAACAGTCTCTTCCATGTCTCACTCATCTTTGCCCTCTTCTCTCGCTCCCTCTCTTCTCTCTGCATATCACTGTTCTCCCCAATCAACCCCTCCTTCTGTTTCTTACGCGCTCATTCGTCAGCTCTTAGAGTACACCCTAAGTGCTCGGCCCGTCCATTACAGTTCTGCATCTTGACAGCGAGCTCATTGGCTGATATGACTGATTGGCCTATTGATGCTGATTTCCCCCCCCCCCCCCCCCCCCCTCGCTCCTTTACCCTCCCAGGTGGAGACTGTGTTCGGTTCTCCCAACATGACGGTGGCCTATCACGTGACCGGAGGGGACACGGTTTACCCTCCCTCCGTCGTGCTGGAGGGCTTGGGCTCCTACGGCCGTGATAGGCTGATTGCAGACCTGCGACAGTACCTCCCCATGGTAACAGCCCTGCCCCTCCCCGCTGCGTTATGGAGACCCAGCCCGGCCACTGGCTTCCAGCTGAAAACAGGTCAGCGGGGGCAGAGTCAGCCGGGGGATCAGCCTGAGACTTAATATTGCTTGTTTGGTGAATCAATGAATAGTCCCATTGTGAATGTATGTCTGTTTGTTGGAGCGCTTTCCATGGAGACTGGATTTAAGATGTCAAAATAAAACTGGTGATATCACCTCAGAGAAACCCAAACTCACTGTGCATGTGTTGCACCCCTAATGCAATATCATCTTATCTTCAATTTTCCCCCGTACTCCGAAGGAAATGCAATCAAACATCGTTGAAAATCTTATGGACAGTAACACACAATAGTGTCGTATCATATAGTGATTCTGTTTGTGTATTTGTATTCTCGTCTCGTGTTGCAGTGCTGCGGTTTGTGGGAGCCGCTGACGATCCGCGGACCTGCCGCTTCTCTCAAATGATGGAACAGAGGCTGGAGAACGTGTTTTCCGAGGCGCAGGCCAAAGTGCTCAACACCCACAGCAGACTCTCTGTTCAGGTAGTGGCGTTTCACTCCTAGCGCTGTGTAGGTGTTCCCTTTTACTGCATCTACGGTAAAGCTATGCCAGTGTTGAAAGGTAGTGAAGTGCATGTATTTTGGATCCTGCTGTTTTCTGACACAGACTAAGACTTGACATACTAGTAGGCTTTTTCACACTTGAATATGTTATAATAGCCCTGGGTTAACTTATCTCATGTTTCACACTAGTTTTCTTTAACCCTGGGCTAACAATTGACCCTGGGTATTCAGTGTTCAGGATTTCACACTGTAAGCTTGTAGACCCCGGGTTAACGTTTAATGCTAATGTTTAACTCACTGTTACATTCTAACCCCTGTTACATTATAACCCCTGTTACATTCTAACTCCTGTTACATTCTAACCCCTGTTACATTCTAACCCCTGTTACATTCTAAACCCTGTTACATTCTAACCCATGTTACATTCTAACCCCTGTTACATTCTAACTCCTGTTACATTCTAACCCCTGTTACATTCTAACCCCTATTACATTCTAACCCCTGTTACATTCTAACCCCTATTACATTCTAACCCCTGTTACATTCTAACCCCTGTTACATTCTAAACCCTGTTACATTCTAACCCATGTTACATTCTAACCCCTGTTACATTCTAACTCCTGTTACATTCTAACCCCTGTTACATTCTAACCCGTTACATTCTAACCCCTGTTACATTCTAACCTGTTACATTCTAACCCCTGTTACATTCTAACCCCTATTACATTCTAACCCCTGTTACATTCTAACCCCTGTTACATTCTAACCCCTATTACATTCTAACCTCTGTTACATTCTAGCCCCTGTTACATTCTAACCCCACAACATTTCACACTATTGTTCTTAGCACCGCATTTCGGGGATAGCACCACAAAAGCGGTGCTAACCCTGCTTCGTAGCAGAGTTTCTTAACCCAGGGTTAAAAGCGGTGTTAACCCTCTTTCAAAAATGCAAGTGTGAAACGCTGCTTAGCCCGGGGTTAAATGCGTCCTTAACCCAGGGTTAAGAAAGACATTAGCCCGGGGTTAAGTGTAGTGTGAAAAGCATATAGTTCACCTTCTTTGGACAATGTCTCTCCAGCACAAACAATTATCAATCTTTGTGTCCTGCGTGGCAAACACACTGGAAATCAGGGATTAACATAGATCTGTGGTGACTAAAATAGTTTGTAGCATATTGGAACAGATTTACACAGTTTATCCTCCTGTTTCCACAAATATTACCACGTAGTTTAGTTGGTTTATTATTGTCATCCATCCATACTCTGTAAATTATTGTACAAAATCTGTTTACATTTCTATAATCCCAAGCATTTTATGTGACTATATTTATATATTTCTCTATGTCTGCCTTCTCTGGGCCTGTACCACTCCTGTTCCCTCCAAGATGCTGAGTGTCTCCCAGGCAGCAGGCTCTCCTGCTGTGTCATTGGTCTACACTGTGAGAAACGGGACAGTCTTCCTTAATGGCACTGTTGCCTCCAACCTCCTGGGTCAGCTGACAGCCGAGCTGGTGGGCTACTTCCTCTTCTACCCACCGCTTGTCATTGCTGAGCGTAAGTTACAAGTTGCATTGTGAAATACAGCTACGGGATAATAGCCAACAGTCTTCATGATGGGTGAAGCTTTTATCTTCCAAACACAAATCAAATCCAACATAAAACAAGCACCACTGGCGCGTCTCCATGTTTTTGTTCCATTTTTCTTGAGTCCAACGGTCTCTATGTAGCCTTTTCAGGCGATATCAGGGTCCACTGGCTTGGAGCATCTGAAATGGACCGCTGAGGCACTAGGAGAATCTAAGCCGTAAGCCCGAGTGACATCCAGTTTCTGAGTAATGGGATGTTAGGGACTGTTCTCCTGCCTTCCACAATCACACAGTTGTTTTTAATGATTGAGCCACTTAAAAATAGTTGATCCAAAGACACAGCTAAGCCCTTTCCTTTCATCTCAGTCTCCTATGACGGCATAGTCAGTCTAACAAGCCGGCTCTAGCGCTCCCTCTGTGTTGGAGCTGTACACACAGAAAAACAAATGAGGAGTGACAGGGTATCAGTGGGAGTCTAAACAGCGCTCCCAGTAGAGTCCCAATGTGCAGTTGGCATCCTTCCCCAGTTTAACTGGGAATTGTAACGTGCGCTGCTCTGTGGAGGGAGAGGTGGCAGACGGAGAACTCAGAGACCTAATGGGACATCTGTGTCATGACACTTTATTGATCCCTGAAGGAGGAAATTCACCTTTTTGCTTGGGAAGCCAGAGTCCAGGATCAGCAGCAGAACAGTGCTCTTGCTGGTAGGGAGTCAGTGTCTTGCACAAGGACACTTCAGCAGGGTAGATGCTTGCTTGAGCCGGGGTACCACCCTGCTGAGCCTAATCTTTAAAGCGCCCCTTCACTTTTCTCCTCTACGTTCCTCCCCGCCAGTGTGCACATGGGTTACGGATCACCTCTGACCTCCCAGAGTGCACCTGGAGTGACCAGGTGTTATATAAGAACGCGGGCAGTCGGCAGCTTTGGTTTACATTGTACAGCGTTTGAATCGAGATGAAAAGGATCTCTGGTAATGAGTGTTAAGTTAAAGCTCACTTTATTCTGTTGTGAATGAATTTAGTTAGGAAGATAAATTACCCATGGGCAGGGTAGAGGGGAGGGTGAGAACGAGAGGGAGAGGGAGAGGGAGAGAGAAGCAGAGATAGAGAAAAATGCAAGAGCAAGAGGGGAGAAATGAGATAGCGTATGACAAAGAGTTGGCCCCGTTTGTCTTGCGCCCCTGCCATTCATGATATTACAGTGTTCACGGGAGGTGAGAGCATATGTTGGCAGCGGCTGGCTCCTCACTTCAAAGCCAATTATCGCGGTAAATAATTAACAGTGGGGGGATTCTCATAACACCTCGGGCCGCGCTCTGACAGAGGAAGAGCCCACAATCTCTCACCGCTCCAAAACTCCTGTTTGTAGCATGGAGCGTTTCACCGACCGCTCCTCCAGTCCGTCCATCCTACGGCTTGGGTGGAGGCTGGACTTGATGCAGAATGTTCTGGTTTGCACTTCGGCTCTCCATCGCCACAGCGGTGTGAAACCTCATCACAGTTTAACATTCTACGTGATCGAAACTGATTTTGCTGACAGCCCTGCAGCCCTAGCCATTAACATGCTAAAGCCCTTACTGTTGTTGACTCTCTTTCTCCCGTCATGCCTGAGTGTACATTTCTGCAGTGAGTCTGCTTTCATAGGCCAGTGATACAGCATTCCCCCAAACGCTGCATCAGCCTGCAGCACAAGAACCTAATCAGGCAGGAAATAGATGTAAGAGTGCACAGAGACACCCAAAGCACAAGGAGCTGGAAGCTCTCCTCACTACTGTGTCCGTCTGACACACAGTGATAATGAGGCTCTAAGCTGAGGTTTTTACTGCTGGAAACTGTAAACTATCCCATTGTTCACAAAGAGAGGTTTCAGAAGTTTTTTGTGAAACTGGCTCTAGAATAATCCAAAGAAACAAAACACTTTTGTGTAAGGTAGTACAGAGGAGTTGACGTAAGCCCAGACACATTTCCCTGGGTAGAAACACAGTCCCCTTTCTTCGCCAGATGATTTTCAAGTCCAAACTTCATATCAAATGTAGGAGATGGTTAAACATGGTCAGATGAGAAGCCTGTGAATGTTTGCTCATACAAATTTTGTTGTAAAAAGATCAATATTTTTCTAATACCAGGATTGATGGTTTGTGGTGATTGTGTTTGTTTTCTTGCCTTTGCAGCACTGGAGTATCACAATCTGAACACTTCCGTTGCTACCAGAGATTTCTGGGTTATCACAGGTAGGAGTGTCATCGTTTAACATCTTTTTTTTTAAATTGAATATTGAGAACAGCAACTTCTTTTAAACAAACTAATATGCTGCATATTGCTGTATGCATTCATATCAGGAGATACAGAAAAGCTCAGCTGGATCCTTCAAGATATTCTCTGCTACTTGATGCAACACAAACAGTCTCACAACATAATGCTAGTGATTGTTGGTAAAGCACATGACTGTTGATTGATTGTCATTGTAGCTGGTGCAAGCATGCTAATGGAAGGTCATTGATATGATTTGTATGGTATTGATGGGTAGTTGCATGATGACCTCTGACTCCACAATCAATGCTGTTGATTGTCATTTGTGGTAATTGCATTAAACGTTCATTTGTCAAGATGTTCTGGAGATCTTTGATGATTCATTCAGTATAATGAACTTTTGCGTAGCTAAAAGTCAGAGAAAAATACTCTAATCTGTGAGAAAGACATAAAAGACCTTAAAGGTTTCCTTGCACTTTTACACTCAAACTGGCTTCAGTTCGATATCCAAAAATGTGAAATTCATTGTGAAATTCACGGTCCACAAAGTCGGTGCCCAAAGATTGTCAATGGAGTGGCTCTAGAGTAACTTTGGGAGATACCCATTCACAACATATAGTAAACTTTCCGAGTTCATAGGAGTAATTTAATATGTGTGAATTCTGGATTTTTTTGATGATTGCTACTAATGTTTCTGTGATGGTGCATGGTGCATGGTGCATGGTGCATGGTGCATGGTGCATGGTGCCAGCGAAGTGGCGTTTTTGTCAGGCGCATACAGGTTTTTTTCTCGCCTGCACCCGTTTGGTATTTTGGGGACTCGCTGTGAACTTGAATGTGCCTAAGTGGAACAGCGCAGTAGGGGGTGTGTCAGTAAAGATCAAACAGCGCAGTGCAAAGCACAGGAGTGTTCTTGGCTTCACCAAGTGATGTGCACACGAACAGATCCTGCTCAAAAGCCTTCCAGCCCGTTTTGAGGCTGACATATTGACATATTGACATATTTGACATATTTGACATATTTGACATATTGAAAAATCCTTCAAGCAGGAAAAAATAAGATACAATTTTAACTATATACACATGTGGCTGTGGTGTGAATGATGTAATCCAACATAGAACTGTCATATGCACCGTGACACATGGAAGGGAATTTCAATTTCTCCATGAAGGTTTTATTTCTTACAAAAAAAGGCCTCCCGATTGGTTAACTAGGCCGTATATTCACTCATGGCAATTCTACACCTTCTACACAAGGACATCAGTTTCCTCTCGGGAGAAGCTTTTGTGGTGGAACCGCTCCGGACTGTTCTCTTTCATCAAATTGTCAGAGTGCTGTGGTGGAGAGCACTCTGCTTCTGAAGGGAAGAAGAGGACATGATGTGATTTGATTGGTCATAGGCTCATCACACCTACTGATAATGTATTCCTCCTAATCCAACATGCCTCTGGCCCAGCCCTAGATGTGTGTACATGTATTGTGCAGCAATAACACATCTCTGAGTGTTCAAGGGCACACACACTGCTATGTAATGGATGGGCCTTTCAGATCAGCTTGTGTGGCGCTTAACCCTGCACTTAATGGGTTGGGAGGCCTCGTCAGGTCAAGGTCAGCCCATAGGAAATGGGATTTACTCACACTGAACAAGGTATACAACCAGGATTATGTCACCCTCACTTAGCAAAACAAGTTGCATACATTGTCATTCAAAGCAATGGCCTTGGGGAGCATTTCCAAGAGTGTTATGGTACATACTTTCACACACACTCTTGAGCTGTTGGTGCCTTCACTGAACAACTTAATTTGAGCAGTTGGAGGAGCACTCTGCACTTCCCTTGCCCACATTTCCCCACCTCGTTTGATTCTTTGATCTGGACCTTGCAGTCACCAGCTTGCTTCTCTAACCTCAAACCTTAAGGTATCTCTCAGGCCCTACTACTTCCACGCCTTCCTCTATTTCCTCCCCTCCTCCCCTGCCTCTTTGCTCCTCTCTTTATCGAGCCACTTTCAAACTGTCACTAGATGACACTAGATAACACTTTACTGTAGCCTTATTCCAGACCGATGTATTAATCTATGGATGTATTGTACTGTAAATTATGTTTGTACACATTGCACTGTGTTACAGCCTTCTTATCTATTAGGGAGGCTTTCAGTAAGTACAAAAACAGTATTTTTGTCTATTTACAATACAGTACCTTTCAGTGGGTCAATACACAGGTAATGAAAATTGTTACTGTAAATGATCTTGCTCAATTTTGACCCATTGACTGTGTTGTCATTTCTTACCTCCCACTTCTAATTCCCCCTCTATCTCTTCTGTCTTTTCACCTTTACTAATTCCCCTCATTACCTTTACGTTTCCTATCTGTCCGTCCATCTGGCCATGCTCTTTTTTTTCATCTCCCTTTGCAGTGATCCAGGATGTGGACAACTCCAGCCTGGAGGGACAGTACCAAAGCTTTGCCAGTCTAATGGAGCAGCGGCTGGCAGAGCTGTTTGTGGTGGCAGGCCAGCAGGGCACTCGTTTCAGAAGAGCCACCACTGTAGGCAGCTACACCGTCCAGGTAAGAGACTAGCACGGCAGCCCACAGGCGATGTTGTCTCTGAGTTTCTCTGGAAGAGTGAACACTTGTCTTGTGATGCATTGTGCCACAGAATGAAAACACTCAATCACTGATGAATCACTGATGTCTTAGCATGTGTTCATTAGTCAATAGTCTAATGAACACAGTAGTCACAGTTATGTTGGCTTATTTCTTACAGTATGAATATTTCATGATCCAGTTAAAACCAAGACAAACACTCACACGCTTCTGCAGGCGCATGCATGTATATGTGTGGTCAGTCCTTGATGATTAGGGAAATTTCCAGCTCATCATCTGCTAATTGCTCATCAAAACAAGCCAGAGATTGAATGTTTTACGAACAAAGTAAGCTGTGCTCTCTCCAGTGCATTTATGCAGCTTCTCTCAAGAGACTGTGAAGCTAAACACACGGTTTTGCTTGGGAAGCATCCCATTTTCTCAAATTTGCTTGTTTTCCCTTTTGAAATGTAAGCAGCTTCATGACAAAGAGCCAAGCCTTTCGGTGACAACCATAGTGTTTGGGATAGTTCAGGCAAAAGTATTTCATCCCTGTCCTATTCCAATCAGATGGTGAGCATCCGGAGGGTA
This sequence comes from Hoplostethus mediterraneus, assembly GCA_034670385.1. Taxonomy (NCBI): domain Eukaryota; kingdom Metazoa; phylum Chordata; class Actinopteri; order Trachichthyiformes; family Trachichthyidae; genus Hoplostethus; species Hoplostethus mediterraneus. The sequence goes on from JAXDDW010000004.1 coordinate 17,257,108, forward strand.
ACAGGGTCGAAGAACCCAGCAGAGATGACGTACTACGTCCAGCAAAACAGCACTCCGTTACCAGGCACGTCTGCTGCCAAGGTCCTGAACACGGTGGATTCTCAGACCATGGCACTCACGCTGGGCTACTTTGTCCAGCTGCAAGCAGAACGTAAGCACAGCATCCTTCTAATGACTGACAAGCAAGCAGATAGACAGCCAGCAGGCAGACAGGCAGACAGACAGACAGGCAGGCAGACAGACAGACAGAAATACATGACTCCCGCTGAGCACAGAAAGAACAAAATGGTGCTAGGGTGAGAGAAAGAGAAGAAAAAGGTTGAAAGCTTTTTGCTTCCTAATCTCTCTGAAATGCTCCAGGCAGACCATTGTTTGTTGAGCTGCAGTGCTGTTAGAGAGAGAGTTGGTGAAGGGAGAGACAGCATACTGCATGCTCGTAGACTTTTGCCTACAATAGCTGAATCAGGCCCACTGTATATCAGGTTGGGCTTTATGCAGTGTCTGGTAGCTGGCGTGGGTGTGACAGATGCATCTGCATGCTTTAGCAGGAAAGCGTAGGCTTTGCATTGAAGCGGGCATGTCTCTGATCTTTAAATGATTTTAAAATGTGGCCATGACACACACATGTACAGCTACTGCACTCACACTGGTGCACACACATAACCTTTACTGTTTCGAGTGTATTGGGCGCCACATGATGAAGTGATGATGGTAAAACTGTACTTGCGAAATGTTTTTCCAGCTGTGGTGAAGAACCCTCCTAACAACCTGTGGATCATCGCCGCTGTGTTGGCCCCCATCGCCGTAGTAACACTCATCATCATCATCATCACAGCTGTACTGTGCAGGAAGAACAAGAATGACTTTAAAGCTGATGCCATCGGGAACCTCAACCCCCGTGCTAAGGTAGACCCAAACTATCTATCTATCTATCTATCTATCTATCTATCTATCTATCTATCTATCTATCTATCTATCTATCTATCTATCTATCTATCTATCTATCTATCTATCTATCTATCTATCTAGCTGTCTGTCTGTCTGTCTGTCTGTCTGTCTTATCTTTGGTGTGTGATGTTACGATGAGTGCAGATCACTGAGTTATTATATTGCCTGTTTTATTATATTACTGTTTTATTCCATCTGTATGTTTTTATTGCATTGACCAACAGAATTTCCCTGAAGGGATAATAAAGTCAATCTTGAACCTTGAACACACACACACACACACACACACACACACACACACACACACACACACACACACACACACACACACACACACACACACACATACACACACACACAAATTCACCTTCACCAAAAAGGTAGACAGAGAGGGAATTTGAAATTGTGACGTGTCTCTTTAACAGTGTCGTTCTTGTTTTCAGATGGCGTATCGGAGAGATGTGGGCTATTTCCACCAGGTATCTTCCTCTCTCTGTCTCTTCTCATTACTGGTCTGTCTGATCATGTTGAGGGCTCAACTGTGTGCCAACACTGTGATTCTTGGCAGACACCAACACCCAGGGTAGATTTATATCCATCCTGCTATAAACTACTGTAAACCTTTACATGAGGCTTCGACACACGGCTCATGAGGCTGATACACAACGTATATGCACATGGGGACATTTCATAGAATGAAGATCAGACACTTCAGATCACACACCAAGGAATCCAATTATTTGCTCTCACGTCCATATACATTATAGCTTATCCTCCACCCCAGCACACACAGAAGAACACAGTGTTGGCTGATGAAATTACCTTCATCTATTTATACTGTTATTGTTGTACAGATCTATAACCCACTAGATCTGAACACTGTGCTCTCCCAGGGATCAATAGGACAGTAATCAACTTACTGCAGATCTGCTTTATCTGATGCTTGTTTTATGTAGCTATTTTAAATGCTATTGGGATTGTATGTGTGGTGGGAGATGTGTGGGTTATAGTTTAATTTGACCATGAACCTGATACCGTGCTAAAGGACCATGCTTAAAGGACCATGCTTCTCTTGTATATTTGTGTGTGTGTGTGTGTGTGTGTATGTGTGTGTGTGTGTGTGTGTGTGTATGTTCCAGAAAAAGAGGGAATGTATGTGCCTTAGTCAGAATATCACATATTGATTCATTAGAGAAGCTAAAATGTAAAATCTGTTTACTCACCTTGATGTTTGCATGAGATGTGTGGTGGTGCAGCAGAAAGCCTTATCGTGTGCCATTCCTCAGCGTGTTTAACGCTCTTAAAAGCCCTTTAACACTACTTTCGTTACACCAAACCCGAAGGTACTGCAAAGTTTCATCACATAATTACCACCAAGAAAAAAAATCAACATTTGATTGTGCACTACATTTGGGAGGTTGGCTGAGTAACAACTCGTGCCATATTCCGATGCCAATTCCGATGCCATCATTAACTGATATTGGTTTATTTTCTGACACATCATTTTTAGCTGCAGAGATACAGTGTAGTCATTTCTATTAAAAAACAAGCAGAATCCTCAGATGAAAGAGTGTCTCTCTCGTCTGACAGTTTAAATGAGGCAGTGCTGGGAGTGCCTCTACTGTATACTGTGTCTGTAGGCCAAGCACTTTCATCAGCTGCCCCTCTGAGAATTTCCACTGTGTTAACCAGCTAGCACTTTTAACTAGTGTGAAAACTTCATCACAAGACGCACTTTGTGTGGGTGTGTCTGTGTGTGTGTGTGTGTGTGTGCGTGCGTGTGTGTGTGTGTGTGTTCCAGAACAAGAGGGAATGTTTGTACTTTAGTCAGAATATCACATATTGATTGCACCATATCTTGAGTGCATTGAGGCAACGATGTGTGACAGACAATTTATGATACACTGAGAGCACTGCTAAATCTTTTATAAGAAGTGTGTGTGTGTGTGTGTGTGTGTGTGTGTGTGAACTCTTTTGGTCCCTACTGTTACTCTATAATCTTGTGGACATCCAGGGTGAAATATAACAGGAGAACCCCACTGTGAGCCCCCCACCCTCCACCTCCTCCTCCTCCTCCTCCTCTTCAGCCTCTGCTGCTTTATAATGTCCAACTTCATTACAATGTGTCTGGGAAAAGTCTTCAAATCTCATCATTTCACTGCCCACTGTGTGATTTATTCAACGTGAATTGGAAAAGAAGCTGAAAAGGGCTTCAGTTAGAGTGTCACTTATCTATTTCAAGGCACAGCGGTGCAGTAAGCCCAGTTCTGTGTTTCTGCCAGCCTGACTGCGTTTCTTTATGGGTATGAGCACAGGTATGCGTATAGAAATCTCCCCTCCTCAGTATATCTCTGAAGGTTTTTGACTTTCTCATCCCCCCACCCTCCACCCACCAGCCAGTCCAGGGTTTTGACTATGCCAAGCAGCACCTGGGCCAACAGGGAGGGGATGAGGAGACCCTGCCTGTCACTCAGGATACCCTGGTGATGCCCCTGCCGATCCGGGATGCACCACTTTCCCTGGAGAAGGCCCTGCAACAGGACGGCACCGCCAACAAGAGGAACCACACCACCGACATGCACAAAAGGTATCATTGTCACTACACATATCCCATGTATCTTGCTGTAACCCTGTTTCGCCAACACTTTTTAGAAAACATGCTCAATTTAAGGCCTACCAACCATGCAGTTTAGACAATTTACAATACATTTTCAGTGGTTTGGGTTGGTGAGATCCCAGGATCATGGGTGTCAGCTGTCAATTACAGAAATCACACACTAAATTGGAATATTCCTCAGAATATAGTTGGTAAAATAAAGTTGTATTGATGGTCTCAGTTTTACATGGTTTTGGCTGTTGGATAGAGTGGTAGCATGAGTAGCTGGATGAAATGTAGCACATGTCACATCCATTATTTTATCTCGGAGGTGAGATTAAACCCTGTGCCATGGAGTGTTCCTAGCATTCAGAAATAATAATTGTTTCTATTCATGATGATATCAAATCAAATCTAAATCTGTAAAGTGTTTTTAACAAAACAGGTCCACCACAAACGGCTTCACAGGGCAACAAAGGACACAAATGCAATTAAACCAAGAGAAGACAAACACAACACAGTGGTTCATTAGGACAGATCTTATGTGTGTTGGTTTACAGCTGTGTGTATGTTTGTGTGTATTGGTGCATGTGTGTGTGTATGGATGTGCACACATGGCAATGGTGAGTAGAGAGAGAGCTGTGGGGCAACTCCACTGTAGAACAACAGGAAATAGATAAGCAGTGGCAAACCTAGCAAGGGAAATGTGGGGGGCCCTCCAGCAGGGACGGGAGGAATGCTAAATTTTTGAGTCTGGACTTGAAGATACCGACAGTGTCTGATTTCCTGACATGGGTAGGAAGCTGGTTTCCGACGAGAAGGAGAAGCTCCCGGCTGATTTCTTGTGAATACGTGGAATAACAAGGAGTGCAGCATCCTGTGAGCAGAGGGTTTATGTAGGACTGTAGGGAGTAAGTAGGTCTGATATGTGTTGAGGGGAAAGATTCATTTAATGCTTTGAAAGTGAGATTTTTGCAATTTTTGCAGTTAATGGGAGCCAGTGAAGACCAAGAAGACCAAGACTGGAGTGTCCTAGCATATGTCCTAGCAGCAGAGTTTTGTTGAGTGTTGGATGTTGTGTGTATCTGGGACGGCTAGAGAGTAACGCATCGCTGGTCTGAGGCCGGATTGGAAGGTTTCATAGATACTTGAATTGACTATGATGTTTGACTATGTTGTTAATTCGACTAAGCTGCTCAGCAATGCATGGCTAAGCCACATTTGCGTCAGCTTCTAGTATTCTATCTGAGAGATGTTATTTTCAGGGAGGTGTTTAAATGATATTTCATATCTTATCTCTCTATAGAGTAGGAGACTTTTTCTCTGACGTCAGATAATTACCAGATGGTCATCGGTTGAGTCACGGCAATTTATTCAGAAATACTTTAAGGCTTCTCCTTTTGCCCTCTTGCTTTTTGGGAGATGAGATAAACTCCATTCCTTTACGCATCTTTTTTTATTAATTACATTTTTGCCTCTCCTCCCAAGAGTTTCTGTTCATGCTGGAGCTGAACATCCTCTGCATCTTAATTTGCAGTGTACCAGATGTCTCCCTGGCCTTGCTGTCTGTCACTCTATCAGAGCTGTCGGGTGACCCGGGGTTGTAAAAGGATCACATTTGAGAGTTGTGGGATGGTTGTGTAAGGATATTGAGACCATTAGGTGGACTTAAACACACTATAACAGAGTTTGGAAGTTCAGGTGTAGGCCGCCTTTACTCCAGCCTTTATAACAGGTTTATTATGTGTGTGTGTGTGCATGTGTGTATGTGCATGTGTATGTGTGTGTGTGTTATTCCAAGGATTGTGTCACCGCTCTTTCCATAGGTTGCATAGTTAAATGGGGGAGAGGCAGGAGCAATCAACACAGAGAATCCCTCCAGCCCTTTCTTCAGCTCATTCTCCCGCTGTCATTAACAGGTTCTCTATGTGGGCAGGTGAAATTGACCATTTGCCTCCTCTGACAGTCAGTAGAGCTGTTTCGGAAATTAACTGCCCCGATACATCATGCTAAATTATCTTATCGCGGAGCAGAAAAGGGTGTGATTTTTCACATTAATGCAGCATAGTGAGGGCAGATGAAATATATTTGAAAGGAAAGGGAATCTATAGACTGCTGAGACAACGATTTGGGAGATTCCTGAGGCACCGAAAGTTTTTCTTTTCTTGTTCATTAAAGCTGTTGATCTCATAGCTGGATGATGAAATCAACTCTTCGGATATGATCATTCCTTGCGGTATTTTCAGTTTTGAACCACCACCACCATGCATGCATCCTAATATATAACAACCTTCTTGTTTAATGTCTCCTCATTGCTGTTTCACATAAAGTCCGATGATAAATAGCAAAGATTAGTGTATTGCCTGTAAGGAAATGTGGCTTTTTTTATATTCTCCCAAGGTTGTCTAAGCCTGGCAGGAGTGTATTTATGACTTCAGAATCATAACTTCATTACTAGGCCAACAGAGATCGGATAAAGATCCTCTCAAAACACCATAAGTAAAAGTGCTCTTGGTATCGTGTTATATCGTGTGTGAATATAAGTGAGTGTGAACGCTGCCTTAAAAAAATCATGCAAATGAAAATCTTAAAAACTTGCAGATGCTTTTTCTCACACCCGCACATCTTCTCTGCTTGCTTCCTCTTTCCTGAAGTCAACCGTTTATTTGTATAATTGTCACAGATCTGTCACCTGCCACCCAACAGACAAAGAAACTCAACAAGTACTCTTTACACACTACACATCTTTGTCACATTACGCAGAGCCTGTGACTGTTGCATGTGGCACTCTGAAGCACTGCCACAGCGAGAGCAGTCACTGTTCCACTGTCTTCCTTTTCCGTTATCATTATTACCAGACAATTAGGGGACAGGCCATGGCGCTTTGATGTCAGTGTCAGCCTCTTGGTCCTCCGAGCTACGGCTTGATCAGCTCTAATTCAAACTGCACAGTGTTTGAAGCTTGTTAAACAGGAATTGGATAACACAATTATTTGTTCAATTACTGGAAAAAACAAGTCTTGCTTCACCATGCACATGCACATTGATTTTGATGCACATACATTCATGCACATGTACAACTGACATGACACACACAACTTGGCAAGGGAAACATTAAAGTCAGATGTTGTTAAAGGAACCTGATGACATTCAGATGCTTTCATGTGTCTCTGTGGTGTTGCAGACATTCTGGGGTAATCAGTGGATTATGCTAGTGTTGCTATCATTCCACTGTTTGGTTAGCAATGAATAAACCCTCAAGACAAAGGGCTGAATAGTCTTGATTCATTAGCACAGGCACAGTGAGTGTAGTATTTCTGTTCACAACGAATGGACATACAATTGTCCTTTATACATGAAATACAATCGCAAGTACAACAAATACAATAATATATTATGTTTGAGGGAGGGAGGGAGGAAGGTGAGCTTGGTAAAGGGAGGGATGACATAACCTGGCTGTAAGCCCAGCTCCCCAAGAGCTCACCGCCTATCCTGTTGCTATGGTTACTTGCAGCAGGTTGCCCAGCGAAGATGGTTCCGTCATCAGCAACGAATCAGAGAAGCTGAATTCCGGCAGGGGCTTGACGGTGCAGAAAGTCACAGCACAGCAGAAACTGACAAAAGAGGAGACGCGCAAGAGGGATGGTGAGAGTCACACACTGGTGCAAATACAAGTCATTTATTCTGCAATCCCTTTTGACACTTCCAGACGGGCTCAGGTATGCCACACATGCCGAAATCCATCCCCCATTCTTCCTTCTTAAAACACTTTTGCAGTCTCCTTTTGTTTCCCGTGCACCCGGGTACCCTCAGAGAATCACACTGCCACTGCAGCTTTTTTATAGCCGGAAAGGTAGCAGAGTAAGCAGAGATGGACGTGATGAATATACATGAGACAGACACTCTGCTGACATGATAGTGTGTCAGAGCACTGAATGCTGTGACACAAGGGCAGTGGTGCATGCACACACATACGAAATGTGTGTGTTATATATGTTTAGCTGCACATTTCATTTCATTGCCTTGGAAAATAAGATATTTAAGATGTTCAGCAGTTTAAATAAAATACTTTAAGAGGACAAACTTATTTGCTCTTCTATATTTGGCCGCTGAGGCTCAGTGTTCCACATGTGATTGTCTTAAGTCAAATGAATCAAATTCAAACGCTCCACTTCTAAATGGGATTGAGCTTGCTAGATTTCTTAGGTGGATTTGAATAATTCATCAGGCAGAGTTAAGGGAAACTAGAATTGAATCCAGTTTGTCTGATGAAGGATAAGGAATGAAAGCGCAAAGTCAGTCTCCTTCATCTATCATAGCGATGCAGTGGCACAACCTCGGAGGCAGAAGTTGTCTCTGTGATCTATCACCACTGTCTTCCACTTAATTCACTGACACAGAGGACTGATGTTTGACAGACTTTCACAGTGTCAACCACAGACAGCCAAGGTGACCAGGGAGAGATGGGTGGGGCAGACAGACAGACAGACAGAGAGAGAGAGACAGAGAGAGAGAGAGAGAGACAGAGAGAGACATGGTGATGATTAGAGGCATCTGTAGTCCCTTTATGAGTGAAGTCCCTCTTTGTTCTTCAGATCCATATGACACCTCCTCTGGCTCCCTGCAGCTCATCTCCATAAAGCCTATGGCGGCTCAACCCACCTACTCACAGCCCGCCTCCTCTGACCGCAGCCAGGACTCAGCCATCCTCAATGGAGAGGTGATGCACATGCACACATACACATTCATTCACCGACACACGCAAAAAACGTCTGGAAAACTTTGAGAGGGGTCTGCTCCTTCCAAGAACCCATTAAGTAGAAAATATAAAAATGTATCCTAGAAGTCATCCATTATAGAGGCGCCTTATATCTATTGTATGATGCCAACTTTTTTGTTCCCCTGCTGTGGGCTTGAACCCCTGAACCCCTGAAGGTCCTCTGTGGTGCATAGTTCATTCAAGTTGAAGTGTTAAAAGCTAGGTAGGCTACAGCGGTCTCACACACACACACACACACACACACACACACACACACACACACACACACACACACACACACACACACACACACACACACACACACACACACACACACACACACACACACACACACACACACACACACACACACACACACTCTTAGCTTTTCTCTGCTTCAAAATGTTTTCAAACTGAGTTTTGAAATCAGTTCTAAGCATTTGTCATTTTCCCTCCCAAAACTACATCATGAAACTTTAACAGCGAAGTTTATTACAGCACTGGAACAATGACTGCAGTGTGTTCAATATTATGATGCCTTGCCTGCTTGATGTGTCTTACTCTAAGACTACACTTTTACACATCAGAATGATTTTCAAGAAATATAATAAAAAGGAGAATTAATAAATAGTGCGGTATTATGCGGTAATAACAAAACTGTTTCTTTTAGAGGTTTTTATTACCAGGAACCTTCTCTGATCTCTCATTCAAACATCCAAAGACCTTTTTAAGCAGAACCACACCACCTACGAATCGCCTTCTACCTTGTTTTTGCTCTAATCTTCACGTGTTTCTCTGCTTCCTGCGCTTCCCCTCCTCTGCAGGTGAACCTGGCTCTGAAGCAGAAGTCAGACATCGAGCACTACAGGAACAAGCTGAGGCTCAAGGCTAAGAGGAAGGGCTACTATGACTTCCCCTCGGTCGACGGCAGCAGCAGCGGCAGCAGGGCCCTGCCGCAGAGACAGCGGCACGGCCACGGCCACGAGAGGGCAGCCGGTGAGCATGGCAGACCGCTGGAGCCTGATGACGACCGGGGCTCCACTTATGTCAAGTCTCGCAGGAGGTGAGGGGAGGATGGAAAAGCAAGTGGAATCTGGGGTTGGCTGAGTGTAAACGGGAGAGAGAGATTCGGTGCTTAAATAAGGGTATGAGTACATTCCTCACAGTTTGTACACTTCTCACAAAGATGGAGAGCTTGCACCTTTCGCACAATGCTGCAGGTGATATTGCATTCAATACCATACGCTTGCATGATTGGGTTTCTACTGATGGCTAGTTATTCACCCCCGCCGGCCTCTGCCTGTGTCTAATTTGCTTATAAATAAGTAAAATTGTGTGCGCTAATGTTGTCATTATCCTGTCTTACCCAGAAGAGAGACCCATCAGGCCTGTCTGATTAGTTTGATCCTGATCCTGAGCCTCCATAGTGGAGATTAGAGGCTGTATTGGGATCTGGACTGTCCACTGTTCTGGTTACGGCCTGCTCATGCTCCACACGCGCAGATACAAATGTTATTACGTACTCAGGTCAAGTGTGCAAACAATCTCTTCCACACCAGATTAACATTTAGTAGCTGGCATTAGAGTGGGAAGCAGCGTTTAATTCTTGGGTTGTGTGTTGGCTTGGTGAAGGGTTGGATGGACTTTTCGTATGTCACCCCCCTGGTGTGTGTGTGTGAGATTGGGTTGTTACCAAGATGTTTAAATGCTGTACAAACGTGTGCATTCCTGATCAGACACACCGACAGCATGCGCTGCCCACTGAAGTGACGATGCTTCACGAGCATGTTCACTGATAGTCCTCTTGTTCTCTGTAATTGAATATCCGTTGTTGTGTTGTTGTGCTACAGTGGCTGCTTTATCAGTATTAGATTTTGCCGCACTACACTCTGTTCCCTCATGTCTGGCATCACTGTTTACAACGTTTAGCCTATGTCAAATGGCTTTTAAGGTACAGAGAAAAGCAGTGAGGTTGTAGCGATCACTGTTGTTGTTACGCAATATGATGCTTCAGTGAGAGTACAGCTGAAGAAGAGGATGACAGTGAGGACGGTACGCTTCTGATTAGAAGGACTGTTTGATTCAACCCTCTTTACTTGATGTCCTTATGCGATATCCTAAATGAACTATTTGGTCTGTGCCTGAACTTTGTTATGTCCCTTTTGGAATGTGAATCAATTACTTTTCCTCAACTTGTTCATCATGTCTGGCAACCAACAGCATTCATTCTGCCAGACCCCCCCAACACACACACACACACACACACACACACACACACACACCCTTCACTGCAGGCACACTATAGCAAAGGCTCAAAGTAATTGAAAGGATTTCACGTAATAACTGCCCCAGGTCTGACCTGTACTAATGCCACTCTTTACTCTAATTGGCAGGCACTCCCAGGTTGGGCAGACAGCCTATCGCAGCAGACAGAGCCTAAACAGTCCCAGCCCTGGAGGGACGGAGATGGACCTGCTTGTGATGAGGGAGCGGCCCAGGAGAGGCATCCGCAACAGTGGCTATGATGTGAGTCACCCCAGACCCCCGACTCTAACTGGATGGGGACATGATGATAGGACGCTTCATTCCAAAATGATATGAGTTGAAAATAATACATATACTTTTACAGACTTGATCCCTGATGTTTTCAAGATATTCATGAGGTTCAAGAAATTTTTTCCTGTAATTTTCCTGTAAATGCAGATAATAATGTACAAAAAATACTTTTTTGTAACAGTATTTTCCACTTATGAATCAAAATACAAATTTTAAACTGTCATTGCTAATGACTCAATACAAATATTTATAATAAAGTAACATATTACTGTTATTAAATTAATTGTTAATCCATAGTTTGTTTCATCTTATAAATTATTCTATTATTATTCTATTATTCTAGTATCCATTATTCTAAAATACTACATCAAAATTCTGTTTGCAAACCAAACCTTTTGCAGAGATGTTGTTCTCAGGTGATCACATGTTCCTCCCAGGTGATCACATGTTCCTCCCAGGTGATAATGATACAACTTTCAAACTTTCCAAACATACACATCAACAACATCACAACATCACATTTTTATACTGTCAAAAAAAGAACATGTGGAATGTTAAAGAACTGTTGAAGAAAAGAGTATCAATCACGTCTCGTCAGTGCTGAATCCATGCCCTACTGCCCTAGGTAGACTGTGTGCAGCCATGTGTGAGATGGAAATCAGACATTGTGCTTAGGTGTGGTTTCAGATGTGCCCCAGCAAGACCGGAGGAAGAAAAGTGGTTCATTCATAATTAAAAAGTTAAGATTCATAGCATCCTTTTATTTTGATATATAATGCATTTCAGGAAGGCTACTAGTACGTCTCCGCTCTTTTATTCTTCTGTTACTGTTGATGATGATACTGTTGCTGTGGGTACAAAGGAACCTGTTACATTCGTGTAATACTACTAAGTAAGCTCCCTGAAGTAATCTAGTAGACAATTTAAACCTTAACCACTGTATTTAAGGCCATGCTATCCCTTTGTAAAACTAAACTCTTGAGAGATAGAGATATTTCACTGACCAAGACTGCCTGCCTTGAGCAAGACACTGAACCCCTACCTACTTCAGCGGTGTAAGTCAAGAGTGTCAGCTAAATGCTTGAAAGGTAAACTAAACGAAATAAGAAATACAGTTCAGTTAGATTTTTGACACGCTCTATGAATCCAGATCCTCTTTATTTGCCACCTCCCAGCCTCATGACTCTTGGGTCCACCCTCTGTAGGAGGATGGTGTGGCTGCACTGCACTTAGCCATACAAGTGTTTAAACTCTGTTAAAATATATGGCACGATCGCCTCTTCCAGCTGCGCTCTCCTCCTGCAGAACTCCTGGCCCTATTGATTACAGTGGGACTACTGTAGCTGCAGGTCACATCACTGCAGATCCACATCTCTGCCTGTTCGTGTTGCAGGGGGGACTGATTTATGAGGTGCGCGGTGCCAGGTCTCCTGTGGCTACCCTCTATTCGCACAGGAAGTAGGGCAGCCTCAGCTCCTATTCATTTATCACTAAAAAAAAAAAGGGGACTGGATAAATGGAAATACAGAGGCTGGGAGAGGGACAACGAGCAGAGGCTGTAAAAAAGAAGAATTAAAACAGGGGAGCCAAGGGATGCAAAAGATGGAGTGAGATAGCAGGAAAAGGGATACGATGAAGGAGAAATTAATATAGAAAGAGAGAGAGGCTGCTGGCAAGAGAGGGAGGAAGATTGTTTTATAAGGATAAGAAGAGAGGGGAGGAGCAGGGGGGAGAGACAACATGGGAAGAGTAACACACACTGACCTCCAGCAATTTGCTGCAGTGCTTAATTACTTGTCTGTAATTTGCTGGATTGTTTATCAGTCTCGGGGTGGGATGAAAGGAGGAGAGATGGAGCGCAGATGAACCAAGCTCATTCACTATAACAAACTGTCCCCTGGCTCTGCTGCCGGGTCTACCGGGACGGCTGGATCGAGCTCCTCCAGCTGACACAGGAACACAGCGGAGCATTAAACAGGCCTTTTCTAGCTCAGTCAGCACCTTGTCAACAGCCCACTGTGACTTCCTGAGTCATTATACAGCTTTTAATTTCTCAGCCTTCTCGGGGTGCTTCTGTGGCATCCCGCTAAGTCATGAGGGCGAGGTTTCCTGTTGTTTGACCCAGCTGTAAATCAGGACATGGCTTGCCAGGTTGGCTCAGCTGCAGAAAATGAAAACCTGGGCACTTCAGTGGAAATTGTGCCAGAGTTTCTTTCATTATTTTCATTGAGAGACAGTTTGATACATTCCTTAATGACTCTGTGTCAACGTCCCGATCAGAGCCTGTGCTCATTCAACTCTACAGCAGTTCTAACTGGAACGATACCATGAATCAGCAAGGTTTGTTGAATATGTGTACTCATGGAAGTTGCTCTGTTGTGTGTGTGTGTGTGTGTGTGTGTGTTTTAGACTGAGCCTGAGTTGATTGAAGAGACGAACGTTGACCGTCTAATGGGACCACGGGGATACATGTATGGCCGGGGGGTCAAAGGCCACTCAGAGACATCCACTCTAAGCTCACAGCCCTCCATTGATGAAGTGCGACAGCAGATGCACCTGCTGCTGGAGGAGGCATTCAGCCTGGCTTCAGGGGGGCACTCCACATCTGGCCGGCACTCCCACCACCAAAACCCCCACCCCGGCCACTACAGCCCCGCGCCGCCCTCCCTTCCCTACACAGACGTGGTGACTAGTGCCCCTGGCACAATGAGCTGTGGACGGGGAGGCCTGCAGTGGGTACCATCTTACGGAGCAGAGTTGTATCAGTGCAGCCTGCCCAAACCAGTAAGTGGGATGATTACATTTTGCTAAAAGATGTGTAACAGCGGTGTGATAGCTCCAACCTTAAATGATGTTCACTTTCTGTTTAAGGCCTTTCGCTTCACCCAGCTCCCTGACATGGCTATGGGTTCTCCTCCTCCCCCTTTACCACCTCGCACTGGACCCCCTCCTGGGACCTCCTTAAGACGGTAAGGGCTGAAGCATAAGCCACACGCACGGAGACACACACACACACACACACACACACACACACACACACACACACACACACACACACACACACACACACACACACACACACACACACATTAGTATCATCATGAAGCCCATCAGACATTCCTAATGTATCACATAGAGACTCACAAGGTGATACGCTGTGGCCAGGCTGGTTTTATGTCTTTGAATATTGAACTAGTGCATTGAAATGACGGCAAGAATCTTAATAAGGATCATGCATGTTTCCACGTGGAGCGTCGCTACCCTCTAGTGGCATAGACTTAGTATTGCAGACTCTTAAATTTGTGACTTCCCAATCTCTGTCCAACTCAGTTCATCATCTGACTTGGGCCCCAAGGGCAGGAGCTCTGAGACATCTGTCACTGACATGCAGGCTCAGCATGACAACCCTTATGGACCAACCCCCAGAGCAGCACTCCCATCTATCACTGCAGAGCAGTCCGTGTCCAGCTACTCAGGTGAGCCTACCAGAATCCTTAAGATGATTCAGGACATTTAAAATACCCCATAGTGTGCTTTACCGCCATAACAGCAATCGGTTTTTTTACCAGTAGGTGTCTTTTTTCACCCTGTTTATTTTTCCCTTGACATGCATTGATCAGTAATCATCGATCACTCTCCTCTTCTCAACAGGAAACCCAATAACAGCCGTGTATGCCATCCCAGCCACCAGGCCCGGCTACTCAGAATACTTTGTCTCCACACCACCCACCTCCTACCGGAGTCCTTCCTGGATGTCCTATCCCCCTGAACCTGAGGATGTGCCGCCACAGTGGGCAGACTCTGTAAGAGCACCTAGCACGCCCGACCCACACTCACCAGGAAACACCCAATCCTACTCGAGGGCATAGGGACAGAAACTAGATGGAGAATTTGTCATAAAACCATAATGCAAAAAAAGCACTGAATCATCTGGGAAATAAAGTGGAATGTGAGCTACAGCTACTGCACCAGATAGGGCTAAATAGGAATATACGTGCACACACACACACACACACACACAGAACACACACACACACACACACACACACACACACACACACACACACACACACACACACACACACAGTAGGTCAAACATTTCTCATTATATTTAAGGAGAAGTATCAGTGGCATGTCTGTAGTAAAATAACTATATTTGTCATAGATGTTTGTAGACAGTTGATGGTAGTGACATTAAGCCAAAATACCTTTAGTGCTCATGCTCCTGTCTACCCTTGAACAGGATTGGGCATCTAACCTTATCAGTAGTCTTCCTCTTTACCCCCCCCCACCCCCCCCTATCTTCCATTAAAACAAGATGGGTTCCATTCTTCCTGTCAGATCTGTTGTTACCTATGTGACCCCCGTCTCTCCTTCCCTGCACTGGACTCTCCTTGTTTGTATGGATGTTCTCTTTATCCCTGTCTGTCTGCCTGTTTCAACCAGATGCCTTCACGCAATGTCTTTTTGCAGAACCAGAGTCATTTAGAAACCATTTGCTGAACTGAATTTATCGCTGGCGTTGAGTGGACACAGCAAAATACCGGGGTAGTTGAGCACATTTCCTAAATGAACACCTATTTCCTTTTTCTTTAGATTTTTTTTGTTGTTGTTGTGGTATAAATCAGACAGTTATGAACATTTTATGTGGACATTCAAAAGTAGTCCATTTTTGGAGTTCAAACACTTTGTTTGAATTGAAGTCCATTTCAGAATCATAGATCCTCACACTCATTACTTTCCCCGTTATTTTATAGTGATTTTTTTCCAAATACGCTTGTGTATATTTTCCCTTATCACCCATTTAATTATTTCTGAAATAGTGGTGCAAGAGAGAAAATGTTCACTCAGCAAAATGAAAAACTAAGGCATATATCCTTCTAATGATCTAATTAGCAGCCATTTTTTTCGTGGGCAGTGATAATTTAGTTGCTGTTTTCTTGATGCCCTGTCTCCCCTGTTTTACAGGTGCCCCTGCCGGGGTATGTGGAGGCTTTTCCTCACCCCCGCTACCCACAGGGTAGCTCCTCCAGGCTCCCCCTGCAGTACAACCAGGCACCTGAGCAGCCACCCACTGCCCCTACCACAGCATCCCAGCAAAGCCTCCCCCAGGCTGGGAAGGACATGCACAGCATGCCCCTGAGCAGCCTCTCCACCTCTGCGCTGGTACAGGCTATCCGCCAGGAGGTGGCCAAGCTGGCAAAGAAGCAGAACGAAATGTTTGAGTTCCAGGTGTAATTCTGCCCCCTTCTGTCCAGGAGATGATTTGCAGTGTGTTGATGTCATTTTAACAGAGACACACGAAGATGGAACTCCTTCAAACTGCTTTTTGATGTTTGTACTATAAGACTGATTGATCTTCTTTACTCACTGATTTTTTTCATTCGTCTCACACCCTACAATGGTGTTTTTCAACTCCCGACTTAAAGGTACTGAAGGATGATAGTTTTATGACATAAACTATCAGTCATCTTCTATTAATGATGTCTCTAGTAACTACATGCATCGCTTCATTGCAGATATGTCATTAGGACACTCAATGGTAAATATTATTATGGAAAAGATCATTTTTTCCAGGATTAGTCATTTTTGTGAATCAAATTGAGAAGAGAGGGAAAGAAGCATTATTCTGTCTGTACTGAGAGGACCAAATTATTCCTAACAGAAGGTTAAGCATAGACCACAGTGTATATAAGCATGTACAGTATAAGGACACCGTGTATCTTATCTCTTTTTACAGACCATTTCACCTTCAATAAAATGATCAGCACTGAAATTGGTTCATTCAGCTGTTATAGTACCATATCAGAATGCCAAGTCAGTTTTCAAAATCCTTCACTATCTATTTCCATGCTAAGTTGTAAAACCACAACAATAACAAAACTAATGGGTCATCCTTGGTGGTCTTGTAATTTGATGCAAGTTCCCACCGATTAACAAACTGAGTAAATGATTTGCATCTGCTTTTTTAAGTAAACCCAACATATTATGTAATGACTGCAACATCTCAATAAATCTCAAGCTGCATCATGTTAAAAGCCGATGGAAATTGTTGCCTGTGTGTATTTGAAAGAAAGTTAAGCATTTATCCTAGCATTATTTGTTTTGTTGTACCCCAAAAAGAACATAGACTTCAGAAAAGATTTTAAATTCTGAACAGTGATGAGTGATTATTATAGTATATTGTTGTTGTCGGATACTGATACACTACACCTGAAGGAGACAAGGGCATATAAACATGGTTGATGCAAGTGAACTTCAGCAGAACTTTGACTCTATTGTAAACTATTATTTGTTTACCCTTTCTCTTGAACATATTGCTTTCGCAGCTGTGACAACCACTTTAGCTCCCCAAGAGGGAAAACCTTTATTTATAGTTGCAGCTAGATGAACATCTCAGAATAGGTTTATTCTGAGCCCTGTGATTTGAAGATGCACAGATGGTTCAATGCACATATAACCCCAGAGCCTTTGGCACAAAGTTACTCTCTTTGCTGCTGGCACAGTTGACGCGATGAGCGATCCCAGATCACCTCGCCTAACTTAAGAGGCTTTATGTGTGCAAACCCCAAACTCTGTGTGTAACTTAACGTTGTGAATGTCTTACCTGACAGTGTCAACCCCCATTGATTGTACTGTACTTGTCTTTTTCCAAGAGCTACAGTATTTGAGAAGCACTTTATTCTGTCTGCATTCTTGATCATGTCAATGTGGTTCGTCAGTGTGCCCTGGAAATGTCATCTAACTTGTAAGTTTTATGTTTTGTGATACTGAGGTCGACCTTTTCACTCCAGACATATTTAATAATGCAGAGTAGGTGTAAAAAAACTGCTTCTTTACATCGTACACCGATTCTAATCATATTTCACCATGGCATAAAAGCTGTCATCAGGTTATGGTGAACTCACCTCATAATGCAGAGTTGCTTGGAAGCTGAAAACCGGACTGACTAAAAATGAGACTATTTACAGCCGGGGTGCTGCGATGTATTTGCACAAACCACTCAGATGCTACAGAATGCCTACTTTAACGATAGTATTGCAAATCTCATGTCCAAATGCTTTGCTGATTACTGTAACCCATGCCAAGAAAGCAGTCATTCATGATATAAGAGGGACGTCTGGAAATGAAGAATGCCTATAAATGATTATTTCCTTTTGTACCATAGTATTGCTGTTACCGTGATCCTGGATGAAATTAGTCTTTTTGCATTATGACTATTCAACCAGCCCTCTCTCTCCTCCGAGAAATGTTCTTTTATACCAACAAGAACTTTGTTGCTTGTGTTCCCAGACTTTCTTTTACTGATTACCCAGAGGAGCAGCCATGGTTACAGTCTGATCATGAACTGTATAAAACAAAACATTTTGGTGTATACCATAAGGGAACACTTTCCCACATTCTCATGCTGGATAACTGAGAAAACATTGATACCAAACATGTTCCAGGACTGAGGGCAAGACAAGGTTGTAGAGGGTTTGATATTTGTTTAGAGGATTGATGACCAGTATTTATTCTATAGAATGAACTATAAAGTGAGCTATATCTATTAAAATCATGTCTTTTTGTCTTTTCCTGACTGGTTTCCTCATTTCCTCATTTCCTCTTCATCTGCTTGACCTTGTAATACTTGATGTTCCTCAGAAATTGATCTGAAAGAGAGAGACAGCGTGAAAGAAACATGGTTAACACTGAATAAAACTGTTTTCTGTGGGCTAAAAAAAGGAAATACCAGAAGGAAATGAATGCTGCAACCAACAGCTAGGGTCTGAGTTCAGAGAGTGTGAATGGAAAATGTACTGAGATCCCATTAGAGCACCAGAAATAGAACTGAGTCCTCTTCCAAGTGAACAGTAAAGTTGGTTCACGTTTTTGGTCCACTTGGAGAGAAACTGAGTTGGAGAGACACGCAGATGCAGAGAAATCCACGAGTGAACAAGTGCGAGAACCAGCCCTCAGGCTCCCCGGTGCTCGGTAAGGTACTACTGAATTAGTCGGTATTATTACCATTATTCTCGTCTACTTACAACGCGGGGTGTCAAAGTGTTCTCCTATCATGGTGCATAACTCGATTTCTTTCATTCGGGTGGAAAGCTCACAGATAACGTCCTCCTCGCTCCAGCAGGCTGAGCTAGGCTCCCCCGCTGGCCGGCTGAAGGCTTCCAGAGGTCGGTAGTCAGGCGCTGCTAGACGGCCTGTGTCTGGCCAAGCTGCCGGAGCTGCAACCGTCTCCTTCTGGGTGGCTGATTTCCTTCCATCAGTGCAGCCATTGCAATCCTCAAGGGTAGACTTCCCAGCGGACCCGATGGTAAAAGAGTTGGACTTGTTGGGCGTGTGAGTCACTGGGTCAGCGGGAGCCCAGATATCTTTAAGTGGTCCGTCGTGGATAGAAGGGAAATATCTGGCAGCGTTCATTTTGCTGAGTGTGTTTACTTTCAAAATGCGACGCGCCCAAGGAATTAATCTATTTTAGATTTCTTTGTTGATTCCTTGGGTGAGTTGATGATTCTTGTGTTGTCACAAATAATGTGTGTCTATGGAGGCTAACAGGCCTACTAACTGCAAGATGGTGTTTCTAGCCAGGATGTTTGAGCAGAATGTGTAGTGTGCACTTTGTAGCAAGGGTCTCAACCTTTCTTGTCGACCACTCCTAAATTAGGCTACAGACACCGTTTGGATTACATTTTGTCTTCCTTGGTTTGCAAACGGACTTTCGTTGTGTGATTCAGTGGAATACTCTACACAACTACAGCATTTCAGACGGTTGGGGCTCGAGCAGCCGGGCCCAACTCGCCAGCCCACCCATGGTGATGGCAGCACACACTGAACCAACATGGACCCAATTAAATTTATTTAATTAATGAACAAATAGTTTTAATTCATTGACTATGTCTTTAATTATTTATTTCACACTGCATTTATTTATGATCTAATAAATTATTTTGATATGTTTATTTAGGATGACATTTATTCATTTATTTATTTTATTTTGACCCAAATACTCCTCTAAATGATTGGTTTACAAATAAGATAAGTGAAAAGATATTTATATGTTTTATAAACTGAGCGGCTGGAAATCATTTGGGGGTGCAGAGCCCAACCTAGCACCCCCTTATACACGGCCAATTTGCCCAAAAACTATAGTCTGCCAGAAAAGCAGCAGTAGCTTTCTTTGAATTTGTGAAAAAATACACCAGCAAGCTAACTTGCCAGCAAGCTAACAAATGTTAATGTTAATATGCAATAGGCTCGCTACCACTAGTACCAACATGTCTTCCTCATGAATGGTGCAGGCACCCCTTGGGCCAATTGGATGTTGACTTACATCAGAGTGTACCTCCAAAGAAAATGTGTTGCTTAATTATTTTTTTTTCATCACAGGTTGCGCAGAAACAAAACACTGTAAAGAGGAGTGAGACAGATGAACAGAGAACGGCTGAGAGAAGGAGTGAGACAGATGAACAGAGGAGAGCCACACTCAGTAGAAAAGGAAGACAAGGAAGACAAAGGGCGAAACATTAAAAATGTGAGGGTGGGAGGGAGGAAAAAAAAGGCCAGGAAGAGGGTGACCGATCATCTGTGAGAAGCAAACATCCGTAGAAAGGGAGCGCTACAAAAATATGTGCAGAAAATGTGATTATTTTACTTTGGGGACAACTTATGTATAGTATAACAGAAAGAATACAGGCAAAGTGAATGGTAACTTGTACACAGCAAGAGCTATATAACCCATTAGCCAGGGGTTAACTTTAGCCAAAAATAGTGTTGATATTCTTCTTTTTAACCTCTTTTAGTTATCTTAAGCCCTGAAGCCCTACCACAGGTACAAAGCCTGAGGGCCGTGGACCCCATCATTTTAGAGATGGAGCTGCAACCCAGTGATCACAACCTCACTCTGCAAGTGTTGAGGGGCTGATGATAAAGGCCCCATCGCTCCTGTGAGAAAGGGCCCCTTGTGCTGCTTCACTACCTCACAACTGGCGCTCTTGTGTGAGGCTGAGTATTGGGACAGAATGATAACTAGACTTTTAAAGGCCCCCGTTCAGCCCTTCCTGACTATAAGAGGCTGACCGATGCTCATAATTTCTAATGGAATTCATAAACCAGAGAACAGTAGATCTCACAGAGAGTAGATTACACATTAAAGCCCTTTTGGAGATCAGTGGTGACTCATGCAATGTGATTAACATTATAATCCTATCTACGCAAGTATACTGCTACTTTCATTTTGTGTGTGTGTGTGTGTGTGTGTGTCCCAGAATTGAATTATCCATCTGTATTATTTGTCTGTGTGTACAAGTGCTGCAGCAGTGCCACCAATCTGTAGTTCAACTTTCTCCCACCAGGGCGCAGCATAGAGCCACGCAGACCTCCTCTTCCATGCAGCCAGGTCTTGTTCTCTAGGTCTCGGACTTTGAGCGAGATGCTGTTCTTTAGGGTCAAAACCTGGTCAGTTTGATTTTTGAGGTCTCTTTACCTACAGGGCATACACTGTCACATGAAATGCCGTGCTATATTATAACCCCCTGATCAATAGGGGTAGACAGTGATGGTAACCTGGCCAGGGGTTAAGCTGTCACTGATTTTCCAAAGGATGTGACCACTACTGTTAGTCTTAATAAAGCTCACATTCATATATGTGCAACCAGTTATAAAACATAGCTAATGTTTCTTGCTTTAAGTTTTAATTTGTATTATATATTTTAAGCTTTAATTAAATTGTGTGAAAGTTTTGTGCACATGAACAGGCTTCATGTTCCACCCTTTAGACTCCCACAATGACCATAAATGTTTGCCTGTTTTGTATTTAACCTCTCACTCAAGTCTTTAATTCTCGTCATGGCCATTAAATGCATAAAGATATACATATACAAAAATATTTAGATTTTCAAACTTTTATGAAACATGTTCTTAAATCTATAACTAAGCCTAAAAAATATAGTCTATGTAAGCTATAATGTAACTTATATCATTTGTTGCCAATTCCACATTACCATGTCATTATTGTTATCATCCATTCATAAATTAATTCAGTCCTAAAACATTACTTGTTTTAAAATCTGCATACATATGGTATATAGTGTATAGTTGATTTAGTGTACTATTTATATATTTGTCACCTGATGAAAAATGATGTGTGACAAAGGGGATGAATGCATCATTTCTTTTCATAATTCAATGTGGACACGGGATGCAATTTTCTGGATCAATTATTGCTTGCATTTAAGCATAGCTTTTTCTTTGAAAACTAACTAGCTGCTGGGAAACTAGCTACGTAAGCCAGAATTATTGAGAAAGGAACATATAGTTTGAAAAAGCATGCCTGATGATGCCTTGGTAGTCACAGTAGTCTCTCGAAACTGAAATGCTCTCTATAGTTGTTTTTTCTCCTATTAAGGGAAGTAAAGTATAGGTGTTGCAGCATCCCAGATTGAGGTCAGATGTCTTGTTATACAATTTACACTCCTCCACTCATACGCATGTCATATTACTGATTATATTTATCTCATTACTCAGTCTGAATTTGAAACTCAGACTTGTACATTTGACATTGTCCTTTATCCCAGGTAGTGTAGATTGTTAGGGCCTAATTTGGCAGCTGTAATTAGATGTGATCTGACGCTGAAGGGCCATTATCGCTTAATAAAGGCTACTTAAAGTAATTATGGTACAGCTGCCTGAGCAGACGACAGCTCTGAGATTAGACAATTACTACAATGGTCAGTGCAAGGATGGGTCAAGGATGAGAAAAACTGATAAAAGTAGCCGAGTGAACAAACTTTCTGTGATACTAGGAACGGATGCTTCCATCCCTTGATACTCTGGGAGTGTACTTGCTCATTCACATCATTCTCAAACTGGATTTTGAGTGAGGAGACGCTGTGCAGCCTGGGGAATCAGACAGGCTTTGCATAATGGAGCGCAACCTCAGATCCTGTAGTATCACACAATACAGAGTCTGAAGGTCTCACTTAAATGAGACAAATGATAAATCACTCAACCCTTACATGATCTAATGAAAATGGATACATACAAAAAAAAATAACATTTTCAGATCATTTGACATGGGTGAGAATGAGACATTGTTTTCCACCGAGTGAATTTTAACGTGTGACACTGGTGGGTGTTGGATGGAAAGGACTCAGTCTCATTATCTGAGGTGCCTCTGAACTACACAGTGGAATATGACATTAAGATTATCTGATCAGCTGGTGTGCTTCTGCAACAGATGCTCTAGTACAAATGATTCATGCAAAAAACAGTAAATATAGCTTGGCAACTTTTCCTGTTTCTGTAAATAGACAAATCCTTCAGGGTTTTTGTAACAGGTCTGTGTGGTTCTGCTTGCTATTTCATGTGATATTATTGATTATTTCTCTGCCTACTCCATGTGGTGCATTACAGCGTATTCCTGTCCATGAAAGTTGTCCCTCTACCATCTTCCCCCTCGCTTTGCTGCTGTCTCTCTCTCTCCCCTGGCCAGTGCTGTAGCCAAACAAGCGGCCATGTCACCACCTCAGTATCACGTTACTGCTGAAGAGAGACAGACAGCTGCACACTTTTTCCCTCTGCAGCTACTGATAACCAAAATATATTCCTAACGTTTCTAAAATGCTGATGAAGCTAAAGACACTAACGACAGTCATATGTTGATTGTTTCAGAAACTACAGCAATTACTATCCAGCAATGCCACTGACATGTCATGAATGATTAACCCCTCAAGATTAAAAAATAAAATATGGGTTTCAATCTTTTGGTGAAGATCAGTTTCCTTTTACCATTGTCACCCATCCCACTATGTTGTTATGCTTCCCTGTGGA
The DNA here is from genome assembly GCA_034670385.1 of Hoplostethus mediterraneus. Classification (NCBI taxonomy): domain Eukaryota; kingdom Metazoa; phylum Chordata; class Actinopteri; order Trachichthyiformes; family Trachichthyidae; genus Hoplostethus; species Hoplostethus mediterraneus. The sequence goes on from JAXDDW010000004.1 coordinate 17,280,789, forward strand.
AACCAGGCTCCGTAGCATGTCAACTAAAAACATTCAGTTACAAAATAGAGCTGTTTCCGTGATAAATGTATTGGGTCTAGGCTGCATCACGACGAAAGTAAAGTGCAATATTTACCTCCTTACCATACTTTGACTTTGTAGGTATGTATTCTAATACACATATCACTGAGGCTTACTGTTGTGAGGTCTGAGAATATCATTGACAGAGTAGTTTGGAAAGATGTAATCTGCACTGATGATTGAATTTATGATTACCAGTCAAAAGTAATCAGTCACTGATTTCTGAAATTTTAAAGTAATCAATTGATGATTACTTTTCATATCACTTCTGTGCCCTTGTGCACAGGAGCGTTTTTGGGAAGGACTATCTGGGAGACAGATGCAAGCTTGAAATAGCAATTTTGCTGTCAGATAAACATCAGAATTTAAACACTAGTGGGCAAAGCAGTGTTCTGTGATGATGCTTTTCATCGAAGAGCTTCCAATATATGTAGATGGTAATACTTATATTAATTAATACTTAATTCATTAATACTGATATTTCTGGGTATAGACCTGAAACACTGTACACAATTCAACTCCTCTGGAGTATATCAGGTACTATTTTCAAGGTAAGACTACGTGTGGATGTACTTTTCGGTCTGACCAATACTTCCCCTTTGTAGTTGTGTCCGTTTCTAGCAGCCAGAAAGACCTACTGCTCTGATTGGCTGGCAGTACTAGAGGGTTCGCCCCCTCCCCCTATCCCAAATGTGTGATGATTGGTTGACCCTCGTAAATTCAGCTTTTTAGATCACAAAACGACCATGTTCTGAGGTGCCATTTTTTTCTATATACAACTTTGGCAAAACAACAAATAGTACCATTTTCATCTTTTAATTGTGACAAGAGCATAAACCCATGAATAACATTGGATTCTCCATTTATAAAGATGCCCCCGGGCTGCCTCCTCTTTGTAATTTCCTGAAGAGACAGTGAGTTTGAACGGGGGCAGTTTTATACACATGCCTCATCCACTTAATATTATGTATTTTGTTAATGGCTCCTGACTCAGTAATTGATGAGCTGTTTGCTAGTGGATGTTGACTTTGTCGTGACCTAGTAAAGGGGTAGGACGGATATAGGAACATACACAACCTCCTGCGCTTTTCTAATCACACCACTTAATCATATTTAATCCTATTTAAAAACACCAATCTTCATGCAAAATGGATTTCTGGCTTTGGACTCCTCGGTTTTTTAGCACCTGTTAAGATCAAGCTTCTTAACACTTCTTCAGACTATAGGCGGTGCTGACCTCCGGTTTTAAGTCATTAAATAGATAAGATATTTGAAGGCATGACTTGACAGCACTAACATAGATGAAGATCTGAAATGCACATATCAAGGGCCTGGAAAATATTGTCATCTTGATCTTTTAAAGCGCTACCTCACCGAGGTTTACCGTTGTCTTGCCAAAGCAGTCACTGTGCCTCATATCACACCATAATGACAGCTACCGATCTGAGCATCTCAGGACAGCTGGACAATCGAAGAACCAAGGCGGGGCTGTAAGACCACTTTTCTACTGTCTTGGTCTTGTGGCTATTTCCTGAACTTGTAATTCTTGTAATTCTTTTAATGATGAATGAATGAAACATTATCTACATTTTATATCAGAATGTTACACGTGAAGGTTCCCTACATGTAGGCTTTATGTTGAAATGTAAAATCTGTTGAAGACTGCTTTCCACCTATTTTTTTTTCACTCGCTCGCCTCACTTTTCTGAAAAGAAAATCTGTTAAACAGTTCATTAAATCAAGTGAATTCAAATATGGCATTTCCAGTACACTAATGTAATGGTCTGTTACTTTACCAGATCCACCTGCACTTGGCACTTAAATAGTTGAAGCTGCCATCACCACTTACGCTCACATTTGAGTGCATTTTATTAATGTGATGATTTTGTTGCTTTTATTACTCATCATTATGTAAAGTGCTATGCAAATATAGTTATTATATTATTATAGTTACAGAAATGTGAAGTGTGTTAATGCACAAAATGATAATGCAGTGACAAATACATCAATATGTATTATGCACTAAAACATGGGTTCCCAACCTTTCTCAAGGTCCCCCTAAAAGATACACCTTAGACCATGTACCCCCATTTCATTAGAGTTCCAGGGACCAGGGATCCACACCTGAGAAGATGTGTGTTGCTAGATATGAGTCAGTCCATATCTGTCTCTACTGTAGCCAGGTGAGGAGATAACAGTGGAGAGGGAAACCTGTGATCAGAAATGAGAAATTAAACCATTCCTCATTTTGCCTGAGGGCCCCTGGAACCTCCTCAAGCACCCCCCCGGGGGTCTCTGCACCTCAGATTGGGAACCAGTGCACTAAAACATGTTAAGCGGTAATTAAGGTTGTTTTATGGAAATTAAATTTTTCAGAAGTGTATAATTCAGACGTATTTGCACAGACAAATAATTCCATTCATTTTTTTTTTTACAACATTTCTGGGTTTGTTTTAAATATGCCGATACCGCTGAGCACATCTCTATCATACCATAATGCACTAAAAATACATGGAAATGTGTGTATAATGCACTAAAATATGACATATTGTGTCTACAAGATTGTTTGTGATAAAACTACAGAAATTGTAACACTTCCTGTTTTTTGGACATGATGTGTAGTTTAATTTTCCCAAGCATCTGTGTATCTAATGTTTACCTAATCCTATTTTGATTAGTTGAATGTTGAAGGGTACAGAACACTTTCATGGATAGATCTACTTCTCAGTTCATCCTTAAAAAAACACTGTTTTTGCATTTAGAAATATGTAGACAATTTATTGCCTATTTTAGTAGGGATGCCCCGATAACGTTTTTTGCTGCCGATCGCCGATCACCGATTGTCTATGGCCCATATCGGCCGATCCGATACACTGTGATACCAATCGTTTATTTATTTATTTATTTTTTCTTAGCGGCCGTTTTGGTGTTTGCTCTGCCTTTTTCTTTTCACTCTCCACGGCCAGCTTAACAAACTCGCCATGCTCTGCTGGGTGATGCGACTTCAAGTGCCTTATTAAATTTGTTGTGTTGAAACTTTTTTACCTCGCTTCCCCCACGAGGTATTTTTTCCTGGCACACACTGCAGATGGCAATTGTTGCATCTGTCTCACACACTTTGTAAAAGTTCCACACCGCCGACATGTTTTAGGTTAGTTAGCATGCCACAATGACACCGAATCTGATGAGAATAGGCTCACATTTTTTGCGTCATCGATCGGTTTTCGCAATCGGCGACTGTAAAGCATTATCGGAATTCACCGATCTCATATTTATACTGAATATCGGCCATTTCCGATTGCTGGCCGATCGATTGCGGCACCCCTATATTTTAGTCTTGGTCTTGAATAGAACTTGATTTGTCCTGTCTCCCTTTGGACTTGGTTTTGAATGGACTGGACCTGGTCGTGGTCGTGGACTTGGACTTGGACTTGGACTCGACTACTACAGCCCTGAATCAAGGGCTAACTGGATTGAAGAGCTCGCTGTGAAAGGATGTAATTGAAAACACCTTCACACCTTTACACTCAGTGTCATTCTCTTCCCTTCTTGTCCTTGCCTTCCCTCAGCCTCAAGACCTGCTCTGAAGTGCTTAGATTCACGGGAGCATTTACCAAGAAAAACAAGGAGGAGTATATTCAGGAGAGGAGAGAAATAGGTCTGGGAAGGGTCGTCGAGTACAGAGGTAAAAGTGAAGGAAATCTGTGTTAATATCCTCAGCAACATGAGATTGCAAGAGAGGAGTAGGAGGGAGAAGCATCAGGCACCACCGCATTAACCACACATACAAATTGTATCAACAGCAGCACTACATGCCTTTTTATGCAGTTTTGACACATAGATTTCATGAGTGAAGATCAGAGAGAGAGAGCAGTTGAAAATGGAGGGCCAGACCTGATTCACAGCGTGAACTGTTTTTTAACGATGCTCACAAAGACGGTACGGGAAGCCTTTACTCTCTCTAAGTTCACCTCATCTCTTTTTCTCATTCCCTCTGTACCACTCTCGCTGAAACACTCCCTCTGTCACCCGGGCACCGTTCTGCCACCTGTGACCCTGCAATATATCTGAAGACTTGTCTAGCAAGATGTATTTCTGAATGTACCCGCTCCTTGGTGCTTCACAAGACGAAGATGAAGATGGAGGATAACTGCAGAAACAGACAGATGTTCCCGCAGATAGCTTCTTCATTATGGATAGATTTTATGTGTTATCTGATCTGTGTCTGTGTTGTAACAATTAATAGACAGTCTCTCCAAAATCTCTCAGCATCTATATTTCTCTGTCAGCCTGTTGTAGATCCATCTTTATCCTACAGTAAATGATTGGAAGATGCCAGAGGTTAGGAACATAGTTGAAGGAGAGCACCATTTGTAAGATTTCATCTGTGTGAACCATTTTTCTCCCGTCGCAGATGTATTGGTAAAAGGAGAGCTTCATGATTAACTTGTCATGAGCCCTAATTTGCTTCAGCGGGCAATGGGCCCAATTTGCAGTCACAAACAGGAGGAAGCATGACGTCCAAAACGCCCCTGATTGCCTGGAAGTCAATTTTTCTGCTCGCTGTATTTCAAGCAACAAATTAAAGGGGAGGCTAATTAGCCATCATTGCCATACATGAAGCATACACACACACACACATAAAACACACACACACACACACACACACATAAATGTTCTCTCCCTATCTTGCTGCTACTTCACATTGGCAGCCAGCGAGATGAACCTATCCAATACTGCTTCAGTCTGCTCCTTTGCTTTCGAAGAGCTGATGAGGCAAAGCTACTGAACTTGTAATTCTTTCCTAATGCAAACTCCCTAAAACCAGACAAGCCCAAATCACCCATGCTGTCTGTGGGATGAGTGTCTCATGTCTGCGCTCTGGCTCAGTGGACAGTGTGACAGCTGTGGCGTAGAGGCTTAGACATATCACAGAGCACCCACTGGTAAAACCATAATGTACTAGTCCTTTGATTCAGACCTCTGGCCTGTTATTGGCCTCCATCATATACAGGTCAGGTCTGGTCTCGCTCCCTCCTCTCTCTACAGCCCCTTTCTTTTTCTGACCCTTTGTTGCATTAGGAGTTTCACTTTTTGGCCAAGCTGTAAAGTAAAAAATAAATAAATCACTATATCTTTGAAAATCAATGAGTCCATTTTTGACTCTATCTACGGTATAGTGGAAATTAGACCTTAGACCATAGACCAGCAAGTTTAAATTTAGCCATAAGGTTAAGTTCCTCCTTTGTAACTTGGCCAGAAAATTACAGCCCTGTTTTGGCCCTGGCTGGTTCTAATTGAAAGCATCTGTAAGACCTCAGCTGGATGGGATATGCAGAGCTTTGGCTGGAGCAGAGACAGAGGAGCTGGCAGGGCTCAGCTCTCCTATTAGGATTAATTTCCTCAACACCTGTCTTTGGGGAAATTAGCGGGTGTTACTGTAAGCTGCAAGCGTTCTTTCTCTATCCTTTTCTGCTGATTTCTTCTTTTCTTGTCCCTTCCTCTAGCTCTCTCTCCATCTCTCTGCTGTCCCTCCCATTCGTTCCCTGTAGATTAATAGCTCAGTGATATGTTAAAGACTGCTGTGAGTTTCCCTACCCAGCTGTTAGAAAGCGTAGTAGTCAGCAGGATCTGACCACTTGCCTCTTCTGATGCACTCCCTCCTCCCTTAGCCCCTTGTCCTTCAAGGCTCCTCCTCTTGTCCTTCCCCTAGTCCTAATATTCCTCTACTAGTCTACTCATTTATCTTACTCATCTGCTTGCTTTCAGTGCACTTTCCCCTTTAAGAATCCAAGTATTGTCGAGATGTGGCCACTTTAAGTTGAATCACTGTTAATTCTGTGATGTTATAGCCATCCAAAATCCTTCAAATGTTTTGAGATGGTAGATGAAAAAGCCTTTTCACCTCATAGTATTTGTCATATAAAAGCCAGTTAAAATCCCTTTCCCAATATTTTGGTGAAAGGTTTTCTAAATATTTGCCATTTCTAATCATTTAATTGTAACAGTTTCTACAAAGCCAAAAGCGATCTGACTGGATCAAATCTCACCTCCTTTCTACTGTTGCCTCAATTAATGATGAAACGGAAATGTTTTCTCAATTAAAATCTGTCGCTTTGCACTGTTTGTCTCTGTTGATTAACTCTCTGAGTATTTTTCAGTGGCCTGATAGAGAAACAGCACGTTATTAGTGCAGGCAAGGCAAACTCATATTACAGCTGGCATAAAGTGCAACTGCAAACTCACCTACCTGGGACACCGTGCTTGGCAGATTCCACTTTCCATGCTGTGGCTTTTCTAACTGCTGCTGTCAAGAATAAGGAAGTGAAACAAGAGGAAAAAGCGAATGAAAGCCAGAGAGGCTTATTGAATACATAAATCACCTCCTGGTTGGAGGCTATGTTGTTTCTTTGCTAATGGATCTCAACCACTGCTCCGTAAATCACAGTACACACAAAAAGACATACTACTCTGTCCACCTGGTGGAGGCAAGACTGTGTAGTGAAAGGAAGACAGCATTATGCTGTTGCACTCAATTTCACTTCCCTCTCTCTCTTTCTGTCCCTCTCTAGTAAGGGGCGTTGGGTTCACATAGAACTGAAAAACAAGCACTATTAAGGTTAGTGCTCTTTTCCTCACCTCTTTCCTATCTGGGTAAATGGGCACTTACTCAGCTCAGCGGGGGTGCCGCTAATCCCTGACTCTGAGCAAAGTCACCAAAAGCTCATACCTGGCCAAGCGAACATAATGTCCCCCAGAACACCTTGGATGTCATACAACTGTCAGCGCTGAAACGTCGTTGTTATTGTTAGATTTCTGTGACCATTTCTCATTCAATGATTCTGTTTTTTTTCCTGCTATCATGCAACATAGAAGCACATTAAACGCCAGATCTCCGTGAGCCAAACTCTGTGGCTGTGATCTGTGGATCGGTTTTCCTGATGGTGGATGGAGCGACTCGCGCTCTTCAACCAGGGACGCAGAGGTATTATCAGAACCGTTTAACCGTCTGTCTCTGCAGCGTGGAAGTTGAATTAATGTCATCAGATTCAATCAGACATGCCTAGTTCCTGCCTGCTCTTTTTTATGGGTTGACATTCACACTGACCCTATCTGGCGGTGTGGCTGGCGTTGTGCTCCTCACCCGACTCCCCACGCTTCCCTAATCTTGTCTTTCAGCCGGAAAAGGTTCATTACATGGGTAGTTAATGAACTCTGACCCCTGTCGACATCCAACATGGAGCCCTCACTCTACACTTCCTCTCCTTAGCACCTCTTCACCCCTGGACCTGTCTCCCCCAGCACCCCCTGTAAGCCATAGTTATTTACAAGACTTCGCTCCATGAAATCAGCTGTCTATCTCTGTTATTACCTCAGAGGGAAAGTTAGTCTTGGTCTTTGGCTGCAGAGCATGTGGCCGTTAATGATGTATGAACGGCGCTACCTGTACAGCTTTCAACAGACAACCATGATGCCCCCTAATTACTGTTTCAGCTTCCACATACAGTACATGTACATGACCTTACAGCTCTGATCCAGCACCTCTGGTCTCTCAATTTCTATAGGATTATAAGTCACGGGCTCAGAAGTAATGACCTCTACGTCGTCAGTAGATTGTTAATATCACCACAAAGGGCAAACCACCACAAAGCCAGTGGATGAACTGGTGCACCCATGTCTGATGTGAAGAAGCTGGGAGGGATAACATGTAGATGCAACAGTATGCTTGTTATTCACTTTGCTTAGAAACATAAAGTATGGGTATTCAGAGTACTGTCCAATTACAGCAGTGTCCTGGTGTCTAATTGCCTGATCAGATGCCTGAGCCACAAAATTGACGTTGAAAGCAGATAGAGCGATGTTGTTGAAAGTCTGTCATATTGTCTTATAGACTAATGTTTTTTTGTTCACCCAACATATAGATTACTTTTGCTGAATTCAAACAAGATGTCAATTTATAAAACCCACCTATGGCAGCTTTAAGCCAAATATCGATTTTTACCAAAGTACCAAACATTTTGGTGGGCACTTTAGGCAGTCTGTTTACTATTTTACGTATAGTCAGTCAGTGATATTATTTTACCTTCCTGTTCATGTAATGTAACCCATTCTTGCAGAAATTATTATTTAACATTAACAGGAAGTTAATGTTACATTAACAGGAAGTAACATTACAATAGTGGGAAATATATTACATTAACAGAATTATTACACTTTTAGCTGCAACTTTTTATGACCTTAATGGTTTGTTACATTAATGGGAAGTTATTATGTTTACATTTGCTGTAGGAACTGAATCCTATACACTATTTTTTTTCTGCAGACTCCTTAATTCTGTTTTGGTCCACAATACTATAGGGTTATAGCTGTTCATGTTTTGTCAAGGGTAATGATTTTGAACGTTTTTCTGTTGAAAAGCCTCCAATTTCACCTTGCAGCAGTGGAAGAGCAATTTATATGATTTCCAATTCATGTTTGTAGTGTCTGACATATGGACCTTGGGTTGGAAAACTTTTCTTTGGTGCAACCTCAATTTGGCAAGAGGGTTTTTCTGCATTGTTCCACTGCTGGTAAAAGAGACATAATGAGCCTGTCCTCTATCCTGCCCCTTAATTAACTTCTGGATACTGTACAAAAAGACTATAAATGTACTGGCTCTCTCCCCTCTGCTTGCCTGGAAAGATGCTTTTGTCATGCAGGTAATTTGATTTATTGCAGAGAGTAGGTGTGTACAATGAGATTATCTGCCCCTGTTACGCTTAATTCGCATCTTTATCCCATTGGAGTTGCTCTTTGAGGACACCTTTTGTGATCCTGTGTATTTTTCCTCTGTCAGACAAGTGTTATGTTCTTCAATTTCTATGCACAAAGGAAATGATGACTGAGAAGGCCTGACATTTCAGGGCTCAGTTAGCTCAGTCTTTTAACACTTCCTTTTCACCATTATATTTTCACTCTCAGCCTCATACTTTCTTTAACTTTGTGTATAGTGGATCATGTGTGTACTGCACTGCAGTGGTCATTTACAGTTTCTCAGTGGAGTCACAGCATGTGCAAGGCCAGCAATAACTATTTTGGGATTCATGTATACTGTAGCAGTGTATCTTCGGAGGACCCTCTTTATATCTTTGCATCAAAATTAAATGTGCATTTGTTGCCTGTGATTGTAAAAATATTATACACATATTTGGTACATTATGACATAACACATGGAGGTGCTGGACTGAGTGTGAATCAATAGAAAAATATGTAAAACTGCTGACTGCTGCCTTTTCACTTATTGTTAAATTCATTCAACACTGACTTTTTGTGTTTGTGACAATAAGTAGAGAACAGGTTTTGAGTGTCCAGGTTTTAACTATTTTATCTGTATGATCATGTGTGAAATCACGCATCCCTGGATATTTACTGCAGAGAACCATGTTGCCTCCACACCAGACCTCCTTTGACCTTTATACATTCTGTTGGTGGAGGAGAAAAGAGGGTGACACCTTATTACCACGAACCTCTAGAGAGCCAGGCCCTCATGGCTTACATACTCATTTCAAAGTTTTGATTACCAATCTACCGCCCACAGAGCCGAATAGATTTGGTGCTCAATGCATGAATGGAGCCATTAGTCTTGAATGGAGCTTTTTATGAGAAGTTATTTACAGCAAGGCATCCTTCTAGGTCACAGTCTGCAGTCTGACCTTCAAATCAGGACAGTTGATTTCTTTAATTGTTGGACAAAACAAAGTGCAGAGCTATAAGAATGCCATGACACAGGTAAAGCTCCTCTACATAAAATAATGAAAGATGCTTTTATTCAGCATTGACTCTGTATTAATCAATTGTTCTATCCTAATTGCTGTTGTATGTCCCCAAGAGTACCTCCAAGCCGTTTGCAGTACCCTACATGTGACAGGATGATGAAAGATACTTTGAAGGAATTAAGAAACTGATCATAGTAAACAATAACATGCAACAAATTTACATGCAACCAATGGGACTTCACCATAAACTAGAAAGGCTGAAGGCAGAAGGCAGTTCAGCTGACGGCCAGGGACAGAGATTTGAAAAAGAAATCTTCGTGACATCATACGTGTCATATGCATCATAGGGTCTCAAGCCAGTCCTGTCCTATCCTCCTTGCAGCACAATAATAGGATTGCACAGGGATCATAACAGTGTGTCCAAATGTGTCCATTCTACTCGCCGTTCAGTGATGTAAGAGGTGTGCTCCCATTGAAGAGGCAATTCTACGCATGGCTGACTCTCCCTCACTTTCTCTCACTCCTTCCATCTAAACCGAGATAAAGGAAGATAGTGTCGATGCCTTGCGAACACATTATTTTCATCTTGCATACATTCTTTCATTTCTTCCTCCCTCTCCTCTCTCTCTGGAGCCATGTGAACAAGTAGCTGACTTTCACAGCAGGTGTAGTGTGTTGCTGTCTGAATAGTTCCAAAATATCCTCTCACCGTGACAATAGTGCGTCAGCCAGCCAAGGTTCAGCGAGGCAGTGATTCGTGGAATAGCTAGCCTCTTTGCACAGGAAGAGGGATGCTTTCCAATTTCCTAGAGGGCCTATAGCTTGGGAATTGCGGTCCTATCACACAACCACCCTCACCGGTGCATACTGACAAGGCCATATCTTAAACTCACACAAACCGACATTGCTGAATAGCGGAGAGAGGGAGAGATGGAGAGATGAGATGTGCTGTACATCATTGTATCAAAGGATCAGGAGGACACTGCAGTGTCCTTGGGAAGCTCCTGAGGACTGCGTATTAAATGTCATTGTCCCTTAATCATCCACTGCATCCTGTTTCTGGCTCTATGCACTAACATATTCTTTCCAGTGATAACGGACTGTTTTAAAGTCCCCCTCGCCCATTGTGTGAACATATGCTCTTTAATAGTGAGACCCTCGAGTGAGCTCTTTGCAGTTAGTTTTTATGGATGCACGCACATGCGAACTCACGCATGACCTCGGTCTGTACTCTTGATCTGGTTCATCTGAGGACAGGTGGTGGAGAGCAACGTTACCTCGTGCTCATCCATCAAATCTCGACAGAGACTGTGCACATATTTACTTGCATGCACAGCTGCACACACACAAATGCACAATACAAATGTTTCTGACACTGAGCACGCTATATACGTTTCTCATGATAGCTCTATTACTTTACGCTGTAGATAAGCAAGTCATTAAGATTAGCAATAAGATGAATGTGTTTTAGTGATGTAAAACCCTTTAGAGATAAACAGTTACACTATGACATATCTTGCTTATTGTTTGGGATAGGTTCATACATTATTCAGAGCATGGGGGGAAACCTGCTCTTTTCTGTGATATATTTCCATCGGACATTTTATGTGATCCAAGACATCCCATAAATCACTGCTGTTCCAGAGGGATTTGTCACTGATCACTCAAACATGGGACTGCGTATAATGACAGCCTGGTAAAACCCATTGCTATTTTACATCTGTTCAGAGGTTGGTTGCATTACGTTCTCTCTCTGTGCCTCAGCAGCCTCGATCATGGAACCATGTGGGTATGGGATCTCTCTCAGGATATTCAGATATGCTTCACTGCAACAGAGTTTACAACAGCATGACAGCATCTAGAGGTAGGTATCATGGCAGAGTGCACAATTTCCCCTTTAGCTTTCACCATAGTGATGGAGGCAGTGGGTGGTATGATGCTTCATTAACTGATAATGAGAACATCCGAAGACAGGAGGTAGTGAGAGGCATTGAGACTATACAGAGGTCGAGGCTACCAGGCAAGGTAAAGTTGTGGTGCCTGCAATTTGGGCTGTTGCCTCGGCTAATGTGGCCTTTGACAGTAACTGAGGTACCTATATCAAGAAGTTAGAAGTGCTGGTTGGCTCATACGTTAAGAGATGAGAAGGGTAAGCAGTTGGAAATTAATTCTTTAGCTGATAGGAAAGAGGATAATAAAACGTTTTGTCCGGGAGGGAGAGAGTAAGTCAATTAGTGAAGCATTTGTGGGCAGGCATATTTTAGGACAGCTAAGGGCCGGCAGAGATGGCTGTAGCTCTGGGAAAACGTCTTGTAATCCCACAGGAAATGGTAAACTCTATCTTAATACCAGACTTGATGCTGTGGTTAGAGGTGAGGCGGATTGTGTATTTTGTGGAACTTACAGTACTATGGGAGGATGCAGTTAGATGTGGCACATGAAAGGAAATTGTCAAAATATTCTCAGCAGGTATCATAAAGTGGGGGGACAAAAAGTCTCGGTGTCTCCCCTATTCCGGCGCCAGTGTTGTGGGTTCGATCCCCACATAGTGTTAACTGTCAACTTTGTAAGTCTCTTTGGATAAATGCGTCTACTAACACAATACTGACTGTAGTGTGATGTTTTTATATTTCATTTTCAGCTGCTGCCAAGTGCGCTTTGTGCCCGTGGGATTGCACCTAAATGAAAATATTTCTTTCCAATACTATTCCACCACTTTTTCACATGTAGGTAATATTATAAGAAAGTGTGGTTAAATGTTAAATTAATACACTACTGCATTCAAACGTACGCATTGACTTGGGCAGCGATTCTCTCCCACACCAGTTCCCTCTCCTTTACGACCCTTCTGCTTGCTGGTTGCCATGGTGAATCGTAGTATCGGACCTCCATTGATGATGGCTTTTTATTGTCGTCGCGCACCCGATTAACTCAAGGTGAACATACTCAAAGTAACTAACTCAAATCAGCCGTTCTGGAACCGAAAACTCAGACTTGGCCATCTCGGAATGAATCAACTCAAGAGTGCAGGGTTAGACTCAGAGTTTGCTGAACCTGCTTCTTGGAACAGGCCCCAGCTATTCAACAGAAAAGAGCAGGACACACACACACACACACACACACACACACACACACACACACACACACACACACACACACACACACACATTCTTGCACTTGCTACATAGTGAGGTCCAGGTGCTTCAACCCACAAACTGAGGACCCCTATTTCTGTTTCCCTTAGGAACACAGCAATAATCATTCTGGACACTAGATGTTACCCTTTCCCCAATTATCACCTCAGATTAGCTGAAATAGCCAAGAACAAGAAAGGCTTATGTAACTCCCAGGGGTTAAAAAAAAGGATTTGTCCAGGATTTGAACCTGGGATATTTGGCACCCAAAGCAAGAATCATACCACTAGACCCACAAGCCTTCAAAATTGTATCACAACATTAGTCACCATTGGCAGGTGATGATATGGTTGAGTTAGCTGGGAAGTGGTTCAAGGGCTAGTTTTTTCATAGTATGACTTGATGAGCGCACAGTTTCAAAAGCTGGTGATATTTCGAATGGTCCCTGGTGGTCTTAATGTTCAAGAAATGATTTGGCCAGTAATACAGTGGAACCTGCTTGACAAAGGTGGCATTTCCTGGCTTGTATTCTCCTCTGGGAATAGGTAAGTGGTAAGGACCCTTGGCCTGTGGAGGCTAGGGTTCGAATCTCACCTCAGGTAGTCTTTCTGGTGTGAGTGCAGCATGTGGAACAGGTGGAGGAAATGGAAGCCAGGATTCGTGTGTCAAGGGAACCTTCAATGAATCACCAATGGGAACCTACAAAACACAATAAACCAAATCAAGTCAATGGGAATCTGCAAACCAAAACTCAATGGGAACCTGCAAAACTCAATAAATCACAAATGGGGACCTGCCAAACCAAATAAACTCAATGGGAATCTACAAAATAAACTCAATGGGAATCTGCAAAACAAACTCAATGGCAACCTGCAAAACATAATAAAACAACCCGCACCAATGAAATCCATGCAATAATCTTTTCAAACACAAAAGAGCTATGTATTGAGGTAGTACTGCACACAAAGTTTAAACAGGTCGTATCTATGGTCCTCGGACATACATCTGGGGCCTGTTCCAAGAAGCGGGTTTAGTGAAAACTCTGAGTTTGGTAACCCTGAGATGAGGGAAACTCTGGGTTTCCTGTTCCAGAAAGAGAGGTAACTCAAACTCTGATTCAGTTACCATGGTAACTGACTCTGTGAACCTAACCTGCTCGCTGGCAGGTTTTCTTGAACAAACCCTGACTTTCTCCCTGTCTCCTCCCTCTGCTGAACCTGAAGCAGCTGTTGGACATGACGTGTCCTTTCCTCGGTAACCCGATCGATATTCAAGCCGAAGTAATTTGCATAGTCGGGAGAGGATTTTGAGACTCCTATTAGATGTTCTATGTCCTGGATGGAAGAGCTGTCCGAGATATAATATGCCGTTTACAGTTCACGGATTAAGCTACCACCACCCCGAGCAGTCAAATAAAGACACCTTTCATTTGGTCTTCTTTATTTCCTACAAAAACAAAAGCAACAGTTAGTATTTTTATATTGTTCCAACAACACATTTCACCTGTGACCATGCACCCACCTCTAACTTATGTTTGAGTTAATACATTTCTAGATCTGCCTTTCTAATTTGTCACCGTAAGTACGGACACACGCAGGTGGGCAGTTTTTTTTCCTCCCCGAGCGAAAAAATCAGCTCCACATCCTGCCGTGCGCCCGCGGCCGGTGGGATCCGCGGCATTCGTTAACATGGGAGCGGAAGTGAAGCGCAGCACTAATACAATTATTGTATATAATAATTGTATTAGTTCTGTGTTGCTTTGTGTGTAATATGTTTTTGTTTTGTTGTTTTACATTTTTTCCCCCCTTTTTCTCCCCAATTTGGTATGGCCAATTCCTCCCTTCTCAGTTGCTTAGTCCACTACACCCACCTTTATCATACCTTTACCATGAATATTTATGAATGTATAAAGCATAAATATTTAATGTTACTATTTTTAAAATGCTCCATGTCAAATGAATTTCAGCGTATATATTAGTTACAAAAAATAAATGGTGGTTTGACTGTGGATTTGTAACGGTGTGTTTCAGTGCATTTCAGACATTCTGCATGATTAGTAGGCTTGGCACCATGTAGAAAAAGTAATATTTTATCGGAAATCATTTTTAAAAGATAACACAGTAGCCAAGGTCATTGCATGACTGGCATATGCATCGTGTACTTTCCATATAAAAGTAATTGATCCTCAATGGGACATACAATACATAGATCCTCTGGTTAATATGGAACAGCAGGAGTCTTTGATTGCTTTGCCTTCTGTGTTATCTGGAATCTAATTGAGTATCAGAAGAGGCGAGGGCAGAGGAGGTTGTAGCTGACAATTACAGCCTTTTGAAGTGAAAAATAGTTTTGAGGTTCATTCAAATGCAGGCAAAGTAGTGTGGTGAATCTATGTTTGAGATTTCATTTTTTAGTGGTAACCAGGCATTCTTCATACTGATGATAATAATGACTTCTGCAACTCCCTCCTTGCTGGTGCCCCGGCATCTGCCATTAGACCTCTGGAGCTTGTTCAGAAAGCTGCAGCTCGTCCACCCTGAGTTCTCCCACACAACTACCCTTGTCCATTCTCTGCACTGGCTCCCTGTAGCAGCTCGTATCCAGTTCAAGACCCTGGTGCTAGCCTATAGGGCAGTGAAAGGAACAGCTCCTTCTTACCTCCAGGCTATGGTCAAAGCCTTACACCCCCGCCCGACCACTTCGCTCTGCTGCCTCGAGGCGACTGGTTGCCCCGTGACTCAGAGGTCCCTGTGGTCGATCTACACGGTCACGGCTCTTCTCTGTCCTGGCCCCGCAGTGGTGGAATGAACTCCCCACTGATGTCAGGATAGCAGAGTCGCTGCCCATCTTTCACCGCAGGCTGAAAACCCACCTCTTCAGGAAACACTACCCTGACCCTTCCTCTTAGCCTTGCCTATTTGTCGTCAATTATTTGTATGAGCTCTTGTTTATTGGATCTTGTTTATTTGATACACTTATTTGTCTTAGCTCTTGTTTATTGGGTTCACTTATTTGTCTTAGCTCTTGCTCATTTGATTTTCATATTTGTCTCATTTGTTTAAGAAAAAGTAGGTAGCTAACTTATTGCACTTTTACCTTAGCACTATGCTCTTAGTTGCTTGTTTAGGAAGGAAATGCACTTACGATTTCTGGTGACTAGTAGTTTTCTTGCCTACCTATATGTTGAATGCACTTATTGTAAGTCACTTTGGATAAAAGCGTCTGCTAAATGCGTGTAATGTAAATGTAATGTAATGTAATGTAATGTAATGTAATAATACCGTACATGACCAACAGAGAAAACATGACAATCGATTAAATACGTGGAAACCCTGTTGTTCCAATGTTGGTTTGCCTTTGCATTTATTTTGTCTTTTAGTTAAACTTCTAGCATGACAATGGTCTCTCTCTTTTTCTTGTCTTCTCTCTCTCTCTCTGTTATTCACTCTCTTCCTCGAACACCCATACACACAAACCGCATTCACACTTGTTATTAAAATGTGATTTTCTGCTATGCTATCCAGATAATCACTCTGATCACGCCCTTTGCATTAACACTGATATTTATATGCGTTGTCTATGTGCTGTCCACATTGTCAACAGATCTCTTTTTTTTAAAGATTTTTATTTGGGGAATTTTTGCCTTTATTTGATGGTTCACACAAGAGAGAGACAGGAAAGATTGGGTGAGAGTGGAGGGATGACATGCAACATAAGTTCTGGGCCGGATTTGGACCCAGGACGTTGCGGTTATGTGGTATGTGCCTTAGACCACTGAGCCGCCAGGACGCCCCCGAGCCCATTTTTTGTGCGCACTATGCCAAGCAGGTGAGTAGGTGGGGAGGTGGCATTGTCACCAATAACAAGTGTGGCAGTTATAGGGTCATTAGGGAGCGGCTGTGGCTCCGTGCTAGAGCAGGTTGTCCATTGATCACAAAGTTGGCGGTTCGATCCCCAGCTCCACATGTCAAAGTGTCCTTGGGCAAGATACTGAACCCCAAATTGCTCCCAATGGTCAGGCCAGCACCTTGCATGGTAGCTCACTGCTGTCGGTGTGTGAGTGTACGAATGGGTGAATGAGAGGCATACATTGTAAAGTGCTTTGGATGAAAGTGCTATATAAATGCAGCCATTTAGCATGTTACTATACAGGCTGTATTTATTTATTTTTTTGTATTTATTTTTTCTTTTTTCTGCCCCATTTGTAGGAGGCAACATAAATGACGACAGGTAAACCCACTATGGATGAGGAAAAGGAGCGATGACTGGTGGGAGCAGATCATGTTGGAGGCCTTTGGTGAAGCTGAGTGGACGGCAGGCTTTAGAGTGAGTCATGACGTTTCTACCCTGTGGACGTTTTCACTAATGCGAACACACTGTACGGATTGCATTTACACCTGGCTGACTCTGGCTGAGATCGGATGGCAATGTGAGCCGGACCACCTCCAGTTTACACCTTGCATTAACATTGTTTATTTTTTCTTCATCCAGATAAGATACCAGGTGTAAATGGGGTCACAGAGACTAATGGTTGCATGTTTCAGGTTGTGTGTGGAGTCAGTTTTATACTTTGAACTGACATCCCTCTGTAGCAGTCCTGTTAATGAGGTCAAGCGACTAATTCACTGACATCTTCTCTGATACCGTCTACATCCAATCATGTTAGTTGGATGGGAAACCAACTCTCTCTACCTCTGGCCATGCTCATCCATCACTGTTCCGCTGTCAACAGTGACAGCTGCCCGATCTACCCTGTCTGTTGATTGACAAAGCATGGGCCTCAGTGGCCTTCTGTCATGCTGTGATTGACAGCTCTCTGACGTACATCATTGGAAACCCATACATACGTAAAGGACCACCATTTTTTCATATTACAAATCAAGATCTCTTAGGAATATAGACATGGCCCACAGGAGATGCATTTGAATGAAGGGGAAAAAAACAGCAGCCAGTTTGCTGTAGTTCTGTCACTCACATTACTATATTAACATATTGTCATGGTGTGTTGAGTGGCATGCTTGTGGGCATGAGTGAGTTCAATATTGAACATAGTTTTCCTCTGATATGTTTTGAATTCTTGTCCAACAGGCACAGCAGGAGAGGCTGTGAGAGTGAATTAACAGCTTCACTCTTAGAACAGAGAGCTGAAGTTGTAGTTTTCTTTCTGTTTCTCTTTTATGTTTCTTTCTCCTACTGTGTAGCATCAATTAAACATTAAAATATGCATATAAGGCAAAACAAGTATCTCCTTTTGAATATTGGTCTTCATTGGCCCTTTAAACCAAACTGATACACTGGCAGTTTACTGTCCCAATACTGATAGTATATTATACTTTCTAAAAACCCCTTAATAAGTAGTTCCCGTGGTTTAAAGTGAAGAAAACATGAGACCATTACATTTCGCTCCCACCATCTGCAGCCCTCCTGATGTTTGAATGAGTTTTGCAAACTGCACACCCAGCAGGAACACCAAGCCTTGCATCAGAAAGAGGTTCTATAATGACCACTTAGCCCTCCAAAGAAACCCTCAGCAAACCTGCTGCCGCAGGCACCGAATGCTTCCATGAATTGTTTAATACAATTTATTGCATGCGTTGGGTTTTAAAGATGTTTTTTATTCTTTCTGAAAAAAAAGATGTATGCAGTCAACACTCAGTTCTACCAGAGAACCAACATAGTGACCCAATTATCCATACTCAGTATGTCCACAAAAGCCAAATAGACTTTGATTATTTCTTTGACATTTTTTGACATATTTTGCATTACTTTGCAGTCATAAGGATGAGACTTAGTGATATTTGCCCAAGTTGGACAGATGACAGACCCAGAGAAGTTATTATACACCCTCTGAACTCAATTAGTGATGCTAGCGATGCTAATGATGGAAAGACTGTTTTCAGTTTCTCAGTTTCACCTGATGTCATCAAGTTTAGGTTTCTCTCCAGCTTTTTTGCCTTCTTCCTGTTTCCTGCTTCTGTGCCATCTTTCTGTGTCGCATGTGGTACATCTGAGGAACAGATATATCTTCTTCCTGTATGATTTGTTTGTGCTTGTTCATATACAACTGGAGAACAATGTCTAGGCATCTAGAGCAGAGCCAAGAGTCAGCACTTAACTGAAACAGCCCCATTGCAACGAAAATATGTTTGACAGTATGCACAGCGTGCTCATGAAGTATAGGATTTTCACCCTTTAACTACACTAACTTTTTGAAAAATTGGCTCGTTGGTCAACTTACCTTTTACATGTATCATTAGGAGTAAAAACATCTCTTGTGTCTCCGGTAGATATCTGTTCTCTGCACATGCTAACGCGCTAGCATTCAGTATGTTAAGTGCCTGCAGGCAACTAGCGCTACCTAATGTAAGACGATAATGAAGACCTTTGAGTAATACAGAGTTGTTTTCTTTTTTTTGTTTCCTGGCAGTCCTCTCGTCACATAAAGGGTACGGTAGGGACCAATTTCTCAATAAACGTATTCACTATCACTTAGCAGCACTGAGAACAAGGGGAAATAATGTGCTTTCATATGGCATGGTAAACCAAAATCAGTTAATAATCAGTCATCATTGACTCAGGACAGAGATGATGCTCACAGCTGGAGGACAGTGGTTTGGGACCTACAGCAGAAGCATCTCTTAAGAGAGAAGAGCTTGTTCAGCACCCAGTTGAAATACCCTAATAAAATAATAGTTGACTCTGTGTCAGTTACATTCAATAATGACTGTGATTACTTTACAAAACCTTTATAACAGGCACATGTCAACCACAAACTCGATTCAAATACATTAAGCTATTAAGAAACTGTATCTGTGGTCACTTTCTTTTATACGTCAAAGGCTGAATTGGATTGGGTTTGAAGTGTTTACCAAGTGACCATCCACTCAAAGCTGTGAAGTGGGGAGCTGTGTCATTAACCACTTGAATCTTGACTCTGACATTATTCATACTGGGTTTTCACTCTGTTAGCTGATCATTAAGCCTCTCTTTGTGGCAGCCATGGTCAGATCTTTCTCTTTCTCAGGGGAGCTAGGCCTAAAGTCACCTCTTGGAGTTGTTCAAAAGGCTTTGATATGGAAAAAGAGAGACAAATGTACTAGGTAATAGGCCTTTCTTTATAGATGCCAGATCCATGCTTTTATTTCATACTCACAATTAGCCGAAGAATACAAGTTTATACTTTTAACATCAAGTCCACATAGAAACACACACATTCCTTTAACATTGCCAGGCAACTAACATTCAAAAAGTACTGACAACCTTCTTGGGGTGAATTTGTGTCTGAGTGCAAGCCTGTCTGCCTCAGATTATGTTCTCATGCTCCTCATTAGTGGACTCACCTCCATAAGAAAAAGGTTATCGATTCTTTCAGGGTGTCACAGTTAAGGGGGAAAACGAATGAGAAACAAACTGAAGCTCTGTAATTTCTCACATTACTGCCCACCTTGAGTGTTGGGCAAGTGCCTTTGAAGACGAAAGCTCTCGAAATCAAGTGAGGTGACCCGAAGGACACGCGGTTCCTACAGGAAAACGAGAAAGAAATGCGGACAAGTGCTCTCTTCCCTGTCGTCTTGCCTCTTTAGTTCCTGCTATCAGTGATGATGTGCAAGATACCGATGAGAATTAGCAGCATATGACAGCGAATATAGAGATGAATTGTTCCAAATGATCATTAGTAGTTTAGCACACCATATTATAGAGAAGTACCCAGTCCTTTTTTACTTAGCCTCTTATACAAACACATTTCCTTTTTCTTTATAATCTTCCATTTAACTTGTTCCTCACAGTTTTACAAGGCACTTTGGCCCTGTGCCAGTCTCTGTTCCTCATTATTGTTATCACCTAATGTATGCCATTATTCCATTATAAGTGCTAAAGCTTCACTCACCCTGTCTTTTGTCCCTTGAGTGATCCTCCATACAGCACCAGTTTAGAGACAATAGGAGGGCAATACAGCACCCCAGAGATCCATAAGGTTTTCTCGTTTTCGTTGCCTCACTGACAATATACTGTGACTTGAATGACAAGCTGAAGGACAAGCTTTTATCCTGGTAGAAGCCATGGTTAGTTTATCCCAGGTCAGAGAACCACTCAGACCCCTCCAAAAGGATGCAATTTTAGGGTTTTGCTTTTGCTGCAGTTTCTCTTTGAATGCTTGGAAAATGTATGCTTTTAATGGTCTCTGCCCCTATTTGTGTCCCCCGGGATGAAATGGGGCACAATGAGACAACGTGAGCGTAGAAGTCTCCTGGTAGGATTTTGTAATCGGTAGGTGGAGCCTTCTCCAGGACCCCACCCACCATCTCATTCAAGCAACGCTCTCCTCCATTGAGATAAACTCCAACTATGCAGCAACCAGCCAGGGACTCCTGAGTAGGGCGGAAACCACTACTCAGGAGCTGACACTCTGTGATGGAGATGAGCTCAGCTATATGTAGTTGGTACTCCGACTCTGGCTCCTCCTGCCCCAGAGAGGTTATGTTGCCAAGGTTTGCCATATCTAAGCCTGCTGTGCCAAAAGGAGACTGTTATGTTGGAAGACAATGATTCACGCAATAACCACATGTGCAAGTCCATATAACCTTGTAGTGCAAGAAAATGCGTTTCCATTATTTTGTTATTTTTACTTTGCTTTACGATTGAAAAGGTTGCTTTCAGCTAGTCATTGGCTACCTGTATATGCGGACAATATCGCGATTATTGCCAATATTACCAGTAAGTCTTTAAAGGCTAAATAGTCTGAGACGTTTGCATGATTACATACACTGACAATTCCCCATAATAATTCTGTTGACAGGACTAAAGTACTTATAAAGGTACCATACCTCTACAGCTATAGGCCTATCTCTATTGCAATTACAAAAGGATTGTCACATCAAATCTTGTGTATTTGTAAATGCTTCAGCTAGCCATGACTAGTAACTACGCCATCATGGGGTAGCAATTTATGGCAGCAGTAGCCTGGGCTGGCTGGGCCAAGCAGCTCTTAAAAAGCAGAATACAGCAAAAGAAGAATACCCTGAGAGTCTGTGAGAGCAGGAGTGGAAGAAGACTCAAGGGCAGGATGCACGGCTATAGACCGTGGAATGGACGTGACTATGAGTAAGCAGGGCACTTGGAAGCCACTAGTTCAGATATAGAGATAATAATTCGGGGCCTCAGAATACATCAAGGGAAGATGGGCTGTCTGAGAGATGGTGTTCAGGGACCCCACATTGACCAGTATTTCTTGAGAAGTCAGTCAAGTCAGTCGGGTAAAGACCAGTGGCAGGTAACAAATGAAAGTTCACAGGATATCAGTACCCCGTCAGCGAGGAGGCAGGGACCAGTAGTGAAATGCAGGGGTGGCTGTTCAGTTGTTAACCAGTTGTTCATACAGATTTGATAAGGGTGCTTGTTAGGCTTAAAAGAGCAGTCAAGCAAGAAAATGGGGGCTATTATTTATGATTATGGGGCAGAAAGGTCTGTATTTTTTGAGAAAATAAAAATGTAGTTTCAGAAGAAACTAAGTCCACGTGACAGTAGGAGATTGACAGACTCATTTTAGAAGAAAGGAAGCAGTAGAGAAAGGCAACAGTGAGTGAGAAAGAGGGTATCAGTGTCCTGCAATTGGTTGGCAACTTTGAGTGGAGCAGAAAATCTTAGGAAAAATAGAAAGAAAGAAAGAACAAGCCAGGATCGCTTTCTACAAAGACCCATTTCATTTTCAGGCTGTAGTTAGTAAAGACAAGAGTGGCAGCCTGAAAGAAAGAAAAGAAAGAAAACAACCCCAAGAGGTTGGACAACAATAGGCGAGGCTACTGTCCATATATCTGGGATAGGATGTTGCGTGTGTGCGTTGGCGCAATGGATCGTCTGTATCTTTGAACAGCCTTCAATGAGACACCGCCCCTTGCTTTTGTTTACTTAACCTTGCTGTGGATACAGCTCAAAGGGAACGCGTGATTTATTGAATATCCTCAGGTCTAGGTGGTCCCTGTTCAGTAGGGGTTTTACAGTAGGCTGCTTCAAGTAGGTGCTTTGACTGCTCATGATTACTAATAATAGAACTGGGTCATGGATCTGTCAGACCATGCATCCTCTTGGGGTCTTAGTAGTGATTCAAATCACCTTTGACACCGCAAGAATACAAGTTTTTCCTTCTTTCTGTTTTACTGATATTACACTCTACAGCTATCCACTCTAATTGGGGGAAATGAGAATGGTCTGTTGGTAATCCTTGTATATGTACTTGTTATTTAAGTGCAAGGAAAGCATGAAAGGTTACAAAAGGAAGGAACGTAGTACAGAGTGCTAGAGGGCAAAAGGGACATCGTATAAATTCACAACCAGAGGGAATTACCAAATTAATATATTTGAGAAAGGGCTAACCACCTAGGCACTGAACACTCACAAGTCATTTCACAATCATTGACTGAAATGGCTGAAAGTCACCCATGGGTTAAATGTTAAACAATTTACCACAAATATTGCCTAGCCTTCTCTCTCAACAGGAAAAAAGGCAGGGGGAAAAAAAAAAAAAAGTCATAAGTCTCAATGCAGTCAGTCTGGTGACAATAACAAAGCAGTGCTGCCAAGCTAGGTTCCCCGGACTTGATAAATAGCTTTGTAATGCATGCCTAGAAAGTCATTAGTGCCCTTAAATGAGTTGAATGGTAACCCCCTGTGAGTTTGTTTAAAGTAATTAGTTTCACCTTAAATTATTCAGCAGAACCCATCAGGAGTGTGCACTATGAATGGAACAGGCCAGTGTTATGTGTTGAGGCTCACATAGTGCTCACTGCCCGTACAGCATCATGACCTTGAGGTATCAGCAGAGCATGTCAGTGTTATGGAGATGTATGTCTGAGTGTGTGTGTGTGTGTGTGTGTGTAGTCTTAGATAGTAAATTAGAACAGCGAATTCAACATGCAAATTCTTCTCAAAATAATGTTCATCTTCACAGTGTTATGTGAGAAATCTGTCTTTTAGATTGGGGAGTTGTAATTGGTTCATTTATTGATTTTTTATAAAAAAATTAATTTATCCAGACTGCGCTAATCAAGGACAAACTAGCAAACTACTAAAATGAGTGCACATTTTACTGAAAACGAGTGCACGAGTTAGTGAAACAAAAAATAAAAAAATATATGATGTGACCACTCAGGGACTCCCTACAAGGGAGACAGTATGTGGAAAGAAAACATTGGGAGTTGCAGATGCAGCAGTGGCAGCTGATCCCAAACCTGCTAAAATCATTTGTTGCAACTCCATGAGTCCAATTTCCAACATGCTCCACCCAGTAGGAAGAGTCCAGTGAGCCATTAGCCAATAGCCAATAGCCATTAGTCCAAGATCATAGTAAAAAACAGAATATTATACACATTATATACATTATATACTGGGTTCAGGAGTTGATTATAACTGGTTCTCTAGTTGAAGATCAGAGAAGTGGAATGAACCAGCGATAATTGTAGAGTGTTGTTGTGTTTTGGTTTAGTCTGAGAAAAGGTACAAACAGCTGTGACAAGAAGACAAATCCTTCAACACATTGTAATATACTTTAATTTCAATTTATTGGAGGAATGGTGTCTGTGATAGGTACTATACAATGACCTAACACAGCAAACTTTCTGAATATGTGAGTCACAACATTTGACTGAACTTATATCCTTCATATCACAGTGTAATGGTGCTGTCACGTCCATATCAGAAGCTTTATCACCAGAAAATCATTCTGGGGACTTTTACGATTCCGCTTTCTATTTTTTCCTTTATGGAGACATCACAGAATAGAGGGCACCTTTACAGAACAGGGGGCAGGACATGTTCTTCATTCTGGTTAAGCTCACTAGTACAAACTAGTACTAGTACTCAAAGGGGCGGATCTACTAAGATCCCAAATAAAGGGTACTAATTTGCGTGTGCATTCTAAAAGTTTGCGCGTGTGGTTGATGGGCGTTTTGCGGGTGATTTACTAAGAATGCGTGCGTAAATGACAACAGGTGCAAACGTGGTGGAGACAGCAGTATTTAAATGAGGGTTTTGCGTGTTTAATGTTTTGCACCATGGAGAGTTTGGATGGGCAACAGAACCGCAAGCGCAAAATGAAATTTGCGCCTATAGAATTAGAGGTGTTAGTGGAAGAGGCAAATAAACATTTGGATGAGCTACAGCAAAAAAATCGGAATATGACAAAAAAGAACACTATTTGGGAGATCATCTGTGAGAAAGTAAATGCCGTTGGTAAAACAAGAAGAACAACGGATGAAATTAAGAGAAGATGGCAAGATATAAGACGAAGAACAAAAGAAAAATTGGCTTATAATAAAACCTCAGCAAAGAAAACAGGTGGGGGCGCGGTGGAAGAGATGCCTCTAACTAACATTGAGCAACAAGTGCAGTTCAAGTGCAGTTTCTATGTCTCCTTCTCGCTACAATAACGGCAGTCATTTGTGCACAATTACGCATGCAGGGCGTTTACACCTTCTTTTGAAACGTATTAAATACAGACGCAGTCTCCATCAACGAAATTGCGTTCAGGTTTGATAGATCACAGTGCGTGTGCTACATTAATCTATTTACATTTTCTCCTCCCAGTATTTTGCTAAATAGCGTGTAAACGCCCCATCTTGCATATTCATTCAGGCAAAAGTACTAACTGGATAAGGCGTGTTATTTTGCACATTTGCAAGACGCAGTCCTCAGTGCGCACTGTTAGTAGATCAGTTTGTACATTTATTTGTGCGTGCTATGAGTTTGCACACATTTTTACACACGCAAACCTTTAGTAGATCCGGCCCAAACTGTTTTAGGGCATAGGGAACACATATTACCACAAAGCAGAAAATCAGTTGTATTCCTCTTAAAATGTGTTTGGAGATTAGATAGATCGTCTATGACAAAAAACAAAGAACTTAAATAAACAAGCAACATTTACTTAATGATTATTTTATCTCTCTTCATTGGAATCAGACTCAAACAGACTCAAGTATAGTGCTAGCATCTTGAATTGAAATGTTTAAAAAAAAGTGTCACTACCAAGACAAACAGGTTTAATCTACTGCACCTACATTGTTGTACTTCATCAAAGTATTTTTACCTATCCTCTAGGTTCTGCAACACCCCAGTGACAATATGTGTGTGTGTGTGTGTGTGTGTGTGTGTGTGTGTGTGTGTGTGTGTGTGTGTGTGTGTGTGTGTGACCTCATACATGTGTCTGAGTCCTACCATGTCTGGCATCACGCCTCATTCCGCATTCATGCAGTGACCGGTCCAAGAGCTGATAAATGGAGCAAGGTTCAGGACAAGTTCAGAGACCTCCAGCAATGCCTTTTATTTCTTTTCTTTCTTTTCTTCTTCCCGTGTCCAAGGACTCCAGCTGCATACAAAGTAGAGGTAGGAATAGTAGAGCATAGATAGCCGGAGGTTTTAAACAGCTAAAGTGGTTAAAATTGGCGATCAGATAATCCTAATGGATCAAGTGGCTGAGGTGTTGTAGTACAGCCCACGTGGAGATAAATCAAGTGCACTGACTGCGGGCCAATCCTCTCATTGATTGCGTATTGGCTTTGTTAATTAATCATTATAGAATCATTTAGTATCCTAAAGAGGAAATAACAACAGAAGAACAACAGCCTGTGCAGTGTGAGGCACTATACCCTGTGTCATGGGACACTGGGAGTATGTTGTGCTTCATCAAAAACCCTGCACACTTTCCTGACCTCTTCATATATTTAACACAGTATTACTCTTGCAGGCTGGTCTTTTCAAACCCTCTTCTGTGTGCCAGAGAGGTAAAACTAATGAGGGCACTTCCTGCTCTTTCCCGTGATACAAGCAATGCGGTTTCATAGGTTTGCTTGAGCATACCCACCATTAAACAATAACTGTAATAACTCTATAACAAGTAGATTAGGAAACGATGTAGGCCATATTCATGATTTCCCACGATACTGGGTGCTGATGCAGTAACTGACAGCTTCTCATGATTATATTTAGGCGCTATTGTGAGATATCCGGCATGAGCTTTACACACAGTAGGTTTCCTAATGCTTGTGATGGAGTGTGATTAGAGTGTGAGTAGCAGCTTCGGCTATATGGTCATGTATGCATTATATGACCAGCTTCACTACATTAAACCTTCATGCTGCCCTGTAGCTTCCAATGTAATCTCTTGCCAATCTGCCTGTCGATTTATTTGTCATGTCTTTGCTAATTGTTTATATGCCTGCCTATCATGGTCTCTGTGTGTGTGTGTTGCATCATGTGCTTTGCAAATGGTGTTCTCTGGCTGATTTTCTGCTACTGTGTTTATGTGTCTGCCTATTATATGCTGTGTGCTTGCCAAGATGCGCTGTGTAATCACTGTGCTGTGCTGCAATTTAACCTGCAGTCAGCAGTACAAATGTAAATTAGAAAATGTTTGGCAAAATCTGGTACATGTACAGTAATGTGCAGGAAACAAAACAATGTCACCTCTGTTTATGTTGGTGTGCTTTATATGAGATCAAAACCATTTCTACTGCACATCATATTGCACAATTAATTCATCATGGTAAAAAAGTAAATATATATATTTGAATTGAGGCATTAATACTGTATAGTTTTCCTGTCTGTGTTTGATAGGGAATGGTTCACTTTTTCAGTGCTGATGAGCTGCACTATTTGTGGGACAATGAGCTGGAACTGGACTACAATTTCAATGCCGTGACATGGCACAGAGTGGAGCAGCAGATTGGTATAATTAAAATCACTTTTCTGGGATTTAATTTATCTTGCTTCTTTGTGGGAAGCCTATCTGACAGACTCAAATACCAGTTAGAATATGATGAAAGAGCTTTTTTTTTGGTGTAAAATTGTAATTGTAAGCCTCACAGAATGGAATAAGGGGTGTGTGTGTGCGTGTGTGTGTGTGTGTGTGTGTGCGTGTGTGGTTAAAGAGAGGAAAAGAGGGGAGAGAGAGAGAAAGATAGAGAGACTATGGCATAGCAGTTATGTGAACATATGTCTCTGTCTCTAAATTAGGAGTTGTCCTTGATGAGAGCCATACAGTGCCATGATAGAGTGATTACAACTATGAAATGAGTGTCCATGACACAGACGGCGAGCGAAACAATCACATTTCCATTAATGGCAGCTATAAATGTGTGTGTGTGTCACTAAGCAGTTGTTGATATTGCTCCACTGCAACGGAAAGCTCATTTGCCACATGTGGTCAGTACGCCTCTGTCTCCTCACCGGGTGGCCTTTCTGTCCTAATGAAGCTCTAGACTGAATCACCTGCCACTGGCCCACACATTTCCCCATTCAACAAACAACCCACCCACTGAGTTATGGATTTCAAAGCACCACTAGTCCATCGAAATATGTATTTGTTGTGCTTTTATTTGTTAAAGTTTCTTTGTTGGCTGTCCAAGTAAGTACAGTAAGTTGTTTATCATGTGAATAGTTTGTGCAGGCAGGGCCATCCCTACCTTTAGCCCTATATTTTACACATAATAAGATAAAAAATTATCCTTTCATCCTTTGACTGTGAGCAGGAGTTCGCTTGCAACTGCTAGCATTCACACAAACTGTAGAAGAAAAGGGCACCACTGCGACTAATTGCTAATTTGTGTCAAAACAGTGACATGATGACTTCATATAATTGTAATGATCATAGAGACTAATTGGCTCAAAGACTTTAGGATTGTAAACTTATAGATGGTCTTTTCCAGAGATGGGCAGTATTGTAATAAAATGTATTTTAAAAAATGTACTTAATCATTGAGTATTTGGTAATTAGATTTGACTCGATTTAAAAAAAAATTATGTTATTTTCTATCCAGATACTTTTGGAAGCAGTATTTTTGCTTTTTAGAATAGACTAAAATAGAGGCATGCCTATGTACTCTATTTTGACTATATGACAACGATGGATGGATACGTTGTCAGGACAAGTCACTGATGAGTCATCTATCACATGACCACCCTGATGAGTGTGGGGCCACAGACACCCCGTGGCTCTGCATTGTTCAGTAACCTCCTTCAAACAATCCTGTCTACGCGGTGAGAATCATGCAAACATTACTGCGAGAAGACTTCAAAGTACTGCGCATTAGACTGAAACCCACTGAGCATCATATTCGACAAAGAAGAAAACCATGAGAAAACAGGTGTTCCTATAAGTGGCGGTAGCTGGAGGCATCATCGGAATAGCTGGCATGTTGCACCACTTAGTTCGGCTTGGTCAGTAGCTGGGAGACGATGTAGCTTTACCATAAATAGCTTCCTCAGCAAAACTCCACGCACTTCTAACATAAATCAAACACATTCCATAAAGACAAGTAGGAATTTAGTTAATTAGCTAGAGGCAGCCAACGTTGGCAGTGATAAAGTAATCAGAGCCATCACCTGCATGGGTTTGTTCCTCACTGATAGGCTACACTTTACTTCAAAAGATAAAGCCAAGTCCTCATACGAACAGACTCATGTTTTTGAACCTGCACACATCATAAAACAGACTTATTTATCACTGCATTTGTTACTAAAGGCACGCAGGCATCCCTTTCTCAACAGCTGCACAGAAAACAAATCTTTAATATTACAGGGCCTGAACCAGGGTGATAATATTATATCGAGTAAGACAATAAATTGATTGCAGTGAAAAAGTAAACAACTTAAAAGTCAAATTAAAGAGCATAAAAATGTGTGTCCAGCACTGCTGATATCTGGTAAAAAAACAAACAAACAAACAAACAAACCAGCTACATGAGCATCACTGACACCGCTGCTATTGTTTGTAGACACTTAACCAGTCACAAACTTTGACTGCATTGATGATCCCAATGCAGCCAATGCAATAGTATATCTATCTGAGAATGCAACTAGCCTGACAGTGCAGCTAATAATGCAGCTGCAAAGGCATTTAAATTCAACATCTCTTTTGTTACACAGAATCAGGATGAGACAGAAGTTGATTAGCATGATCTTTCATGGATCCGGAGGCAGAGGAGAGCCTATTATCCTGCCACCTCACCTCACTGTGCCACCCACAGGCTGAACAGAAACCCCATTCTCTCCAGGATAAATCATGCCTCAATGACATTATTTTCCCTCTGTGGACCCTGTGTTCTGACAGACTAAAAAAAGACTCCACTATGACTTGACCAACCAGTGACTCATGACACCATGCATTTGTTGATGGAACTCACTCTTGAATCTGGGCTGCTATTCCTGAGAGAGAAACCTACTGCAGTGCGGTTCCCTCTGTTCAAAGAGGCTGAATTAGACCAATTTACCAACTGTATTTGTGGTTCAGCTTAAAGTTCAGGACTTACACAAACCTGCAGTACTGCTCGCAGCTCTTGCAAGCCGGGCTTTACAAGAAGGCTCAGTAGCTTCTTACAGTTGGAGACTGATGCCAATTAGGCAGTCCTGGCTACTGCAACCCAGCCTTTTTTCAAGATGAGGTGGTAGCCACGGAGATCCACCGCAGAAAAGAACAAGAATCTCATTTTTCATTCAGCTGAAGAACTTGGCCTTGTGCCTTGAGACTCTTCCTCCAAGGTTGAGGAGTATTTCTTTGTCTTCCTTGGCGAGGATCGATGAAATGTCTTGTCAAAATACAATTAAATAATCTCAGTAGCATTTTATGTCATATGTTTTTTTAATTTTAAATTGGGAATATTTAAGATTTGAAACTGCATTGACCACAACTCTGCTTTTCTTTCTGTGCCGTCCCTATCTCTGGAGGATGTGAGAGCCAGGGGAGATGTTGCCAAGCCACAGCAAAGCAGAGCCGGAGACCCCTCCCTTTCTGGGGGTGGCAGAGTTGACAACCAGGACAGGGGTTGAAAACAACTCTTTCTTTAGTGACCCCATATGCAAGGGGGGTGCAAATGTAAAATGCAACACAACTGTACCTCCAGGGAAACAACACAGCACAGATTTTGTGCTGGAACAAGATGTGTTATGTGCCCTTCAGAGTGGTGTCTGACTTTTGGACATGTTGATGGAGTGCTCCTGTTTAGCTCTGCTGCCTTTTGTGAACATCAATCAAATGATTCCTAATTCCCACAGTGTTGGAGTTTATGATTATTCATGTTGGTATTCCACACAGCCAGCCAGGTAGGCGGGTTATGAGCAGAGACTGAGCAGAGACGGGGGAATAAAAAATGAATGGAATAAAAAGGCCAGGAGAGAGTTAGGTTTCATGGGTGGAGATTACTGCTTTCGTATCCTTTTATCTTTTAACTTTTGACTTTAAACAGTTGGAAACGGTATGTTCTGCCCAAGATGGGACCCCACCAAGCTTTTGACAAAAAGCATTAAGCCAGATAAAAGGTATATTAACATTAACATTAACAATATTGAATTAAAAATTATACTAGCCGAAATTCTAAATGGATTCGGTCTTTAAAATGGTCAGCATTAGAATAAATGTTGGACAGTTATACAAAGTATTATTTGATGGAAAAAGGGAATCATGCATTGCCTTTGAATCAAGAGAACCTGCCCCTTAACATTCATGCCTTTTCAAAATTTTACATTACATTTTCAGAAGATTGGTTGGCAGAATTTCTCTGCAGGGATCAATAAAAGCCTAGGAAATCCATCCTACCAAAGTCCCCACATCTACTATGTACTTTGGACTATGTAAATGCATCAGTTATACAACAGTGAACATTCAAAAGCATCTGCAAAGCATCTGCCGCATCCCTGTAGCCTTTTGTTCAAGCTGTAGAAGGTACTTAGTGCTAGACAGGTTTTTTCTGGATTTGATTTACTCAATCAAATGGTCTGGCAGTTGAGTACAGAGTGAGCTCTATAGTGCAGGGAGAGTGAGTGGGAGTTAGTGTGGCCAACAATCGACATTCACGTCAAAAAAGAGATGCTGGCGTGTTTCTAAGCAACACACACACACACACACACACACACACACACACACACACACACACACAGGAGAGGTAGACGTGTTTCTCATAGTGTACTTCAGCCTCCTGTGATCCCTGATAGTCCTCCATTTTTTTTCTGTCTCCAGTTACAAAACATCTCTACTGCTCCCCACAGAGCCCTACGCCTCCAGTCTCAGGGGGGCCAGCCAACCCCCACACTTCAAGTTCAGCATCTAGCACTTTCCAAACTCTCCTCTCTCCCACTTACTTTTATTGCAATTGAAATAGAATGCATGAAGTTTAATTGCCGTGAGGGTATATGGAGTATGAAGTGCTTGTTCACTCTAGTGCGCATTGAGATAAAGAGAATGAAATAAAGGTAGAGAAAATAAGAGCTTGACAGAGTGATTGCACGGTCACGATCACTGAGTATAAAACAAGTGTAGGGGACAAGGTGGTCTCCTCCTTCTGCCCTTCGCCTTTTGCTCCTCCTCCGTTCTGCCTCGGGCCAGCCCTTCGCACCCCGTTTGTCTGCAGAGTGCTTGACATACTCTGCCTGAAGCCAAAGTCAGGTTAGAAACATAAGTCCGTCATGATTATTCAGGTGTAGGCAGAGCTCTCTGGAGCTGAGTGGCCCTCCACTTGTGGCCAATGCCCAGCTGAAACAAAGGGCCATTGAGAGCTTTTGGTTTGAGAGCAACCAGAACTCAATTCATCATCAGTATCAGTGTGCAGTGAGTGAGATATCGTTAATTTCAATATGCCACACAGCCCTCTTCTTATGATAGCCACGGATGTGCCAGGAAATAATCTGCCAATAATGCTGTGCCGCCCAGGGGAAGGAACAAAACACATTTATTTATTGTTTTTTTACTTCTCAACCTGTTTGAATAAAGAATAGAAAACACATTTATTGACTAGCTTGTTTTGAACTGCAAGACTTTTTGCACATAACGTTTTGTGGCTTCAGCTTTTGTGGCATGTGCCGCAAAATACTTGTTTCGCTCCTCGCTAGCACATTTATAAAGACATAAACCATGAGGTGTGATTGCCGCTGCAGTGCGTGTGAGCAGAGAGAGGGGGGGATGTTGTATGGGCAGTCGCCACCGTCGGGTGGGAAGTGGAGGAGATTTCACCTCTGATAGTGCAGTTAGATTTTTCTTCCCAAGGTTAAAAGTTGATGATTAGGGTGGCAAAGTGGCGAGGAGGTAGAAATGAAAACTGTTTCACGACTCAGCTGTGCAAAGGAAACACAAATCTCATTATGGTTGGGATCAACCTCTTTCTGTCTCTCTCTCTCTCTCTCTCTCTCTCTCTCTCTCTCTCTCTCTCTCTCTCTCTCTCTCTCCCCGCTTTCTACCCCACTCTCCGTTTCTCTCAATGCCTTCATTTCCTGAGCCTGACCTCATATTAGGTTTTCACTCTCTGCCTTATTGCATGTCATTTTTCTTCCACCCTTGTTCCCCTGTCCCTATTACAGTGCTGGTGTGGCTGTCAAGTGCTGGGAAAGCCAGTAGACCCACACTGTATTAACACATAAATCTTCAGTGAAGGTACTCTAACATCTGCTGCCATCCCAGACATTTTTTGTCGCTCCCCATCTTTCATTCCCCTCATTCCACCCACTCAAATTCTCTGTGCAGACTGAACCACACCTGTACCCAGGGTAGTCATTTCAAATTAATGATGCCTGGAACTGGAATTTAGTCTTAGGACTCCTTCCTGTCTTTCTTTCTTTCTTGCTTTTTTGCTTTCTTGCTTTCCTTTGTTCCCTCCCATGGGGATTTAGAGAGCAGATGAAAGGTGTGACCTTAAAATGTCTGCCTGGCTCTCTGAGTCAAGCTGACCTTAGGGCATGAAATGGCTTTAACAAAATACAGATCTGGACTTTCTTTCCTTGCGCGCCCAGTCGTCTCATATGAACAACAAGCTGCACATTCCTGCTCTGACAAATGGTGGGCAGTCGGGGCTGTTTGCGTGATGGGGCTGTCTCCCTGGCTGGAAGAGAGTCATCCCTATCTGGGAAGATGAATGAGACGACATGTACTGTGAATCCTATCATGGTGGTGAGGGGATTACCCCAGACAATCTCTCCTTCTTCAAGGAGGTGTTGTACACGGGGTCAACTCATTCTCCATGTCTCAGTGGAAGTCTTCAAACAGATAGGGAGGTGTTACACAAGTTTTTTTTTTATTAGACTGTGAGGCTTTTGCTGATTGATTTCAACATCTCAGCAGGCGGTTGTTTGTAAAAGCCCTTCTGTGAGCTGATGTAGAAATTACAGCATAGCAACACTCCCTAAGCCATATCACCAGGAATTATTCTGTCAGGAATATCGCCCGTCTGAAAGTGTAAAGCTAGGAGACTCTCAACATGCTTGTGTGCTTGTGTTGTCCCTGTTCTCTAGAAACACACCTCTCAACATGGCTGGCAGAGATGAGTAATCCCCCAAGCAGCGATTATACCAGGAAAGGAAGAAGGGTGTCAGGGGGGGGGGGGGTTGGTCGGTTGTGGAGGGATTGGGATTGGGGGGAAGTGGATGGTGTGCTGGAGAGATGGAGGAAGGCAGTGCTCCGCTGCTCTGATGATTTGAGACCCAGAGCTTTCCCCAAGGATAAATGTACTTACATGTTACAGAGAGATACATCTACTTTATTGCCTGGGGGTTGGTGTGAAAGTGTGTGTGTGTGTGTGTGTGTGTGTGTGTGTGTGTGTGTGTGTGTATATATATTGCAAAATGTCTATTGTGGTGCTGTGTGAAATGAAAAATGTTTGATAGCGTGAGGCATTTAATGCCTACCATACAGAGATGGCCGCTTTTTTTCTCTACTTTCTATATGCTATTACATTTATTTATTAGATCTATTCCGCTATATTCTCAGATTTCTTTATTCCTATAGGAAATATCGAAAGCAATTCATATTACAGTCCATTTGGAATTCATGGTTATTTCAGCTTGGCAAATGTCATTTTGTGGACGGCAAGCGCGTCGGGCATAGGATTTACACTTTGTAGAGCAACAGAAATGCACACAAAAACCTGCCTCATCTGTATGGTTTAGGTTGCATAAGCAGCATGGAGGTGGGAGGTAGGCAGGAAGACAGTCTATTAGCTCACCATTTGACAGGAGCTGCCCAAGGTGAGATCCTGCTGATTCCCATGTTTCAAGTCGAACGGAGCACATAACTCATTATTTTGAGTGAGCTTGTGACAGACACATGGTGGGTGAATGGTGTGTGACATGGCTATGGCATGTACATAGCCCCAATCAGCCTCTGACGATCATACTGGTCTGTCTTTCTCCAGCTGTCTGTCCTACTGTCATTACATAGTGTAAAAGAAGAGGCCTTCTATATGAGCTGTTCTTCAGTATCCTCTTCCTGGATGCTGAACATGCTGTCTGACCTTTCAACCTGACACATTCTGGCTACTCTTCAGTCCTGACATGTATGATCTCCTTTCCACTTCACCGGTTTTCTGCCAAGTTTGAGGACTTGATTCACCAAGAACAATATTTCTATCAATTTTAAATGAACGTCTTTGTTTGTTTGTTTCTTTATGTGTTTCTTGCTTTCTTGCTTCAAGGTGCCGAGCTGGAGAGCATGCAGATGGATCGCCCAGTAGGATGTTCGCTGCACAGTGCAGATAAACATTTGACTGTAATATGTTCTGCCACATCCTCCTTCTTGAACATTCCAACATTTTTGTCTTTGAGAAAAGTGAACAAGATTTTTGTATTCAAGGCTGTCATTTGCAGCGCAGGGTTGGAGGGATGGGATTTGACTGTGAGCTCAGCCCTGCCAACTGGAAACATTAGGGAGTCCAACCCTCTTCTACAGTCTCGACATGGATCCAGATCATCCACTTTTCCTCCAAAAAGAATAACCCCATGCCCTCAGACCTGCGCATCAGCTGATATTATAGACATGAAATAGACTCCCCATTATCTCTGCTGGGCTGGGTAACCAGATGTTATGTATCAAAGGAAAAAGTGCATGATGGGTATTGTACTTATGTTGTATGATCTCCTTTCCACTTCACTGGTTTTCTGCCATTTGTAAATTTGAGGACTTGATTCAACAAGAACAATATTTACATCAATTTTAAATGAACGCCTTTGTTTCTTTGTTTGTTTCTTTATGTGTTTCTTGCTTTCTTGCTTCGAGGTGC
Source organism: Hoplostethus mediterraneus (assembly GCA_034670385.1). NCBI lineage: Eukaryota > Metazoa > Chordata > Actinopteri > Trachichthyiformes > Trachichthyidae > Hoplostethus > Hoplostethus mediterraneus. The sequence goes on from JAXDDW010000004.1 coordinate 17,316,765, forward strand.
CGAGTTGGAGAGCATGCAGATGGATCGCCCAGTAGGATGTTCGCTGCACAGTGCAGATAAACATTTGACTGAAATATGTTCTGCCACATCCTCCTCACTGTACTACTCTGCTTTCCCGATACCCTGTATGGATCTGGGGTGGTACACATACTGTAAAGTGATCTACTAGAAAAACAGTACGGTAACAGTCGATGTAACTGTTGCAATTAGAAGGTATAGAAGAGAAATATTGGTTTGGTGTAAAAGTCCAACTCCAGCTCTCTGAACAGTGAAGATAATGTTACAGTCAGGTTGAGAGGTTTCATTATGCCAGGCACTGGGCCCAAATATATGGTAAGCATTCTCCACTAAGCTGTGGTCTGCTGCACCGACTGTGCTGGACGGTTTTACTTGACTGGCCAACGACTACAGCCTCACTCTCATCCACACTAAGACCACGGAGACAAAAGGGGACCAACCCATCTTCCCTTACCTCCACAAGGGAGCAGGCCTAACGCTTGAACTATGCTCTCTTAGAAACTGCTGGTGTATCGCCACCACCTTGGCCCAGTGAATGAATCGTTTACGGCCCACTCTGCCGTCTGCCTGCTAGGCTCACAACTTCAAGAGAGAAGGGCTTCTCCTGGGCCAGACAGGGAACGCCCACAGATTTAATCACATCCAAAGTGATCTCCCAGACAATTCTGTTTTAAAGGAGAACAGAAGCAGAGGGATTTGGGCTGAATCAACACTTAATTGCCAACACACGCAGGTATATCATTCTAAAGTAGCATTTAAAAAAAAAAAAATCTGATGGTTGAATATTCCATTTGAGTTCAAGTCTGCACTCATTTTCTTTTCTGATATATTGCTAACAGCATGCATGCACTAACTGTTTTAACAGCTTGGTACGGTATCAGCATGCAATGTACACAAAGACGGCTTTTAAAATAGCAAGTAATCACATGATGCCAGTACTGTGGACATGACCATACATGCTCATGCCGTAGCTTTGATATTCCATACAGCTGGCTGGAGTCCATGCCTCACAGCTGACCTGCATCATGGTTAGCAACCACAGTTGGCAGTGGCTCCATGCTGGGTTAATTATGCTGTAAGTTCCCTGGTCACCAAGCTATTAGACGGTTAGCCCACATAGTGGCCTGGCCCTGAAATATTTACCCATGACCACCTCCCTAGACGGCCAACGCAGAAACCAGCCATTCATCATAGTTCTAAGCTGTTCAAGAAAAAAGGACAGGGGGAGGGGGGGGTGGTGATGGAAAGAGATCGGCTGAGTGAGTAAATTGTGGATTCCACCTGTAAGGTATAATGGGGGGAAAAGAGGAGGAGAAGAAAAGGTAAAATGAAAAAGAGGTTACATTTGCGAGAGCAATTGTAATAGAACTTTCTATATTGCACCTTAGATCACGGCACACATTAACTGCCATTTTCCCCTCATGCTTTTCCTGTGCTTCGATCTATCGCACAATTTGTATTCTGTCTCATGCAGCTTATCCTCTCATACTTGTGTCATTTGCTTTCTCCTCCTCTTCTTTCATTCCCTCTCAACCCCTTAACTATTTCTCTCCTCCTGTCCCTCCGTAAGTGCATGCTGCCTATATTTGTGATTAATGGAATTTTCTTGGCCCCCAGGGACCATAGTCTTGTCAGCAGTCAGCCCATTTCAAAGACACTTCACGTAGATTTGTGCAATTACTTGCCGTTTAACCCTTTTTTTTCTCCCTTCCTTTTCCTTCCTTTTTCTGCTTGAATGTGGCTTAAAATGAAAACAATACTCCATGCCATATTTCTACAAAAAGTGCAAGATGCCAAGCTTGGCTTTGTCAGATATGTGCTGGATGTTAAGGATGGCTTGTGAGTGACATCATGAGATGCAAAAGTTTTAACAGTTCAGTATCTATGGATACACTTAAGTGTGACATTGACATTGATTCAGTAAACCATGCGCCTTCAATTTGATTTAAAGGTAAATTACCTAGCTAGTGGGGAGGAGACACAAATGGTAAATTAATGAATGCAACAAATGCTCAAGCACACATGCTAACTTAAGCATTGATTGCACACTCTATACAGTAGTATAGTGTACAGCTCCCTATCGACACACATTACTCAGGTGAGCAGAGGGGTGCAGTGTTCCCTCACACACACAACCTGAGCCCCATGAGCCTGTTTCCACGGTAATGAGTTGGTCTTATCTGTTTACTTTACGCTACACATACATGTTATACATATGTTATATGTATTAATGTGTGGTAGAAACTGTCTGCCCTCAGTGGAGCTGCTGAAACTGTATTTCACTCAATCATGGAAAATAGATGCATTTGCTCAACTATTAATAAACAGATGGCTCTTGCTAGCTGAGCCATTAAGCTTTTGCTCTCAGAGGCGGGGGTGATGTTTGGAATAATAGCTAGGGGAACATGTTAAGATCAATCTTTGATGCGCATGCAATTTAACCAAAATGATAGCTCAAATCCCATCATGCAACTGAAGTATTGAGGCATAGCTTGCTAGGCTAGTGAAGTTGTGAGAAGAAAACACTTCAGGGAAAAGTCTAATATATTCAGTGCAAATGGGATTTCACTGTCTATTGTTGAACACCAAAGTTGTGAAATTTCCCGCATCCTTGATTAAAGGAATCTATATATTCTTCCTCTGCAGGATCTCGCCTTTTATTTTTGCTTTTCTTGATATTGTTTTGATGAGAGCATTCAAACATTCATCACATCGCGCTAGATGTGAAAATAACTCAACTATATATACTCATGTTAGAACTGTACATGGTGGGGTTATTTAGCATTACACGCTCATACGCTTTCTGATCGCTGTTTTAACTTGCATACTCAGGTTAGTAATAAGATATATGTAAAACGGAACATTAAACCAATACAGTTGTTTGAGATGGTGTTACGATTTATATTGGCTTTAAAATCCACGAGTCATTGAATTTTAAAGTCTAGAGGGTGAAGAGATGGCTCACCCCAATGAATGGCATGCCATATTTCCATTGTCATTATGTGCTCTGATACATTTTTAAAATCATCAAAATTATCTCCAAATCCCTGAACAGACAGAAATCATCACTGGAAACATCTTCAGACCTTTGTACACCCCGTGTCATTTATTTTTCCTACCACAGATTATACAGCACGTGCCAGTTGGAGCAATTTTCTGCGTGTTCTTAGTGCTCAGTGTTGTGTGAAGAGTGATAAAGATGTCGATCACAGTAGTTCAATCACGAGAGGCTAGGTTTACAATTATAAACATTTATTAACAGCATGAGAGAATGTGCCCAAGCATCGGTTTGGTGTAGACTCCAAGAGGTATCCAGCGATGGGGTGAAGCTTCCTGGGGGCAGGAAGGAGACAGGAGAACCCCCCCCCGGGCTGAAGATGTAACCCTCCTGGATATCTGATGGAGGCGTGATGCTGGTGGTGACGGGGGAGGAGGTGGTGTCAGACGTCGAATCAGGCTGGTCCAACATTTGTGTGTTTTTAATGCGTGCGACTATATTTTCCTTTTAACCTATGTCTTTCTGGTTCAAGAAAAATGTACACATATCTTACCAAGTAATATGCCTCTAATATAACCTCATTCTGTCAGGTCTTTTCTTGAGTGTTTTAATCTGGGTTTGAGTGGTGGTAAAGTGGGATGCCTCTTAGATGAGAGATGCAAGGCCTGTAGTGCCGCCGGCCATGACATCCCAGAAGGGAAAACTCAAGTGCGTTTTCAGCTCACACATATGGTTTCCTAGCTAAAGGTCAGCGGCAAGTGGAAAGCTGAGATCTAGAAAAGGTCAAAGCCTCCTTGAAAAGGCTGGTAACAAAATAGTGGCTATCATAAACAAGTGAAACACATCAGGACCCTGAAGTACAGATAGCAGCATGACATTGTTTTTATGAGATAACATGATAAACATTGTGAATTGATGCCAGCCATTGACAAACCTGGAGATTATGAACAATATGTCAATCACCGTCAGTCCAGTGTCGCAGAGCTCATGGCGGCGATAGCAAAGATGTTAATGTGACATTTAAACCGGACCACACAGCTGGACGCTCTGGCCTCCAACTGTGTGTGAACACAGTGTTTCCAAAAGAGACAAACGCTCTCACAAGCACAATCTCACGCAAAGTCAAATTCCCATAATATCACAGGATTCATATTATATTCACCTCCACTTTTTACAGTATTTTGTTCCAGATAAATGAACAGCTGCCTTTCTCTTGAAATAACATCCCTCTCTGGCGTCACCTTATTCAGAGTCACAATGATTCACTGGCGAGCGTCTTGCAGTGAAAAGGTCTGAATGCATCATCCACTGTGAATGAAGTGGAAATTAAACTCATTCATAGATTTGATTTTTATTGACAAGTATTGATGAAACTTCTTTACTGTATAGCGTGTGCACTCAAGCAAGCACACACACACACACACACGATACAGCCTTGCAGCCCTAGGGTATCAGTCTCTGTATTGATCCCTGCCTTAATGCTGTCCTATTCTGTCTAGCGGGGTGCAGTGAGACGGTTTAAAACTGTGGCTTACATCAGGTCTGCGAACACCTGAGTGCCCTGCCTGATTTCTGTTATCTGCTGCTGTTGTTCAGATAAGTCTGCTTGACTGGTGGAGAGGAGTGCTGTCTTGGGAGCGCAGACAGAGCTTAGGGGGGATCTCTTGTAACGGTGAGGGAAATTAGAACGGCGTCATAATAGAGAAAGTTTGATTCCTTTTGCTGTAATAGCCACACTTGATATATCATAGTCCAATTACATTCGTGCAATAGCCTAACCAAGCCAGTCCTTAACAGCTGGGCGCAGTATTCTGCATGGCTGAGGCGGTCGGTTTCTGAGACAGAAGCTTAATAGTTTCTGACAGTGTGTGTGATTTCCTCAAAGCCATTTGGATATGGCCCGCGTCTCTCAAGAGCCGAAGACAGGATCCGGTGAGTGACTCCTCAGCAGGCCCCGGCCCCGGCACCTGGCGATCCCCCTCACCATCACCCCCTGGCTGACTGTAATCACTACTGATGGCCCCCGTACGCTAGCCAGGTTCCCAACAGCACATGTTTCACTCAGGCTTTTAGACGGACATCAAAATGCATTACCTCCACGGTGGTAGACGGGGGGGCGGCCTGGGTGCGTGACGCCGGGGTGGAAATAAAGACATTAACTCTGTCTGCTGACCAGAGTTGCTGAGCTGCCCTTTGTAGCACACATCAGACCCTGTTACGCTGACGCATCAAGGGCCAGCTGACACGCCAAAGTCAGGATACTTCAGCCTGCCTGTCTGGAAATATGTGCGTAATGTGTGTGAGTACTTTCTGACCCTGCACATAATGTATAGTCCCTATACTGGGATTAACGTTCTCTGCCTCCTCTTCCTCCTCTTCTTTCCCCTCTGTCTCTCCTAACTATCTCCCCCTCTCCTTTAAACGAGGTGGAAACATCACGGCAGCTCGTCTCAGGTTCTCTGCATGGTAGTGCTAGTGCATGGTAAGTATGGCCTTAATGACTCAGCAGTGGGAGGCTCAGCTATTTAATGAGCAAGCTCTCCTGTTCCATCGTGATCAAATGAGAGTCTAATTTGATTTTCCCTCTTGACCTCTATTCCTCTCAGAAAACAACAAAGCGAAGGTTTTTTTTTTTTCCAAAGGCTTGTGCAGGAGTAGATAAATTAAATTAAAGTGTAAGAGAATGGAAAATATAGGAATTAGAAATGCACACTATACATCAAGTAGTCAGACTCGCACACACACACACACACACACACACATGCAGATACATAATGAACACACAAACACACAGGTTTGAGGTACAAAATGTAATTATCATTAAACACTCAAACACATTGCGGACCATATTAAAAGTATCTTATATAAAAATCTTATTTAACCAGGCAGGCAAGATGAGACCAAATTCTTATTTAAAATGATGGCCTTGCTGAAAAGTGAACGCGTTTTGAGGGGGGGGAGGAGGTTGGGGTTGAAATCAGTATTTGTGTATGTTTTTGTAGCTCAGTCAAAAGTCAGTCCTGTCATCAGCTGATCTCCTAGATGTGGCAATGGAGACCACTTCAGAGGCAATCAACGGGCCCTGGCAGCACCAAGGAGGAAAAGCACCCAGCGGGTGTCTAGACCGACAGCAACAACAGTGCGTGCTGATACCGCCGCATCCAGAGGCCGTGTGTGCTCTGCCTGAATGATGTCATTAGAGAGGAGGAATGGCATCCTGTCTTTCAATGCAGCAACTGCTTTTTTTTTTTTTTTAACATATGACATCAATCCACAAACTGGATTCTTCATTTCTTCTTTTGTTTTTTTTGTTTTTGTACTCATTCCTTCCTTTCCTTTCTCATTTCCTTGTTTAACTGTCACACTTTACTTGTCTTACTCCTGTCCTGAGTCATTGTATGGTCTCAGGCTAATCCCCTAGGTTTGTGTTGAACATTGATCTATTTCCAGGTTGAATAAATGCAGCTATATATACAAGTTATATTGCGGTACGTGAGATCCAGCTTCCTTTCCCCTGGTGGCATTAAGAAATACGTCCCATATGAGGTGCAAGATCAAAGCTGCCGGTCTGTTTCTTGCTCCTCTTTCTAGATTTCTCTGTTATCTGTATGTCATCTATCTTCTGACTTTTCCAATTGTGTCACCATCATCCCAGAGAAGGGATAGCAGTTTTTATATAATAAAACTTATATAATATACATTTTATTTATCCAGCAAAGGCAAGCGAAGAGTAAATGCTTTCATCCAGCAATGCTCTGCTTCACATTCCTACAGATGCATACATTCATAATTAGGAGCTGCCTCATGCATGTTCCATTAGACACAGATATCGCCCTCAGTGTGGAGGCTGAGACAGAAACTGGCCGAGGTAGTCCAACATGCAGAGGTGAAATCTTCAGTTCAAAAATCCATATGTGATAATTACAAAAAAAACCCAACCCTATTTGGCTGTAAATACTTTTATAGCACTAGTCTGTTGGGTCAGAACTGTGAGTGGTGGAGAACGAGTCAAATACTTGAATAAGAATGTAAATAACAAGCATCAAACAGCTTATAAAAATGGTTTGCATTGATATTTAATATAGGTGCTAATGCATGTTCAAGTCTACAGACCTATGATCATATGGTTTTTTATAATTCACTGATTTCACCCAGGAGCCCCCTTTATAACACAAGGAACTAACTATCCTCCTTGACACTTCTGTGATGCTGCCCCTAGCTACACTAGTCCAACATTTATGTTGCTGAGTGAATGTAAAGCAGTGGATCCAACCACACCTGAACCAATTAGACGCTTCAGGTTTTCATGATACTTTAATTGGTTCAGGTGTGCCTGGCTGGAGCTAACACCTCCAGGACAGGGGGTCCTTGAGGACTGGATTGAGAACCACTGATGTAAAGGACTTGTGGGTATCACTCAGTACACTGTATTACTTTATGAGAGGCAGGCAGTAGCCTGAGGACTGGATATGGAGAAAAGGCTCATCTCAACAGAGCTGTGAGAGAAAATGCTTTCATGACACCTGCTGGTGTAGCGTTCTGCTGTTCGAGACGCTTCCTTCCCTCCCTCATCATCTATCTATCAACCCAGTGGTAGATGCACAGAGCATCTAGTTAGCTGGTTCTCCTTTCGCGAGTGCGCCTCAGAACCAGTTACATTCTCATTACATGCCTGCTGACCCTTTTGAAGACGGAAATAAACTCGGGGGAGAATTGTGAGACAATGTAGCCTACCTGCTGGGAAAGATAACAGAGCAAAATAACAAAAGTACATCACACCAACACTTTTCTGTTTATCGAGATGCACTTTACACGTGTATTCTTAGGGCTAGTGTGTTAGTTTTTTTTTCATGACAGTTGCAGCAGATAGCCTTTGGAGATAGAGACAATTGAGAGGGAGACATCAGGAAAGTAGGAGAGAAGGAGATAGGGAGGCAGCAAGCGATCAGGAGAGAGTATTTTATTTTCTTAGCCTGTTAATGCAAAACAAAGCAAACCCAAGGGCACATCAATGAGTGGTGATGTGGTACTGTGGTACTTCTAGTATGATTTTGGTCCAAAAAGTGTTTTACCCAGGCAAATGCTAAATTCATCGTTGACATAATGCACCAAGGCTCTAAATGATGCTGGTGCAGCGTGGAGTAATGGCTGGGTATGATAAGTAACTATGATCTGACGTATCTGCTACAGAGCTACAAGGCATGGTTGACTTTAGGCGTTGTGTCAATCACTGAATGATTGATCATGTCAATCAATCATTTAACATTTTAAATATTATGTTATGTAAAACAACATCTTGATAAATTGAATGTCCATGTCCTCTTGGTAAAATGTGACAGAAAATGTGTTTTTTTAATAATTGGTCATTAAATGTTATTAAGGGTGAATACAAAGGGCAGTTTGTCTGATGGAGAGCAATTGGTTACATTCTTGAGTACCAGTTGTCAATCTTGATATCAACACCTGACTATTGAAAAATAATCAATAGGTGCGTGGGCAGGTTTTTGTGTGCACGTATGTGAGTGAGAGAGCAGTGTGACAGTTGGAAGTAGAGACACAGAGTAAGTCAGCTAAGATGTCCCAGTGTTATTAACCTCTTTGCAGCGTTCAGACAACACGTACAGGTCAATTTTGCTCCAATTGATACAAATGTAAAAAGTATTTGCTTCCCCATAAAATATACTTGTGTTTAGCTGCCACATACTGCCAATCTGAGGGTGCAAAAGTCTTGAACACAATAAACAAAAACAGCAAACAGTTACGCTGTGGCAGAGGTGACAGGTGGCGCTAATCTCCAATTCCCTATTTAGCTTTGTCATGTGACAGAGTGAACATACTGGGTGCCATTATGAGAATAAAATGCCAGTGGAAATGCAGCTAGTCTTACCACTAAACATTCAACACTGTGACTGATGCAGGTATGTGCTTTCTAAATCCCCCCCGCCCCCCCCATCCTCTTTTTCAAATGAAACACCGACCTCGTGGCCTCGGCTTCTAGTCAATGCAACATTCAATACAATAATGTATTTTCCTCTCACACTCATTTCCTTACACGCATAATTTGCCAATAAACAAGATACGACAACACAATTAACAGCGCGACAGAGTGCGCCCAGTCATCCACTTCTTCAGAGAGAGAGAGAGAGAGAGAGAGAGAGGGAGAGGTCTATGACATTTTTTAGAAAGAGCAAATATCACAGCAAATTAATTCAAGTGAATAGGAATATTCAGGAAGGAAGGAATATTCTAGGACTAGTTTATTGATTTGCAGTAATTAGGGGGAAAATCTCAAGTGATATTGCAAGAATATTATAACACCACCAAAAGGAGGAAAAACAGCATCAAGTACGATAAAATCACTTAATTTCACAGTCACCACACACACACTTTGAGTCCCTGCAGGAATATTCCAGGACTAGTTTATTGATGTGCAGTAATTAGGGGGAAAATATCACGTGCGTGTGTCTGCGTGTCTTTGCAGTATCCGTCGCAGTCCTGAATAACTTCGCCCAGCCTCGGTCCAACTATGTCAGACGTGTTGCCTCCTCCCAGCAGTCACGGGTAGGAATGTCTGGCTTCCTATTCAGTCTGTTGGTTCAGGGTATTCAACTTGTAGGTGTGTAACAGCCGCGCTTGGCCGTGTCCCCGGACAAGCAGTGTGCACAGCTCATCCCGGTCATCCCTCTCCCTCTCTCCCCCCTCCCCTCTCCCTCTCCCTCTCCCTCTCTCTCTCTCTCTCTCTCTCTCTCTCTCTCTCTCAGCAGGATGGATCTGCCCTCTTAGCAGAAGCAGTCTACCGCTGTAGGTCCTCCTTACCACTTGGCAAGTTTGGTTCATGTCCGGAGTGTCGGGAGGTGCAAGCAAACGTTTAGTCCCCCCCTCTCTGTCATCTCCTTCATCAGCTAAAAACTGTCCTCCACCGTAAGCCTTCACGATGACAGGAGCCGGGGCATATCCGTCCGTTATGCTGTTGCTCTGCTTCAGCGCTACCGCAATGTGCAATATGTTCGCTTTCACCGAGGAGCCCCCGGAGAGAGTCGGGAAGTCAGACGGGTATTGTAGTCGGATACTGCGGGCGCAGGGCACTCGGAAGGAGAGCTACAGCGAGTTTCGCCTCCGCGTGGAGGGGGACCCGGAGAGCTACCAGCCCGGCAGCACTTACAGAGGTTGGTACCCTTATCGGTAACTTACACGCAGGGCACCGGTTGGCACAGTCTGGTTCGTTGTTGAAGCACCAGGACACTCATTCAGTAACTTGCAATAAGTTTCTACAGAGCCTATACTTTTCTCACGTCCCTCTCGGCATATATTGGATAAGTCCTGAAAGTATTTGCTGGTGCTTAGGGGCTGGTCACCTTTATTGTTGTGAGAGACGAGCCTGTATCAATTTGCCAATGCCACATTTGTATTACAACCTTTAAAAATGTAAAATGAGCATTTTCCACCCTATTTGAACACTCACGAGTAAAAAATAGACTTGGAAAAACTGTCAAATCTGATAAGAGGGAATGTAAGAGGGTTGGATCCCACTGCCAGCTCTCTTTCTGAACAAACAGCAGTCTATTATTCATGCTTCAAAATCTTTCTTTTTTCAAACTGTGACTAGCCATGGTCCCAGATTTCACTACTTTTGTCTAAAAGTTCTGAGATAGGCCAGTGCTATGAATAGGCTTGTGCTATCTGCTCTGTAAGTCTCAGTGGTTCATTGTCATATTTGCATTCCCTCCTGGTCCGTTCATTCTTGTTGATTTAATCATGAATACCGCCATGAGCCAGATCACATAACAATGACCTGTTCACCGTAGCTCTCAGTGGGGAGGTAGGGGACATTTTCTGCTATTAAAACGTCTCATCTGCGCTGCAAAGTAGGCTGTTTTAGTGTTTTTGAATCAGGAAAACACGTATCTGAACTGTCATGTATCTTGTCACAGAATGAAGTATCTGTCACTGAATTGCACAAGCATTTTTTCCAGTCTTTGTACATACAAATTGCAAAATGCACAAAATAATTAAATGTATTTTCTAGGGAGTTTGGATATAAATGAAAAAAAATCAAATTTCAAAATCAAATTTTAATTTCAATCATGTTACCTTTTAGCCATTAAAACTAGTATTATTTCTAAGGTACGGTACGGTGCGGTACGGTACGGTACGGTACCTGATGGCACCCATTTGATTCTGTATGGGGCTTTAGGATCCTATTTCCGCTTTCCATTTTTCTCTGTCAATTGCTGCTTGCTCTTACTCTTGTTTGCTTCTCTCCAGTGACTCTGATTGCATCCAGCCCCTCCTACTTCAGAGGGTTCACCCTTATTGCCCTGAAAGAGGGCAGGGAAGGAGACAGAGATGAGGACTACTCTGGAAATTTCCAGGTGAGGCAATTACCACTTAAATTGCTTCAGAAAATGGGAGAGACAATTACTTTGATGATTATGTCTCCATTATCACTGAGCATGTGTTACATGGCAATGGATGTGCCACCAGTCGCCCTGATCTGCTGGCCTGTGGTTAAACCAAAGTAGTAGTATTTAACTCTGAATCCATCATCCATCATTCATACCAGTGATATGTTTAATACATTTCAAACCAAACATCCCCTTGGTGTGTTGGACGTCTGGCGGGCCACAGTGGTCCTGAATGCCAGCGGCGGCGACAGCACATTCATGTAATGGCCAGGTGTGCAGACATGCTCTTTTCTCCCATAGCACAGCAAGCCAACACCTTTAATCACACCTGGCACAACACTTATATCAACACCATATGCTGTCTCCGGACTCCGGCACAAGACCTCTGCTTGATGTGTGTGTAAGAGAGAGCGAAGAGAGATGGATAGATAGATGGATAGATAGATGGATGGATAGATGGGGAGTGAGAGAGAGGGTTGTAGACAGATTTTCTTTGCACAGCCATCCTGTCCAAGTCATTTTGTTGTTGTTTCAGCATGGTCTTGAAGTGTGAAAGTGTGATTATTCTCACCTCACCTCTCCTAATAGCCTTATTTAGGAGACCCCGGGGTAGCTGTTACATGCTCGCTTGTGTGAGTGGGAGATACAGGATATGAGAAGGGCATACTCCCCATGTCGCTATATAGGCTTTGCCAGGCTGTGAAAGTACAGGTGTGTGTTTGTGAAATTAGAGGAATTCTGTCCAGCAACAATGCCAGCATACATGTTTGGAGGAAGGATACAGTCGGCGTGGCTGAGAGGCCGGTTTCCACTTTGCACAGCCAGGTCCAGCTGGAGTTCTGTAGCAAGGAGGGAGAGAAAAGGAGTGAGGCTACGTCCACACTAAGCCAGGGTAAATTTGTTTACAAAACGGACCTTTTCAAAAACGCTCTCCCAAGTGGATAAACGCCCCCTGTTGTAGTGTGGACAGGCGAAAACGGAGACTTTCGAAAACGATGACGTTTCACTGTTTGACTGTCACTTGATCCAGCGGTGAGCGAGCGGTCTGTGCACGCCCGTGGAAGGATGCACATGCGTTTTTGGTGGTCTAGTGTAGACGGCGAGCTTTTCGACGACGCTTAGTGTGGACGTACTCTAAGAGAGAGAAGACAGAGAGAGGGAACATGAGCTGCTGGTGCTCTTACGCACATGTGATAATTGCCAAGTATGTGATACAAGGCCCTTCTAAATATAACGGAGTGAGAGGAATAGAGAAGACAATGAGGAACACCTCTGGAGTTTGCTGTCTAGTGTGTGTGTGTGTGTGTGTGTGTGTGTGTGTGTGTGTGTGAGGGAGAGGGAGGAATAACCAATCAATTGAATGAATAAGCTTAATACATTTATTTAACATTTAATATGTTGACCAAGTAGTTCAAACTACTAGAAAAGTGCATATACACCAATAAATATGATATTGCAACAAATTATCAAACCTAAAATCTATATTAAGCCTCTTTCACACATGCAGTGAAACCCTGAACTCATCTAGACATTACTGGGAGGGGTTGTATATGTGGACAATAATGTCCCAATCAGTTGGTCTGGAAGTCAAACCGACTTCACCCACCCAGCACCCTCGTCTAAAATCCCTTTGATCGCTGAGCCCAAGTGTGACTGGAGCAGAAGATTCTCCGGAGTATTCTCTACGAGCGAGTGGGCGTGTTGATGACGTATTTATCACGCGACTGGCGCCAAACCGGGATAATACAATGTAACATCGCTTTCCACCCTTTCGTCGATACTGCGGATACGTCTAACTACATTTAGTATTGACATCAACGCAAAAACGGCCACTGAGATTGAGTCGGTCACTTTGTCCGCCATCTTCGTGCTATGTCCTGTCTCCCGCTCTACCCAGGCCCCGCCCCCTTGCCTAATCGAACTAACTATTTTCTGTTGTGAATGCATCCGAAGTGGACATTCTCCGGTGGTGTGCTGTATGTGTGGAAGGGCAACTCCGGTTTAAAGTGCGGACCTGATTCTCTGGAGAATATCCGAGGTGTATATGTCTGAAAGAGGCTTCAGATTCATGCCCTTTAAATTCCTTGCTCTTTGCTGATCCTTGTCCTGCTCTTACACCTCCTGGCTTACAGCTGTTTCTTTCATCCCTGTCAGTACTGCAGATTCAGTGTACAGGATATCTCCGTAGTGTCAATGGGAATTTAAAGAAACTGAGCATTGGCTTTAGGTATTATATCACAGCTATAAAGTGCTATAAGATTGGGCGACATACCAGCATACAACAGTGAGCTCAGTATACCATTATGTATTCCCTTCACAATGCATTCTCATAGGTACCCAGTCTCACCCTTAGCCGGTCACCCCGCCAAATTTCCAGTCCTGCCCAAAACTTGAAGTCATCCTGTCTGTTTTCGTAAGCCAGTCCTTGTTAAGAATAAGCTGCTACGTTGGTTTTAAGAGCACGCCTTTGCAGACTCTTGTGAACCTGTTGGTTTCAATACCTTTCCACATAAAATACTTTATTGCATTTATGGTACAACACAAGCAGAGGTTTGCACATCAGCCCTTAGGCTGCACTGATCGCAGTTACTGCCATGCCATGGCACTCTGTGTGAACCTGAGTCTTGAATATGGGAGGACATAAAAACAGGGACATTTTATTCTTTTCCTCCATGTACCTCACATCTCATTACCCGCCATTAACAGCCGCAAGCTTTTTCTGTTTTATTTGTCCTTGCAATTGATTTCATGCTATTGTTATTTAGTGCCAGCCTTGAGCGTGCTCCTCAGCCATATGGCAGAGCACGCCATGGTAGGACAGAGCACGCTTCGACGTCAGGGTTAAGAAGGGGAAACACTGCATCACTCAGCTCCACACGCCGATATACTGTGGACAGGGTGGGGTAGGTTACTTTAAAAATCTATTCCATTACAGTTACTAGTTACCTCACCACTACTATAATGTGAAGCAATGTATTCCAAGGGATTACCTGAACTCAGTAAAGTATACTGATTACTTTCAAATATTCTTTCTAATTTGAGATACAAAGGTACCGTAAAACGTCCAATAATAGCAGGGCCCTTTATTCACCACGTCAGAAGGGAGCACCAGGCCTTCATCAGAGGGAGTTATTTATTCTGGCAGTGATACAAAATGAGAGACAATCTAAAGTATTTTATAAAGAACTGGGATGCTCAAATTTACATACTTGCTTTTTTAGACCTATAGCCTAAGAATATTAAAATATTATTATTAAAATGCAACTGATGTCAGGTACTACTACTACTACTACTACTACTACTACTACTACTACCATAATAATGTGCATCTAGCTGAAATAATCATACCAAACAAGGAACTACTTTATCAAAACATAACATTCATTATGCTACCAGCACATACCAGTCATCAGTCTTGCAAACAAAGCATCAGTGCATCAAAACAGAACAAAACACAAGCTGCCAAAGCCACAAAAGTCAATAAAAAACTCTTGTCACATACTGAGTAACAAACAGCAGCAATGCCGAACAGCGATCTAAGCAGTAGACTTATGTTTGCTAATGAATTGCGAAGGCTTTGGCACCACTACCTGTATCTATGGCAACGAGACGAACATGCAACATCTCTTTATGGTAATATATTTTGTGATACTTTTGTTATTTCATTGATATTTTGGGCTCTAAATATGTATGAATGTAGACTCCTTTCTGGTAATTCTGACATATTTTCTTTACTTTGCTTTTATTGGGGACCGGCTGTTGTTTGAGAAACAGCCTCTATCTGAGACCTGGTGTTTATTTTTCTAAGTTTTATAGGACAGATAGGAAAAAGTGAAAAATTAAAAAGTTCAGAGAATTTATTTTATTTATTTTTTTAATATATATTATTATTATTTAAAAGGACTTTTAAAAGCTTCTCACTTTCACTTTTAAAGTATTCCCAGAAGTAATCCTGTCATTTTAAAGATCTGTAATCAGAATATGTTATGTTTTATGTCCATGTTTTATTGTAATAGAATACAGTTTTTACATTTTACATTTTTACATTTTTTTTTATAACACTGTTACAAGTATTCTGTTGCTATCCACCCCTGATTGTTGAGTACACATCAAAAGTACAAGCAATGGATTTGTTGGACAAATTGAAAGTTCCTTTTACAGCTGTGGAAGATCCACCGCCTCCATCTAACAGACCTGTAAAAATAACCTGCTGTCCAAAGAGATATCCCTCCGCCTTCACCTGCACAGTGCAATCTTTCATGTTTAATCTCTTTTAGTCTCTTTCTCTCATACACACACACACACCCACACACACCCACACACACACACACCACACACACAAATCCTTAACTCCATTCTGAAAGAGCTCTGGGTGGGCTGTCCTCCAGGCTCAGAGTGAAAAGAGAGAGAAAAGAAGCAGCAACAGAAAACGCCAGGCGTTATTTAACATAAAGCTCATTTGAAATCTGCTGGTGTGCCCCATCTCAGCCGTCTCTGGACAGCTCCCGACTTGATGAAAAGCACTTTTATTGAGCTCTCTGGGGAGGTCAGCTGCCACTGTGTGTGTGTTTGTGTGTAAGCTGGTGAGTGCGTATACTTGCTGGCAGTGCCAGTGATGTCTGACTAGACATCACCTCTCAGCAGGGCGAGATGACAGAACAAGAAAAGGCAAATGGAAATGTGTGCATGCGAGGTGTGAAATCAGTGAAACTTGGAGTGCACTATTGGACACATGACACGGGTGTATGACACAGACATCATGTGTGCATCATAGGTACATCATGCCTCCCAGAGGATCATCTGATAATGAGGCTGGGTCTTCAGAGGCTGACAGCATTTCCCCATGTTATGTTCGCTAGATTGACGTCAAAAGTTATTGTTTGAGCCTGGACCAGCTGCTACAGCCAAGCGCTCACACACTCTAGTGCACAAATTGTTGCTCAAACACACAAGCACACTGCCTTTTCACTCGGTGATGTATCACATTTTCTCTCTCTCTCTCTCTCTCTCTCTCACACACACACAGTCTGAACTCACTCATGTCTGTCTGTCGTTTGGTGGAAGATGAAGATGAACAAATTTGTCCATAAAGACCTGCACAAGCAGAAATGGGTCATAGGTCATTTTGCAGCAAATTGGTTGCTTCTTTTCACAGATGGTGTTTAATGCTTTCCCATGAGATGTCACTGGCTCTAACATGTGTTCAAGTCCAGTCAGGCCAGGCCAGGGATGCCTGTCAGAAACCATGGGAACACAGAAGGGTGGGGGGGTGGGGGGTGGGGGGTGGGTGGGGTTATAATCTCCAGGCCAGACAGGGCTCTCTCTCTCTCTCTCTCTCTCTCTCTCACTCACTCACTCACTCACTCACTCACTCACACACACACACACACACACACACACACACACACACACACACACACACACACACACACACACACACACACATAACGTATGCACATCCACATGCGTGTGCACACCCACACATTTTAGAGTCAACTCATTCATAACATGGCATGACAAAGGAAATTCTCTGCTGACAGCTTTATGGAGTGAGAACGCTCCTCGTCTTTACTGCCCTGATGTCACTTCCTGTCAAACAGATCCTTGGTCTCTGGACAGTGAATGTGAGCTTATGGGATGCGCTCCACTGTGTGTGACCACCAGTGCTGTATGCAGCCTCTACACCCGCTACACGGGGCTCTAATGCAGCCATGCAATAAGGCTGAATTGTTATTACGGTCTCGTTGTTAAGGTCGGGATATCCAACAATATGATTATCTCACAGTAGCTAGACAGTGGGATGCTCACCTCGGGTATACACCTGGGTGGAAGGGGCAACATACAGTATGGAAAGCACAAGAAAAGAGAGACATGCAGGTTCAACCAATATGCCACCCATCCACAAGACTGGATTGATCACTTCATTGTTTGCGGTCAAACGCCCAACCAAGCTCTATTGTGCTGTGTTGGAGGGTCACAAGGAGCTTGTGGTCTGTGTCTCACACACAATGGGAATGCTAGATTTTCTTCACAGAGATTGGAATGAGGGAATCTCCAGTCCCTGCCACAACCATCCCCCCTAACACACACACACACACACACACACACACACACACACACACACACACACACACACACACACACACACACACACACACACACACACACACACACACACCAACACACACACAAACACACATATGTCCATCTTATTGCCAAGAAACCCGCTATTTGCTGCTGTTGGAAGAAAAAGGCAATAGATTGATATCGGTGCATTTTTTTATATCATACAATTGGTTATGAATATTTCTCAAGGGTTATTTAACTCACTTAAACTATAAAAGAGCATTTAATCTTTCAGAATTCAAGTAAAAACATATAAGACACTAAAACTGCATACATGTATGTTGAATAAAATCGTTAACTAAAGATTCAGAGTTCAGAGTCAAGTCGTGATTTACTTGAGTATATTAATAGCTGAGCGCTCAGGAGAGAGCCACACACTATAGGGTATACAGATCTCTGAAGAAAGAGCAGTTGCGAGTGAGGTTTATAGAGATATCTGTCAAGTCAAAACGCCTACATAGATAATATGTATAATATATATAATATATAATAACATTTAGCAGTTTCCCATTAGCAGTTCCTTTAGAAACAAAACGAAACTGTAGGTGAACAGTCATAGAAACAGTCGTAGAAATGAACAGTCGTAGAAATCATAGTAAATGGTTGAGAGAATGGTAAATGTTTTTTCTACCACAATGTATGTTTTAAGCTTTAAGTTGTAGATAACCACAAAGGGTTTAAGACTAAAAGTGAGGTATTTCAATCTCAACACTGTACATTCTAATTAATGAATGTCAATCCCATTGATAATTATATGTAGAGGTACTTGAACTCACACTGAGACAGGAAATTAAATGTGAATTAATTATGATATTTCAAGCCTTTTGAGACAGATCTTGAATGCCAGTGCAGGTACGTCTGAGGACGGCTTGAGTGTTGTCGTAATCATGCCTGATCTCTTATGCGTTTGTGTGTGTGTGTGTGTGTGTGTGTTTGTGTGTGTGTTTGCATGTGTGCATGCATTGCAGATCATTGATGAGGAGGAAACACAGTTCATGACGAACTGCCCCCCTGCGGTGACAGAGAGCACTCCTCGCAGACGCACCAGCATCCAGGTGTTCTGGACTGCGCCCCCTAGTGGCTCCGGCTGTGTCATCCTCAAGTATGTATACAGCAACTGATCCTGAGCCTGCTAATAGAGCAGAAGGGAGTCGTCAGCTTTAATATAGTTATGCCGTCCTGTACAATAATGTATAATAAAACAGGATTAATGATTTAAAAAAGTAGAAATTCAGCTTTAAAAGTTTCAAAAGCAAGAATGTTTAGATGATATTTTATGTCGGCAATTTGTGTTAAATTGGTCCTTGTACCAGTAATTGAACCATAATTCAATAGCTGTTATGAGTGTTTCAGCACCTCTCTGCTGTTACCCTCTGAAAAAATTCTGCAAGACTCGCATTTTGCACGTCTATTTGGAGGAGCTGTTGGTCGATGGTCATAGAGAGCATAGACTTTGTTAATTAATCGTATAGTCTTTTCAAATTAAGACTGATGTTTCAATATTCATACAATGGATTTGGCTTTTTACATATCATAGAAATAGAAGAAATTGAAAGAAAGAAAAGAAAGTGATTTCACTGATTCTGTGAAACACTGACTTTGCCAGCAAGATACATTTTTAAGAAATCACAATTTTGGGCCTTATAGGGTCTTTTATAGGCAGGCTCTCGTGGGAGGTTGAGGGAGAAGGAATGTTTTCACGGTCTTAGGTTTTCTATATTTAATGAAATCCTTGTTAAAATTTTTACAACTTACATTACATCTCTTATTTAATGCCATCACCCATATCCTACATACAGTAATATGTGTTCAGTGCTATATTCCTCATCGGTTTTCAGCTGCGTTACTCACATGTATCAAATCCACATGTACATTTATTACATCCTCTCCCCCAATACACTCACAACCTCACGCAGAACGCCAAACATTTCATACAGACTTGGCTCCATAAACTATTTATTACCTCTATTAGTTCTATGGCTGAGCGACGCTAATCAATTCTGTGTTGCTGTGTGTCCTCTGGGCTTGCTCGAATACAGAAAGTTAGTCACATGTTCGGCTGAAGACAGATCATGGCAGAAATCCATTTATTAATCCAATGCTGTGGGGAAATCATGTATGACAGTAGGGGATGTAGGAGGGTACTAAGGGTTTGTGACTTGCAAAGCCTTTCCATCACTGCATTATTAAACTGTTGAGTTAGCCTGTCTTAGCCTAGCGCTTTCTCTGTTGCATGGTTTACATCTTTCCCTCCGCTGTTCACATGTGTAGGGGTTATTATGTGACTGCCAAATACTCTCCTCCATCTCCGTGCGATCCCTTTCTTCTTGGCCTTTTCTGAGTATCCGCGTACGCTCGCCCTCTTGGTAACCTTTCTTCCTCTCTCTCTCTCTCTCTCTCTCTCTTGCTCTTTTCATCTCCCTCCTCTTTGTTTTTTCGTCCTCACCATGGTGTTGTCGTAGCTTTCTCCCAGCGGGTCAATGTTGTACGGCACACATCTGCTCTCCTCCTCTTCAGCCAGCCTCGCGGAGACCAGTAGGATGGATGATGTTCAGTTCAGAACATGGAGAGATAAAAAATCGGAAAGAAAAGTGAGACGGAGTTGAAAGTGTGTAGAGGTGTGTCTGTGATACCAGGGCGCAGACATTGGGGCGGGCGGGATTAATAAGACAGGTAGAGGGAGACAGGAAGAAGCTCACAGTTCAAAAGGAAAGCCTCTGAAAATCAGGATTACAGGCTGACGCTGGGGTAATTGTCCTCGCTCTGCCCCCTACCTGGTAATAATAACGATAACAAGGTATTAGTGTGCCTCTGTACTGCAACATAAAGAAGGTTTTTTTTAATAAAGTAATAAAGTCTCATGAGTGGGGTGGGGCAGCTCCTCCAGCAAAGCTACAGGTGGGGACCTTTTTGTAGGGCAATTATTAAGAGGGAGAGGCGCTTTTGCACACTGTGTTATCACAAAGCCCATGCAAGCACAGAAACATGGTCACACACACACACACACACACACACAACGGCCAGAAACATAAAATGTGAAATGATTGCTAATATCATAGGTTTGCTCAGAGAGGACAATTTCATTACCGCTGCAGGCAGGGTAATGTTTGTTTTTAATTCCATTTCATCTCCCAGAGGAGCTCTGTCACCGCCTGTCTGTCTGCCTGCCTGTAAAATATCACGCTTATTTAAAAAAACAACATCTGGCCACAGAATTAGAAGTGTGTGTGTGTGTGTCTGTGTGTGTGTGTGTGTGTTTGTGGTTATGCATTTGTGTATGTGTGTGTGCATTACTCTTACCAAGCTGGTCTGACTCACATGTTGTCCTGGGAGTCCTGCTCCTCCCTCATGGTCTGCTGCAGTGTAATTGACGAGCAGTTTGCTGTCTTCTTCTGGATGGAAAGACTGAGTTTGGCGGTTTTTGGTTCTGGCTAAGATTGGTCGGTGATGACAGGGTCGGTCTGGGATGCACGTTCTGAACCCAGAGCACTGGAGCTGGAAGGTCTTACCATCACATCTATAGTCTACGGTGCCCAGAGATAGGGAATCGGTTAAGCCCCTGCCCCCCCCGTCCTATAGGATCAAACCTCACCAGAACTTTCTCTGCTGTGTCCCACTGTTTCGATAAAAATACTAAAAGGTGAGTGAAAACGAACTATGCTTTAAAGGGCACTGACCCTTGCACTGCTTGATACTAGTTGCTTGTAAGGTGATTTAGAAATGTAAGCTTATTCTACTGCTGCAGTGACTGAGAAAAGGCTGTAAGCTTGTGAGCTAAATACCCTAAAATGTAAAATTTGAAAATGTGAATCTGCCCATCTGTGTTAGATGAATTCCTATCCAGAGTGTGCAGAGTGAGAGTGATATCAGATCCTACCAAGCATGACTTCCCTCACAGCGAGGTCTAGCAAGGATTTGGTCTATCTATTCGCCAGACTTTTTTTCTGCTCGAAACCTTGATGAATTGGTTGGAAAATAATTTTGAATGCAAATAATTGCCGCTCGTTTCACGTCTGCTCATCAGGGGACGGGGAGCCAAACGACATAATCAAACACGACTTGAAATTGCCCCGATTACAATAAGCGATACTGTAATCAGAAAACATCCTCGGGTCTGAATCCGTGTGAGCCGGCGACACCGCGCTCGCTTCCCACGGCCAGACTACATCGCATCAGAATATGATCCAGACACCACTGAACTCGCCACTATCTTTTATCTTTCCATTTGTAGGAGGGAAGCAATTTATTTGTCATCTCCCTCTGGCGTGTGATATGGAAGGTAGTACAATGTGTTTCTGATGGGCTGTCTGAGCGAGGCAGTGTATCAGTGATCAGATGGATGTCACAACCACAGGCAGCTGTCCGAACCCGTTTATCTCCTCCAACACAGTGACGGGTCAGATTACAGACGAGGGGGACAGCCATTGCTAAGCGGCCCCGCCGTAATTAAAATGTGAAATGATAATAATGCTGTTGTACAATGGTTAAATGTATTAATTGTCTCTGTGTAATGCATTGTCGTCTCCGGTTTTGAGCGTGGGCAGACGGAACAAATTGAGACTTTTGTTTAGTCCTTTCACACAACCACTGACCGGCCAAATGGAAACGGAGCCATAAAAAGACATAAAATCTCTCTTGTTCTTCCTCTTGCCTTCTCTCTCTCTCTCTCTCTCTTCTTTCTCTACCTCTGTCACACACACACACACACACACACACACACACACACACATAGAGATAGAGCGTTTTGGGGTGATTGGGATCATTGGTGTGGAGCCGGCAAAGTGAGTCAGGCCCTAATAGCATCTCATTGATAGAATTTAAATTGGATGTTAAATAAGCATTACTCTGCCTGATTGTCTGGCCGGCCCAGGAAAGTGGGCAAGCAGCGAGGCAGTGTGTGCTCCGCTCTCTCAGGGAGATATGTGAAATTGGGGTGAGATTGAATTAAAGCGTGAACAATTAGAGATGCGCCGTCGCTGGTGTCTTTTACCTCGACGCGGCTCATCCACATCTCTCCGAGAGGCCTGCCGACTCTACTACCCTCATATCTCCATCACAGCCCTCTTCCCAGCGTGCAGGATATGACCTGCCATCTCCATTCCCCTGTGAAACAGAGGATTTGCAATGATTGCCTCTCGTTTCTTCCAATCTTTTGCTCTCCGCTCTCTTTCCATTTTCTTTCTCTCTATCTTTCTCTCACACATACATTGGTTACATGAAAAGAATTAGAGATGCTAAGCGAAAGGTGTGTTTTGCTAATAGGGGAATATAACTGTCATTGCAGATGTATGCAAGTAGTATGTATGCACAAATACCCGGCTCCTGTCACCCAACCACTGAATCATCAAATATAATGTTTCTGAAAACCAGCTCGGAAAAGGCGGGGGCGGGGGGTGGCCCACCTGCAGAGTGGGTTTGAATCATATCTGCATCGGTTTAGTATAACGCCGCCCGGTCGAACTGGGAAATGAATGAAACGAGCTGCACTTGCGTTTGTAGGTTTGGGAGAAACTAATCTCTGTTCTCTCATCTTCTCGTTCAGTGTGCACCTCCTCCCCCCCCCCCGATGTCTCTATCCTTCTTTTCTGTCTCGCTGTGAGGGAACAGCACTGGGATCAGCTCAGCTCAGCCTCCTACTCAGGAACAATTGGTATCTAAACACTCCAGCTGGATCGAGCCCACCTGGATCAGACCTCCGGCCCAGCAGCACCTCCATCCAACACCTCGCTGTTTTATATATCACCGTGGAAACCGTCCCGCCGCCACGGCTGGTGTAAAAGGCGGCGGTTTGTGAGGAAGTTAGGTGCCTGGGGGGCTTGTTTTCTGTTGTTTTTGTCGAGTCTGTTGGCCTCTGAAAGGGTTTGTCCGTGGCTGATTTACATGTCAAGGCCCCTCTCAGACCTGTGTTCCCTACTACCCAGTGGATCAAGCCTCCCAGACAGCTCTATCTAGAGAAGCTCCCTCATGCCAGGCAAGCTGTTGGCCTGTCAGTCAGTCTTATCTGTGCGTAGCGTACCTCTTGCCTTTATGGTGTGAAATGTGTGTGCATTTGTGTGTGTTCTTCTCATAAAGCACCTCCGGGACTTGCTCAATCAAAAGAAAAAGAAAAAACTCTGTTCCCTGGGAAACTCGTTTCGTTTTTTTTTTTAGCTCTACAACCTCTCATTTCCATCCCATGTTTCTCTCCTACTGAGTATATGTCTTATGCTAAGTGTTTTTTTCCGTGCCCTTTGTAAGCGTTTTTGAATCTCTCGGTCTAAAAGAGTGCCTGGTTTAGCAATTTCCCTGTGGGCTCTGATATCTGCTCCTAGGGGTCTTCTTAAAGTGCAGGATGTTTATGAAGAACACCTGTTCCACCTTCCACTGTTTCCTCACCGTTTCCCCTCTCTCGGGTCGGCTTAAAATTATAATTTTCTATCTCTCCAGCTCTCTCCTCGTTTCTCCTCTCTTGCTTTTTTCTTTTAACCCCACATCTTTCTCCAAAGGTTTCTGCTCTCATAATTTCCAATCTTTTCCCATTGTGACATTCACTCTTCCCTTTGCCCCTCACATCCAATTGCTGTTGGCCTCGACCTCTCTTTTCTTCTCACCGCCTCCGTCTTTCTTCTTCTTGTCTGCGTAGGGCGAGCATTGTGCAGAAGAGGATCATCTATTTCCAGGATGAAGGCTCACTCACCAAGCGAATGTGTGAGAAAGGTAGGCTTCTATTATTGACAGGGGATAAATAATACACCATGAATTTCCCCCCCGCTCCCTGCTGGTAGCCTATCTCGCTTCCCCACTGGCTCCTTGTTTCTTGTCTTTCTCGTGTTTCTTTCGTTCTTGCATTTTGATGCGGGGACATCATCTCTGCCTTTATGGTGGTCTGACATGTGAATGATCTTAAATGAATGCAACCACCAGCTGTGCGTGACATTGGATGCCACACTGAGCAGCAGATCAAAAGAACCCGTTCTATACATCCTTCACTTTCCTCCAGCCCCCTCATCTCTATGTCATCCTCCCATCTCCCCTTTCCCTTTAACCATCCACCTCCACTGTATCACGTAGTGGGGGGGGGGGGGGTAGCACTCGTCTGCTCCTTACACTAATAAGCAATCTTTGTTTCTACTCTGTATCTACCTCTTTCTCATTTTCCTCCCCCTCTCCCTCCATTTACAGAGTCTCTGTACGGGGACGCCACAGATAAGCCTCTGCTCGAATGTTGTGCCTGTGGAACTGCCAAGTACAGAGTCACCTTCTACGGGAACTGGTCAGAGAAGATTCATCCCAAAGACTACCCCCGTAAGCACAAACTTCTCTACACCTCTTTCAGTTCACCTCGGCTGTATCGCGCACTGGATCTTGATTATAGCACTATAGCCCCAAATGTACCCGGGATATGTTTCCCCACATGTGGGTGGTGATGTGTATACAACCTTGAGCCTCCCTCTCAGGGTGTGAATGGAGTTTGGGATTACTCCGGCTCTCTTCTCTAAATCGACCTCTCCGCTAGTCAGATCAATATACTGATTAGAGTGGAGTAAGATAAACCCACAGATCAGGAAGAACCCTCATTTACTGGCTTGTGGGAAGGAGTAGTTGGTATGTGAGTCACTGTAACGCACATACACACAGATAGATCGGCTTATGAGAAGATAGGGCAAGATGCACGGTTACTGTTTTCATCCCGACTGTCTGGGAAAACAAAATTAGATTTCTCCTTGCCAAACTGCCAACACAAAGTCATATCCTAGGTAACTGGCCGGTAGCTATAATAGTGTACATGAATACTCATTGAATACTCATCACTGACCAATCACCACGTGCCAATTTGTCCTCATTTGAGTTTGTGTTTGAAACCTGATGAAAATGTTTCCAGGTAGGCTTTTCCCCAAATTATAGTGAGGAAGGAGTTGAAGTGCCTGCCGTTTAAGCAGCGGTTCGGCATCATTTGCTTTACAGCTTGAGATATGCCACCATGTCACATGTCATCCTTCTATTTTTACTATATGTCCTTCAAGCAGAGGGACGGAGCATTCGACCACTGTGGTGACACACATTCTGGGACCAGAAGGTCACTATAAAACAGGCCAACAGGATTTTTTTTTTTTTACTGCCGACATGATAACCTTGACAGTTCTATTTTCATCCTCCCTCATGTCCCTATTGTAAGTCACGCAGCAAAGCATGGCTATTCAACCCAAGAGATGGCAGCCCTCTCGGACAGAGGAAAAATAGAGAGAGAGAGACAATGGTCGGGCTTTCAACACAGTTTAGTTATGGTTATGGGAGGAGAGAGAGGGAGAGGGCGAGGGAGAGGGGGGAGAGAGAGTTTAACATCCCTTTATTGACCAGGAATGCACAGTCATAGTTTCCTCTCAATTACGAGGCAAGTAGTACGTCGAAGTCCAGACCGAAAAACGTACACACCAAAACAAAAGCAAAGTAAAGCAGAAGAAAGAGGAATAAAAAGCTATCCGCCTCCTCCTATCTCCTGTCTTCTTAGCCTAACACCCCTGCAGAATGCAACTCCAATACATAAATCTGCTTTGAAAGCCCATATGTTCTCAAGCACAAGGGGATCTCTCTTTTCTTTGTAGTCGGCAAAATCCTCTTTTATCCTCGCTCTAACGCCTCTTAAACACCTCAACTACATTCTGATATTGGTCTGATTCCACCTTGTGTTTCCTACTCAGAAATGACCATCTTTCCTTTACCTAGGAGAAACTTAATCAACTGACATTTTTTGCCTTTTTGTAAAAATACAGATGTTTATTTCCATACATCTCTGGAAATGAACAGATAATCAAAAGGGGCCTTATCCTCCGACGGTCCATAAAATAGTAGAGCACTGTCTCTCTGAGTGGACAAAAAACACTGACTGCTAACATTGTGATTCAGGACAGAGGTAACAGCATTCACAGCTACCACACCATGCCTGTGTGCTGCCCATACTTGCCCCAAGTTTAGCTCTCCATGGATTATCATCTCTATTTTTCAACGTGCCATTGTGCAGGACTTAAACCGATGCCCTGTAAAACACTAGAAGGGTCCTGTCCCATGCATCCCAACCCCTCCAAAGAAAGTAGTGGACCATAGTAGCAGCAGGGATGCCCCCAATTTAGAGAAAGCGTCCTTGGCTTCCTCAGCTGACAGCCACGCAGCAAAGTGCAGTCCTTCTCTGTCAAGGCTCCCCCTGTACTTTTCCAACAGCTGTACATGAACCTTGTTGACCCACAGTGCATCCACCACTTGACCTTGTCTCTGCAAAGCAGGTCTCGCCATTTGTAGCAGCCCCAGCAGTGTAGTGACGTGCGCTCTCTTGAATGTCTCTGTTAAGCCCTGTTGGTGTGAGGTCCAGCCGTGCACCACGGATCAGTGACTCCTCTAGGAGCCGTTCATTGTCACATCAGACTTGAATGGGGAATACAAAGCTGTGTTGTTTGACTTTTGCCTCCCTAGGACTCGCTGTGTTGCAGACCCCCCACTCAGAACTGGAATATGTTGTGACAGACTGTGATGATGCAATGAAAAAAATTAATTCATACTGCTAGCAGATTTTAATACTGATGTTACAAATAGGAATTGCCTGACATATTTATTTATTTATGAGGTTTTGTAAAATTTTAAAGGTTGAAAAATAACTCGAACACCGTAGACCTTAAGATCTCTAGGTGCACAAGCCAACTCTTTGTCAGTGTATAAGGTTGCTAGGATGTTGGCTGATCTCAACATAACTAAAGCCACTGGTTTAGATGTTATCACGGCTAGATATTGTGAGAGATGGTGCTGATGAAATTTCTTCTAGTGTTGCCCACATAGTGAATGTCTCTCTGGAGCAAGAACTGTTGCCACTGACTTGAAACAAGCTAAAGTGATTCCCTTGTACCATAAAGGTAGCAGGACATCTTAACTGTAGTGTCCAAGGTTCTCGAGACAATTTTTCATGAACATATGTATTATTATGTAGGCACACATCAGCTCTTTTTTGAGTCCCAGTCAGGATTTAGGAAAGGACTACTGACTCATGCTTACTCATACTGATGCCTTGCTTGACTTGCAAAAAGCCCTGTAGCCTACTGCTCAGCAAGCCAAGGCCCCGGGCATGAACAACATAGCTGTTAACTGGGTAGACTGCTGTCTGTCAGGTCACCCACAAGGGAGTGTTTTGGGACTACAACAAAAGTATATTTGTATATAAATGACAAAAGAGAGAGACGATTCTGCCTTGACGGTTAGTCATAATCACAAGAACAGAAGTCAGGATACATTAGGGGAAGAATTTTCAAAGATCGGTGCTTGGCTCCCGACAACAAGCTGTCCTTGTATCTGGACTAAATCCATCTTGTTTGGCACAAGGCCCCAGCTTACCAAGGCCCAAGCACTCAGGGTAGAGCTAGGTTATGTTGTCACCTTTCTTAAGAGCTCAGTGAATTACTTAGGCTGCACATTGGATACCAATTTAGGAGGGGAGAGTGCTAGGCAAAGTGCTAGGGAAGAACAAAATTCTTGGCCAGAAAATCTCACTTGTTGTTAATACTCTGACTGCCTCAGAATATTAGAAAAACGTTTAGTACAGTGTATCTTTGATTATGCCAGTGGTTATTAGACAAGGTTCTGAAGTAATGATAATGTATGGAAGTCAAGTCAAGTTTATTTATAAAGCCTTAATCACAAACAAAACCCATCATGTTGAAATAGGACTCTGTAGCGGCCTTACTGTAATGCCTCAGGTGACTGTTCAGGCTTAACCAATGACCAATAAGATGTTACAGAATACAAACAGAATAAAAGCATATAAAACCAGACTAACAGGTTGAAGAGGAGAGGAGGGGAGGACATAGCGAGCCTACATAATCTGCCTACGGTAGCCTAACCTGGCCGGCACCATCAGCCTAAGGTGCTCTATGAAGACGAGGACAATAAAACAGAAACATCTAGAAGAACATGTATGTTGAGACTTGAGATCTGTAGGCAGTATTTAAATCTGGTGATGAGGTCCGATATCAGCCAGGGCTGGGGCACCACATCCTACTTCTGCCCGGGGCCAGCATCCGCTTTCAATATCCACCAGGGGCCAGCACCCACGTCCTGGATCTACCTCCAGACATACATATGCATGTATGTTTGTATGGTATGGTGACATTGAGGTCAAGTATTGCAAGATCTTTGTATTGTATTGTGTAATCATATTAAGCATTGTGTTCTTGATGTTCTTGTGTAATGTAAAAACTGTAAAAACTTTGAGTGTTCATGAAGTGAAGTGGTGCTCTTTTTTTTTTACATAAATTTTTTTTTACATAAAAAAACGTACATAATGCAGCTGTAATGGTAGTAACCCTCCAGTCCGACTGTCATTGAGGAATCCCCCCCTCCACGCACACGCACACACACACACACTTGGGTACGTACGCCCTTGGTCTGTACCTGAGCGAAGGCATTGAATGATCCTATTCAGAGAGAGAGAGAGAGAGAGAGAGAGAGAGAGAGAGAGACATTATGGACATTAGCATTAACCCGTTAACCCGCTTACAGTGTGAAATCCTGAACAGTGAATACCCGGGGTCAATTGTTAGCCCAGGGTTAAAGAAAACTAGTGTGAAATGTGAGAAGGAGACGGCGCTGAGGGCAGCCGTCAATATCGGGCCGAATTATATTGCTGTTGCTTGCTGCAAATAAAATGGCCTGTTGACTCCGCCCTCCTGCCTTTGTCTCTGTCTATCACGGCCCCGGTAGTAGCGTGCATTGCTACGACCACCTAGACCGGTCAAGTAGAGCCTCTCCTCACTGAACAAAGACTCATATAATCTGTAGGAGCGTAATATTGCCTGGGGTAGGAGCGTTCCATTAAAGAAAGAAATTATCCTCAGAGACCTCGGGTGAAAACAAGGCATCGCTTCAGCAGAAAGTTTTGTCATGCCGTTCGAAACTCTGGCTGATATTTCCTGTCTCATTGTTGTAATGTAGAGCTGCTCAGAGAGTTGTAGTGAGGTTCATGTGGATTAAAATCAATGGGAGAACACAATTAGTGTTACCGGGTGAAGAAAGCAATTAATGAGGCAACACGGGAACATTAAAATAATCAGTGTTTGATGTTCAGATGCAGTACAAACTTTTAAAATCAGGAGCACGTCTCCAAAAGCATCACAGCACTAAGATAATGTTCATCGTCATCTTCACAATAAAAGGATGGTAGTCTTACCGGGCTTTACCAGCTGTGTCCAACTGAATAGGGTGTTTTATTGTCCACCCTCACCAGGTCGCGCTAACCACTGGTCAGCCATCATCGGTGCGTCCCACTCTAAGAAGTACGTGTTGTGGGAGTACGGTGGCTTCGCCAGCGAGGGGGTCAAACAGGTGGCTGAGATGGGCTCCCCGGTCAAAATGGAGGAGGAGATCAGGCAGAAGGTAAGATTCACCAGCTGATTATGATGACTGAGACACAACACAGTCAAGATACAATACATTGTAAACACTACATTACATTGTTTTTGATATTTGTCAAATACAAAATATTTTTCCTTTTTGCTCTCTGGGAATTTGCTTCATTGGAAAGAAGAGCTCATAGAGAATCTGTCAGACTTTTAGTGCAATCAAAGATGATGTTCCAGGGTTGTGTACACCTGAGTTCAATATGGCATGAATGGTATTGACATTGGTGTCCAGATTGATCAGTGCTTTCAAGCATCAACAGTATTAGTTTGCCTCTACATGCAGGTTTACCATACAGACACAGGCTCTGATGTTACCTCTTGTTATCTCTGTGCCATCCAAGGTGAGCACCTACGTAGGAACCTGCCCTGGGTGTTAAAGGAAAGGGGGTTGGGTGGGGTTATCAAGTACAGTAAATTCTGGCATCCCAGCTCAACGCTGATCAGACTCTTCTACACTACCCTGACATTGCACCCACACTTAAAATGAAAAATCCACCTTAAAACACTTTAACACTCTTAAAAAACAGCTATGTACCTTCCATTCCTGGGTCCATTTTTCTCTGCTACCATAGCTGTGCCATTACATGATATATAAACTCCCATTTTAGTCCTGAGATGGATTTCCATACTTGGATGGTGAGCAGTCTGGCTGCTCAATTATAACAGCTGGTAAAAGACAAATGGGCAGTAAAACATAAGAACATAAAACTAAAAACATAAAATAACTACTTCCTTTAATAAATGGACTCGTAATAATGATCTCACCGACAGATATTCAGGAGGTGTCATACTTCTGTCCACTCGATTAATAATTGTGATTTGTAACGAGGTTCAATTATGTCTCCCGTACTGCGCTCAAGGGAAATATGCCTTTCACAGCCTTCGCCTTTCACAAATTATACTTTTACTATATTCCTTGTCTTACACAACTTTGGCCAGTTCTCCTGCTGTCTCTTTCCCAGGCCTCCTGTCTTTTTTTCCTCAAATAGCATGGTGTATCGTTCTTCTCTTCTCCTTCTCCATGGCTGTCTCTCTCGGTCTTAAAATAACCAGTGCTGGCAGAGCAGATGGTCCTGCAGAGTGCTTATTGTTAGCTAATATTGAAGACCTGGAGTCACAGCAGATAATGAGAGCATAGTGTGAACATTGGGGTCTCTGCGTCATTGCTACCTTCTCACTGCTATTATTGCACACTGCTTACTGTATTATTCTTATCTCTGGGACCGCATGGTCCGTCGTGCCTCCTCCAATCTTAGAGCTGCATCATTTGGATTGTACAGTATCTGGTCCTGTGCATGTCAGTGAATGGGATGGGATTTTCACCTACAGTGCCACAGCTCAGGCTGTGGTTGTTGAGAATGACTGCTGGAGTGAAGTATGATTGACTAACATGAGCCCAGGGTGATGATTATACAGATCAATATGAACCTGGATTGGCCTGCTTGTATTCAAGCTACATGGCTGTTACTCATTGCCTGGAAAAAAGGGCCATTCAATACTCTCTGTTAATGACTTAAATAGTGCTGTGTATGTGTGTTTATCATGTGTATTGAGCTGTATTGAGCTCAGTACACAATATCCTGATCCCTCACAAGACATAGGGGTTCAAGGCTGACCGTGTATCCAGGAGCTAAAACATACTTTTTTACTCGCCTTAAGCAACTACCTCAGGCTTTCTTTGTATCCACTTTCATACAACTCATATTGTACAACACACAGAGTCTCTCCTTGCCCTTGAGGTAAGTGAGCCGCTGGGTGAAGGAGCCTCTCTCTTTTGAGCAGTGGAGCGCTTCTTGGTAAATGCTGACACAAACAGAAAACTGATTTGCTTTTGTGTCAGGTGGGGCGTCAGGGGGAGCAACTAGCGATGAATGCAAAATTGATATTCATAGCCAGGCCCGATTCCAGCCAAGGGGTCCACTGATCTTAGTGTTCATACAAAGTTTCATTTGCAGAGCCAAGCAGGCATGCAGACCACACAAACACACACACACACACACACACACACACACACACACACACACACACACACACA
The DNA here is from genome assembly GCA_034670385.1 of Hoplostethus mediterraneus. Taxonomy (NCBI): domain Eukaryota; kingdom Metazoa; phylum Chordata; class Actinopteri; order Trachichthyiformes; family Trachichthyidae; genus Hoplostethus; species Hoplostethus mediterraneus. Next base: position 17,348,763 of record JAXDDW010000004.1, read on the forward strand.
CACACACACACACACACACACACACACACAGATCCCTCCTTATCCTGCTCACATCAGTACAGAGTGTGATGGCTTCATTTTCTATCTGAGTTTGTCACCCTTTCAGAGCGGGGACAAGGGTGCGCTGTGCCATCTGTCTTGCTGTTGCCACTCATCAGATGTCTGGTCGAAAACTCTTTACGCAGGCCTGTCACCCGGGGACAAAAACAACTTTAGAGTTGGAGCTGAAAGATTTAAGTCGTCGTTGATCAAACCCAGGGATAACATACGACAGTGGCTGTATTCCCAGTGTTCTTTGTATTTCCATTTTATTAGGGTTTGTATTGAAAGGAGAAGTGAAGATGCGATCTGCACACTTGGCTGGATTCAATTTGTCCATCCTATAGAAGCATGCTGTTTCCAAAGCAGCTGTTTGCTTCTGCTTGGCCTGCTCATTTCAGTCCCTCCCATGTGACCTGCTGGTAATAAAACTATGATTGCATGTAAGAGCCTTTCTCAAACAGAGCCTTCGCCCACACACATCCTCAGCACCTCTGCACCTCACACAGACAGTCAATCGTGACACCGTGCCACTCCTCACATTTAAATGGTCTCTTTGAGGATGATGAGTGTGGCCCCCGGTGCCCTTTCAGGAATTTAAATGAACAGCAGAAGATGGCGAGGCACAATGGATGAGAAGACTCTTTGATTCGACGCACAGTATCTCGCCACCAGAGATGCATATCGACTTTACATCCGTCTGAAGTATAGCGGGTTGCCTATGTGGGCAGTCTGGCTCGCTCAGCTATAATATATAACGAGGTGGCCATTTTCTACACGTTACCCTCCCAGTCTGTAAACAGGTGTCCTTTCTGTTCCATTTGCCAACTACAAATGTACTTATCTGAGGACTTGGCAGCACAGGGATGCAGCCGGGGTCGATTGCGGTCCCCCCCTTCCTGTCTGAGGTGATTTGTATATGCGTTCAGCCATTACAGAAGCTCAGTGTGTCCCTAATGAGAAGTTTAATGAGACTCTCTCCATGGACCAGCGACCTAGGCCAAGGCCTCAGACGGATTATGAAATCTCCTATTTCCTCCCCCAGCATGGGGTGTTTTTCATTACTGCACAGTATGGACGCTTACAGAATACTCTATTATGGTTAGCTCCACAGCTGTGCTATGGAGCAGTGACAAGGCGACTCAGGCTGGAGCCAAAAAGAGACATTACAGATTAATGACAGGAAATATAGATTATTGTCACTCGACACAGCCATGCTCCTTATTACTTTTTGTGGCATGTTAGAGTTGAAACAGGCTTTGTAATGGCACACATATCCTTGGATTTAATACCTTCATGAATTGCCCCGGAGCATTGGCTGTGGGTGGAGGTGGAGGGTGTGAAGGGCTTTTATACAAGATTGTTTTCATCCTTTCCAAAAATCACAAGAAGCTGGCCTCCTTCTCTTATCCAATATCTGTACATAAAATGTCGAGCTCCTTCAGATGAAACAATTGTCAAACTTCTGAGAGATGCCAGACTACATTGAGAAGCAACTATTAGGGCCAGCCTGTAAACACAATTTTCAACCTTCATTTTATACTTTTACTTTTTTTTTTTTTAGATGAATCTCAGTGAAGGGTCTGAAAGGTATATTGCTTTCCCTCCATAGAAACGGTATGCAGCATGCCACTGTACAAAACTGTGCAGAAATGAGTTTTGACTCTTCCCAGGCAGCATCATGCCCCCAGACCTCCCTAGCATTTCTGGGGAAGCGCCCTTTCAAAGGTCTTTATGGCATTTCTGCTTTATTAGACAGCTGACAGTTAAGACAGACAGGAAAGACGGGCGGGGGATGATAAGTGCCAAAAGGTTCTCAGAACAGATCTGAACCCGAGATGCTGCATTTACATGGTCGGCACCTTATCCAGTTCAACCACCAGGGCAGCTCAGAAATTGCCCTTTTGCAAAATGTCACCCCACCCCTGTTCCAAAAATGATTAATGCTGATTTCTACTCTTTTTACTCATTTTGCTTATTTTTATCACAATCAGAGCAGCTGGTTGCAGGTACAGTCAAGCAGCACTGTACCTGCAAATTAGTGCTGAAACGTCCAGGTACTGCATTGCACGACGGGCAAAATAATCAAAGGTATTATGAAATGCAATAGAAGCCTGTTTTCCCTTTCCCTAACAAACTGTATATAGCTGTGCCACTGTTAATCTCTCTCTCGCCCTCTCTCTCTTTCTCTTTGCGCACCTTAGAAAGATTTGAAGCAGAATTTTACACTTATGAGTTGCAGTGAGAGCGAGTCTAGATGGAGAAGCTGCTGTAAGGTCTGCCACCTGTTAGTGGGAGGCAGTCTGGAGCGTGGGTAGAGAATTGTGGATGTGCATTTATGCAGGCTCCTTGGGGTTTTTTGACTCTAAGTGAATGTGCAGGTGTGTGTATGTGCTCATGCGTGTATACATCAACTTCCTCACAAACGCCTTTTCTCTAGGTTTGAGGTAAGAGTAGGAGGTTGGTACATGCATGAATCACTCTTAATGCTGTATTCCTCATGTGCCCCACCCCCAACTCTCTCTCTCTCTCTCACACACACACACACACACACACACACACACACACACACACACACACACACACACACACACACTCTTTTAATTTTCTTTTGCTAGAAACCTGATCAGAGCCCTATTGGTTATGCAGGTGTGGCGACTCTTTCATAGATGCTGAGGGAGAAACAGAGATCCCATGCATCCTATTGATCAGTCTGGAGTAGTATGAAATCATGTCATGGAGGGGTTTGGGAAGAAGGATGACATGGAGTTGTTTTAATCTTTAGAAACCCACACAAGAGAACATCAGCTCTGCTGCTGATTACTTTGCGTGTTGTTGTCTGACTGAGGAATGCATCCCAGAGTGCTTTGAGACCATTAACACAGCTTGTGACATAACTGGGGTTCATTCTTCTCATTTCAGAACCAACCCAATGTCTTGGAAAGAAGAAGATTATGTTATTGCTCTCAAGTGTACTCATGCAATCACACACACACACACGGACACTTTTCCCCAGCGATGAAAGACTCCCTTCTATGGTTGCAGTTAATGGTTGACAAATTGATGATGACCAAACGTTCATCTTCATCTCTCCCCCTGCACCCCTGCATCTACTATGTGCGAGGCTGACAGATTTGGGAGGGCTTAATGAATTGGGTTATTTCAGAGAGCCTGGTTCCTTTCTTGCATCATTAGGTTTTATAATGTCTTTCTGAGATCCCAGCTCTCATCAAACAGCATGTGAAGATCAAACCGGGCTCCACCTTGACTTCATTCAGAAAGCGTTATCGCCTCTCTGATTTAACTCCTTGGCCAACTAATCAGGCTAAGGTGAGGAGACCTAGTGGAGACCTAGAGGAGACCTAGAGGAGACCTAGAGGAGACCTAGTGGAGACCTAGAGGATACCTAGAGGAGACCTAGTGGAGACCTAGAGGATACCTAGAGGAGACCTAGTGGAGACCTAGTGGATACCTAGTGGAGCCCTAGTGGATACCTAGGGGAGACCTAGTGGAGACCTAGTGGATACCTAGTGGAGCCCTAGTGGATACCTAGAGGAGACCTAGTGGAGACCTAGAGGATACCTAGAGGAGACCTAGTGGAGACCTAGTGGATACCTAGTGGAGCCCTAGTGGATACCTAGAGGAGACCTAGTGGAGACCTAGTGGAGACCTAGTGGAGACCTAGAGGATACCTAGAGGAGACCTAGTGGAGACCTAGTGGATACCTAGTGGAGCCCTAGTGGATACCTAGGGGAGACCTAGTGGAGACCTAGTGGATACCTAGTGGAGCCCTAGTGGATACCTAGAGGAGACCTAGTGGAGACCTAGAGGATACCTAGTGGAGACCTAGTGGATACCTAGTGGATACCTAGTGGATACCTAGTGGAGCCCTAGAGGAGATCTAGTGGAGACCTAGTGGATACCTAGAGGAGACCTAGTGGAGACCTAGTGGATACCTAGAGGAGACCTAGTGGAGACCTAGAGGAGACCTAGTGGAGACCTAGTGGAGCCCTAGTGGATAGCTAGAGGAGACCTAGTGGATACCTAGAGGAGACCTAGTGGATACCTAGAGGAGACCTAGTGGAGACCTAGAGGAGACCTAGTGGAGACCTAGTGGAGACCTAGTGGAGACCTAGTGGATACCTAGTGGAGCCCTAGAGGAGATCTAGTGGATACCTAGAGGAGACCTAGTGGAGACCTAGAGGAGACCTAGAGACCTAGAGAAGACCTAGTGGAGACCTAGAGGAGACCAAGTGGAGACCTAGTGGAGACCTAGTGGAGACCTAGAGGAGACCTAGTGGAGGCCAAGTGGAGACCTAGTGGAGACCTAGTGGAGACCTAGAGGAGACCTAGAGGAGACCTAGTGGAGACCTAGTGGAGACCTAGTGGAGACCTAGTGGAGACCTAGTGGAGACCTAGTGGAGACCTAGTGGAGACCTAGTGGAGACCTAGTGGAGACCTAGAGGAGACCTAGAGGAGACCTAGTTGAGATCTAGAGGAGACCTAGTGCTCCATGCAAAGTGTAGGTCCAAATATGATGATATGATTTATCTTCAATGCAGGTGTTTCTATTTTTAGTGTTTGACCCACTCACAAAAGGAGTCTAATGACAGGACAATTCTAATGACACCCTCATATTCTAATGACACCCTCATGTTCTAATCACATCATTTACAATGGCAACAGGAAAAAAATAGAACAATCATTTCTCACTCTATTATTCCTCTCGCTGAAAATTCAATCTGTACTTGATTCATACGAGGGGCTGCATTGTTGAGATTTGTTAGCGAGACTACTCACAGGTACAGAAGACAGGTACAGTGCAGTATAGTCAATTGAAAACAAATGGCTTGCTAAATGGGGTCAGGTATTTGAAATACTGTTAGGATGCTTGGTGGTTTTTTAGTTTTTCTCTTGAGTGGCTAAATCCTTGTTCAGCCACATTATAATGAAGCACTGAGAAGATAAACTCTGCTCCCCATCAAACACTCTCGAAGGAGGCCATTTACTGAATGTCTGCCTCAAGCTAAACTGGCCTTCAGTATTAAAGTGTGGTTAAGTGCCTTAATGGTAACGTGCATCATCTTTAGGTGCTTCACAAATACTAAATAATATCCTTTCTGTCTGCTAAATGTAAATGGCACATAGTATGTTTTATTCATTTTGTCATAATGCAAAGGAGTGAACAAGTGATTTATTCATATTCAAGTTCCTTTTCAGGAAAATTACCAGGATTCTTCAGCCTGATTGGTTGCATACTTGGCTGGATTTGTTGGAGGTGTGATTTAGACCATTTTTCTTAGTTGTCATATTTTCTCCATTGAAATGTCACATTGATGACAGTATTTGTATTTGTATTTATTTGTATTTGTTTGTGAATATAGTTTCCATGGCAAGGATATGAGATTTTCTTCATCAGTGTCTTCTCCATGACAAAAAAAGTCAGTGAGCAGAAATACATTTTGGAAGTGTTTCTTTTTTTAGGGGTGCATAAGCTGACAAGGAGTTTTGTTAGGCTGAACTAATAAATGATACATCTTGAGGGTAAGCTGCCAAACTTGTCTACTTGTCGCTGTGCATTGGTCATCTCTCTGTTTGTTTGAGTGTGATGCAGGACATGTTAACATATTAATTTACACACCGAACTGCAGTCTCTCTCTCTCGCTCTCTCTCTCTCTCTGTCACACACACACACACATTTTCCCTCTGTCTCAGCATTCCATTTCTCTTGTCCTCTCATTCCGCATGTATCTTTCTGTGTGTGTGTGTGTGTGTGTGTGTGTGTGTGTGTGCGCTGCAGGGTGAGGTCAGGTTGGCCACAGTGGGATAGCAATTAGCTATAAAGGGGCTTCCCAGAGGGTGAGGTCCTGACCCCAGCCCTGTATCCAACCTTGCCAAGCAGTGGTGACCCATGCCAAACCAAAGCGTGGGTGTATACAGCAAGCTCTCATTCCCTAACTCTTCACCACAGTCTTAATGCCAGCAATTTGATGGGATGGCTGGATGTTACCACCAACCCCCCGTGTCACTTTTCCCTTGTTATGCCACTCTTGTGCTCGCAGAGCCTTCTGTTTTCTGGGTATCTCCTTGGCTGCCTGTCTCTTTGAAAAGTGGGCACTGGAGTTTTAAAGGGAATAATTGTTTAATTTCAGCTGGCAGTTTTCAGTTGGCCTGTCAAGTCAGCTTTATGAGCCCAGTAGAGATATTCCTGTTTAGGAAAACAAAGCACTCAAAGAGCTTAATGCCTGCCTTGGCTCCCAAGACTGTTATTATGATTGGCAAAATTGGGCAGTACAGCCAGAGGCAAGCACATTTTGAAACGCAACGGGCTCGAGTTGGCCAATATGTTCTCTGTGTTTGAGAATGTGTATGTGTGCATGTGTGTGTGTAATGTGTGTGTGCACAGCAGAGAAAGACAGCAGGATATGTGGCAGTGAAAGTCACCTTTGCTTTCCATACAGGTGTTTCCATGCAAAATATGTCTCTGTGATTTATGATATCGTTTGGTTCATGCTAGTGTGCTTGCATGTGTCCATCAGTCTGTGTGTGTGTGTGTGTGTGTGTGTGGTCTTTACTGACCCTTGGTGCAGCTGGCTGGCTCATGGACTCAGGGCTACATGCACAGACACGTGCATGTAAAAGTTGGATTATTCTGGAATCTCAGACATCTTGGCCAGAGACAGCCTTGATGAATCCATCCCGAGTCCAAAAACCAAAGATGCCAAAAGGAACGCAGGAGGCGAAGGAGAGAAGACAGGGCACAGCTACAATACCTCCTCTTTGTACATAATATCACTCAAGCACTGGACATTTTGCCTCGCTTGTCTCATTTGGATGCACCAGAACTTTTCTCTGAATATTTGTCAGTTCCTGTGACTGTGAGTGTGAGATGAGACAGAGTTGAAGCCAATTAAAAATCTAATTAATGCCAAACAGTAGAGTGTTTTGAGTTAGCGTTATGTGTGTAGTCTCCAAGGGAAAGGCTTCCTTTATCAGTTTTTAATCAAGGCTATTAATACTTTGCTTGTGTTGTTGTTCCAGTGAATGTGAGTTTATTTCTTGTGAATATGAATGCAAATACTTGGATGTGTCACCGTGTGTGTGTGTGTGTGTGTGTGTGTTTAATTCAGCGAGGATTCTGTTACACAGTAACTGCCAAAGAAAACTGCCTCCCCCTTGTAGACATCTCAGAAATATAGGGACTGGACAAGTGATGGACAGCAGAGCAGCAGAGATGATGTTGACATGGATGCAGAGCCACATGTATGGCACCATATGCCTGCTGCCTCTCACAAGCTTAAATGGGCTTTGTGAGATGAGAGAATGTATTATTCACTGCGTCCCTCTCCCAGCCCATCTGTTAGGATTTGTGCTTGTATATTTGCCTCTCCAGTGGCTTACTACACATTCAGTTTGTTGCATCGTGTCATGTTTTGGTCCGTAGCACTGTTTGGGCAGTTTTCAGTTTTCAGACAACTCATACATATTTTTTTTTAAACCAGATTCTAAAGAATTCATGGCCAAGATCTTCTTATGGTGTAATACAATTTGAGGACTTGGAGCCAGAAGGGAGTAACTACCTCTGTCGTAGTTATTAATATATAACATCATTTAACTGAACAATGTTACAAATATGTCATTCTACATAGAAAAATCTATTGACATCGTTTAGGGTTAGAAAAGGTTTTGGTTTTCTTATTACATTTTGTGAAACCAATGTCAGCGTCATGATCCTTTTCTCATGAAAGCAAGAAAAGGAGAAAAAAAAAAGAGTTCCTAGTTTTAGGAAATGCGAATGGCGAATATTGTTTTGGTCTGACAATAAAAATAGTTCACTGATAATAATTCAAACACTTAAAGTCTCTTGTTGAATCTGCATACCATAGTAATACTTTAAGTATAAGAGTAATATCCTGAGATTTTGGTGTAACAATCTGGGAAAATACAGATTTCTTGAAGAGCTGTGGCCCACCATCCATGTTATATATTGGCCCTTGGCCCTTTATGTCAATGAGTTTGTTTTTTATATGAAATATAAACACACACACACACACACACACACACACACACACACACACATATTTCAGACCTACTGCTGGCTCCTCTCCTGCTCACACACTTTTCTCTGCACAGTGGCAGCGATAACTGTGCAGAAAGCAAAAGTCAAGCCTTTGGCCCCTTTTCACCCTTGCAGCCTGGCCTCCGGCCTCCACAGCAAATCTCCCTTAGGATTAGGGCATGGACCGCAATTATAGTGGCTTCCATGACAGACTGTCCAGACGTGATGTCTGTTGCTGTTGTCCATATCTGCATATCGGTCGTTTCAGGATGGAGATCCATTCAAACTGATTTCAAATTCACAAAAAAAACAAAAAATCTGAATTGAGAATTAAGGCCTGCAGTGTAAATGTAATTTGAATGTAATGTGTATTTTTTTAATTTTTGTATTACTATGCCCTTAACCAACTTTGAAGGAGTTTGAACTGCCTTTTTATGGCATATTTTCTGTTGACTTTGTAAAATATTAGGTCTGTCTGACTTTTGTGTACTTCTATATCACATCAGTTTTTCACCCCTATTGAGCCTGCCTCTGAAATGTCAGTACTTGTGAGAAGAAAGAAAAATCCTTCAAAATTTCTTCATCGTCATCTCACAGGCAAATGTGGAGCAAATTTCATGATTGTTAAACTCTTTGATCTTGCTTATACCAATTTTGACAGTCAGAGGAGACACCTAAGACAAAAATATATTCTCATCTGATTAAAACAGCAAGAACACCTGCAGAAACCCCAAAGGAGGGAAGTCAAATTAAACCCCTGAAATATGCACCACTGGAGTGTCAACTTTCCAAACTTGTGACAGGATCAGAAATCACCCCTAGAGCTGTTTGCAATCCAAAGTGACACCCTGTCACATATTGTGAAGTCCCCACTGAAGCTGCATGGGTAAACTCCTTCAGATTACCCATGCAGAGGCATATTAGTCCCCAGACTCCCAAAAGGTAAGTATATACAGCAGCATCCTCCTGGATTAACATTCAGCATATACAGCTTTCCTAACTTTTTTTAGATTTTCATAAGATCAAGGCCCGCTAAATACAATGAACCTGCCTCATGAAGCTGTGTGATCTTTTATTCATGAGGTAAATCTGTTTTCAGTAATGGCTCTACCTGTTAGGTTTTCCTTTTGTAAATGAGACCCTGGCTCCGAGGCCCCCCATTCACTGCAATCTCCATATCATTTGGTAGGTAGGGAACCTGGACTGGCTTGGGTCAAACATACGAATATAATAGATGTAAGAGACAGTGCTTGATTGACAGTTGAAACCATAGTAAAGCATTCATTCACAGCCACACACACATAACAAACACACAAATCACACACAATTGCACGACTGAACACATCACCATTATCAGTCTGGGATAGCTTCGGAAGACAGCAGAGATTCATTTTCCCAATGTTTTGGGACCGCTACAGGTTTTGCTAATTCCACATTATTGCTTATGCCATTACTTTTAGTGCTTTTCACTAATGTGGCATCAGTTTGCCTCAAATGCATTAAAAAAGGGTCATTACTCTGAGTGCACTGCACAGAAACAATAGTAATAGTGGAAATTATTTTCATGCCTGCAGAGATAAATAATGAAAAGAAAAGATGTATCAACCTAGGCCATCTTCATATTGGATGATGGATTGAAAGGACAGTGACATGAGTCATTGTAGCAGATGAGTATAGATACAGTCCAATAGATTAAACAAGTACAAGTTAGAGAGTTCATTTTGAGTTGTCTGTCTTTTAAATGCTCTAGTGTACTCTGCTCTAGTTTTTCCACTTCAGTCATCAGAGCTGACTGTAGCATCGGTGCTCATCATTCCACTCAATACAGATGGTCACTTAACAGCATGTAAAGGATCATAGGAACAGCAGGATAAGCATGTAAACATGTCTAACCCCGCCCACAGGCCTTGTGGTGTCCCTTTCAGGTTATATGTGAAAAATAGACGCTAATCACTTTTGAGTCAATGAAAATGATGAATCATTTTAGTCTTGTCATACTTTTTTCAATTTCATGGCATCAGTTCAATTGTCATCATGTGATAAAATGTTTTTGCTGATAGTTTTGATTGTTGTTGTTGTTGTGATACAGTGCTTCAACAAGGGTCTAAAAGATGCCTTTGAAATTATGTATATGAACGTACATGGACGGCCTTAATTAGACTTAAGGGCTCAGCTTGAGTTCATTGAATGGTTTCTTACCTCCAGTGGGCAGTTTCAGGATCATCACACACCCTGCAGTGCAGTACATCTAGCCTTAATGACCGCTGACCTCCTTAAAGAACAAAGAATCTGGAAGTAAGAATGAAAGTTAGGAAAATAGGAGAGAGGCCTGCAGAGGGATAGATAGTCTGAACTGGGTCATCAAAGGCAGTTACCTTAATTCATCTCTAATAATATCCCCTAGCCGTGGGCCCAGGTCTGCTGGAGTTGCCTGTATGATGGCTCAGGCTGCTTGATGAATGAGTGTGCCAGGCAGCGCTGGGCTTTCAGACTGTACTGCAAGGCTCAGAGATTGCCACGGAGGACAACCACAGTCAGCAAATCAATTCACAAGCCTCTAGGGAAGTAGCGAGTGCTGTTACGAACTCATCTGCCTTAAGCATGGACGATTCTCTTGTCACCACGTTTCCTCCCAAGCCTGCGGGATTTGTGTGACTGAAGTGACTCAGCTACGTGCTATCTGACCCTCATTCTGCAGGACAGGGAAAGGGAATGTCAATCGAGATTTAATTAACACCTGAAGGCTGTGTAAGCTTTTACGCCATGTGCTGATAACAGCCAGCTTTTGTCCCATTGGAATTTCAAAGCATTTTTTTTTTTACGTCTATAAATAGTTTGGAGTATGTGCTGGGACAGACAGATCAGAGATTCCCGAGCAGCACTTTGATTACAACAGCAGAGGGGCTCCTCTCTCACCCAGGGAAAAGGCCTGTTGGAGTGTGAGGTGGGGCGCTGGCTCGCAGGCAGAAAACAGCTCTTAATTGCACATAATTGTGGCGTCCTAGGAAATAATTTGACCACTTTTGAATGCAGAATCAAGTTGTGAGTTGTGAGTATTGGCACATAGCTCAATACTCACACATGTATGTAACAGTAAAATGGGCATAGCCATATTGTAGCGGTCGCTGGCGGTTAAGTCAGAGTGTCAAAAACAAAATTACAAAATCCCTACAAAGGAGCAGGTATAGGAACCAACCCCTTAAACTATCCGTACACACAAGCCAGTAACCAGAAAATACAATAGCAAGCAAAAAAGACACACAACACAGCAAAGTTCAGTATACCCCCACAGTGTATTATACAGGCAAAAAATCCAACATACAGTGCAACAACCCGTTCAACCCACACCAAGTGTCCCGTCTTAACAGTCTATGTCCCTATGTACAAAGTCCCCTGCTCAGACGTTTCCACAATATTCAGAAGTTTGAATGTGCATGTAGCTGTAAAGTTTTGTTCCTATCTATCTTCAGTAATATGCCACGGGGGACTCTTGCATTAAGTCACCAAGCAGTTCAAACTGTAAATAATCATTAATCTCCTCCAATCCAATGTTTCCGTGCCACAATGGCCAGAGTCACAAAGTCACCATGATACATTTATTGTGATGACAAAGCATGCGGATGGCTTATCTGCATAGTTCTGCACTCAGAGGAAATAAGCTTTCCTGATAATATTAATGGGGTGAAAACACAACAGAGGTATTTTCCTGGTAATCAGCATTAATTATCTTTTCAGCACTGCGTTGAGCTGAGCGTCGAGCTGAGCGTTGAGCTGCCACTGAGAGTCCAACGGGATCTAAAGAGGCAGGAGCTCCAAATGTTCCTGCTTCATGTGGATGTCTTCCCCATGAGTGGGTGGGGAAGTTTCCTCCTTCACATTGTTAGCATTAAGTAACATCCCCCCGCAGAAACTATATGTATTATATAGACAATTTTCATGGCAGTCTACTGTAGTATCCTGCCTGCTATTGTGTCACTGTCAAGACTGGCACGAGAGATGCTAATACACTGTGATTTGCTTTGGGAACGTGGTGATCATCCGCACTTTCCCATCTGTGTTTCCCTAGGCAAAACCTCATGAATGAGGAACGTTATTATCGTGACTGTTTGATTGTAATTCACCCCTAAGGAGTCTCTGGTTTAAGTAAATAGTTTTGTGGATAGCAGATCCAGTCCAGAGGCCTTGTTAATTTTGATTAATTTGAAAGCTCTTGAAAGCTCTCTGCTCAATTTTGACATTTTCTATTTCATCCCTGTTAGTCAAGTCAGGTTTACTTGGGTATGACAGTTATCTAGTCTGATCCAATGGCAATATGCATGGAATCATGGGAACAGTACTGTACCCTGTATTCATATGTCCTAACTTGAGGGGCTCCATCTTGCTGTATTTGTACAGTAACATCCAACAGGAAGTCAACTTCTATGAGTTGCTTCACTGCTTTACTGTCACTTTACACATTTGCCAGTGGTTGCATTTTGATTTTCAACAACTTACATGTAACTATAAGCAAAGTCTTTTCTAACAGCCAAATGTGTAATCATGACTCAAGTCACAACCGCAATCTTAACCAAAGTTACATTTCCTTAAACTTAACCATTGTGTTAAAAAAGACACGTTGCTTGTGATGGACTGGTGACCTGTCTGTCGGATGCATGCTGGGATAGATTCCAGCCCTGAATAGGAATAAGCAGGTATAGAAAATGAATGAATGAAAAGAGCTACTTCAAAGGAGCGATTTGCTAGGACTGCTGGAGATTATTGTGTATTCTACCACACTGTGTGCATAGCTTTCTGTAAGCATTTTACTAACACAAGCATATTGTATTATTATTATTACTACAGTGCAGATTTGAGATGGAAGACTTCAGGTTGATCATCCATCCTCCACAGCGTCCCTGAAAGTAGATAGACTTGGGCTGCTTTCTACCCTTATCCGTATTAAATCATTACAAATGTCAGTGGAGCAAGCAGACGATGTTAAAGCATATTAACACTGTGACTCTGTTCATAACCATTTCTTATTTGTAACCATGCCAGTTTAAATGCCGTTTCTTGCCTAAGAGGGAATTAGAAATGCTAAATCAAGCATCGCAAATGAAGGTTCACTGCGCTTGTCAAGACTAGATGGAAATTATTCATGGAATATGAATCTTTTCCTAGCAAGATGAGAGCGTGTGTGTCATCCGTACGGCAAAAAGTATCTTCTATTATGGATACAAGCAGTTCTGTGTTCTGGAAATGACTCTGCACTGCGGTTTTGACAATTTGTATTTTTTTTTTACAACATAAACCAATTTGTTTTAGTGAGCTACAATGTTGAAAAATATAAACATGTTCCAGCTGGAGCAGAGCAACCTTCAGACAAATGAACAAATGTGTTACATATGTAATGGTGCCTATCAACCAGATCTCGCCCACTACCTTCCAGGCCCCACAGGTGCCTATGCTTTTGTTGTGCATTACAGTGATGAGCACCACATGTATAAACACCTACATGCCCAGAGATATTCCTGCCCAATATCCACACACTGGCCTGACCAGCTTTCCTACTGTTATAGTGTCCCACTGTGCTCATCTGCTGTAAAGTAGAAACAGATGTGCTCTTGTTGAATGGTTGAAGAAAATGTCAACCCAAACAGTAAGTAGGTTTTATATGCTTCAGAAAGTTACTGGCTCAGTTTTTTATCATGACCTCCAAATCCCAGTATTTGCCTTTCTCAACTAACACCTTTGTTAAGGTGTGGTTATAGGTAGGGAAGTGGCAGGTGGATCCGTTATGCATAGTATGTGGGTTTGTGTGAAGTGATTGGACAAATCAGATTAAATTTGTCTGTGCTCATTAATGGATTCCCCACTCTCATTTCCCATTGATGACCCTGTGCAGGCTTTAAGACAAATCTTCATGTTAGGAAGTGCATCACTCCTCCGGGAGGCTCATATTCTCTATCACCAGCTACCTTCCAGGCCCTACAGGTGGTAAACCAACCTATCGTCATACTCCTGGCCAAAGTCATCTCATCCATCCATTGACCTACGCTGTATTCATACTGGAATAGTGGAATGGTGGAATAAAAATGAGGCTACATTGACTTAAAAATGACTGTCCAACCTCTATGTTTTCCAGAGGGGAAGAACTACTTCCAACCTAAATGATCTGCTTATTCTCATGCCACTGTAATGACTCTCTATTCTCAAGAATCAAAGAAAACTGGCATCTTTTTCTGCCAAAGGCTCAAATTTCTTTGACGAATTTCCTTTCTCCACCTATCTGAACTCCCAAACTTCATTTATATCAAATTCAGAGCCACAAGAAAACTAAATTTGCAGGTAAAAAAGTCAAGGGATCAAGGGAGTTGAGAGATGATTTGATGATTTGATTAGAGTTGTGATCTGTTCCGTCATTATTTGAAGAGGGATTTAGGTCTAATGAATATGCATTGCAATGCCTACAAAACGATGAATGAAATTAACCTCAGGGTGACGGTTGTTTTGTTTCAATAGCCTTTACTCTGGGAATAGGGAATCACTCTGATGAGCAGCCATACTTATTGCTGTGTTTCACTGGCAGTGACATCACCAGTCGGCATTTTTCACAAATTTAATAACAAACATGGTACGGAGGTACTGTTGTATTGTTGTTTCTTGATTTATGACCTGTAGAGAGAGGACATACTGGGGTACTAAAGTCTCTAGCAGTCCACTAGGAGTTTGTTCTCATCAGTTATCAAAAACTAATACAATGTTTTTACTCAGTTGATACTTATTCAATAATACATTATTTAAAACTGTTACAAATCAAACTTTTGAGATCTTTGAGTAATGATCTTGTTCGCACACCAATTGGTTTTCTCAAGCATGTTCTTATTGTGCAAGTTTCTGGCCAAATGACCATTGGCCAGCCTATCTAAAATCACATCAACAGTGCAGATCTATGAACACAATTTGTCATGCACTGAACTGTTCACACCCTATAGCGTTTTCAGTCAATACATCAACCAATAATGAATAATCATATTGCCTCGCCGGTGAACTTCAGTCCTCTGGGGGATGAGGCCCACACATTTGTAATCAAGTTCTAAGCCTAACATCTGTTAGTGCTAGAAAGGCCAGGCTGTTGAATCCTGTTGCATGGCCAGACAATGTTCAGAGGTATGAGGCCACTGCAGCCTTATCGACTAAATGTTATGAAACTGTATGGTTTAAAATCATTGGACAAACAGGAAATAACCAGCATGATTAAAATGAAATGTGCTACGTGTAGCATTTTTGAACATGAATATATCATTGTCTTGTGATACCTTGTTATAATTATCGTAAACAAGTGAGACCATGGTCAAGACGATTGGTAGCCTCCTACAAGGAGAATATTCATATCATATACCCAATATATCCTTCTCAAATTCAATAGCATAGTGTAATGGCAGTAGAAAAAAGAGACCACCACGGAGAAGATTGTCTTGTATGTGTTGCTTTGTGTTTATTATGTTTAAGTGTTTATTATGCGAGTCCCTGGGTGCGATTTCCTGCGAATTGTGCAGGATTGACTTACAGCACAAAGGAGGGGCCTCAACCAAAACAGGAAAAGGAGAGAGTACTTTAAGTTACTACAGTCCTTACACAACTTTAGTCCAGTTCCAAGCAAGTGGAAAGCAAGTGGAAAGCAAGTGACTACCACCACGGGACTGAAGGGGTCGCCAAAGTCATCACATTTCAAATTAGCAGATTTAAGAACAAATTTTTCATATGTCCCATTGCCTCCTATTCCAAATGTATCACTCTATCTCTACTCTACTATCCTCCTTCTCTGCTTCTTCAGTCAAAGGTTGTCTGCCTTACTGAAGTAACATGGTGGAAGTCATTTTACCATTGACTTCCACCACAGACTCCACCAGCACTGATCAACACACAGAGCCCAGCTCTTAGTGAAGTGCTCCATCCCCACCTAATAATCAGGCAGCCTGCTGTCACCGTGACAATATTATGTGAAAGCTATCCCTAACCGGCTCGGACATTGCCTGTCTGTTTAATCTAAACGGTGCTTTCCTGTGCCATTTCCTGTCTAATCCCACTTCATCTTTGCAAAACTGAAATGAGAAAGGAAATCACCTTTATAGTTATAAATAATTAACACAAATCATGATGACTAGCTATGATAGTAACAGCTATGGTAGTAATACAATATTTTAGCTTATTACCGCGCAAGTTACTTCAAATTACACCCTCTTGTGCTGCTAAAATGAACTCCAAGTCCACGCTGAGCATGTGCAGAGGGGTTTTTACAGTCTGCTGCACCGCACTGTTGCATGAGGCAGCTCTACTCAGGCCCCACCAAAGGAAAACCCCACCAGGCACAAACACAATGCAATTTCCCCAGAAAAACAAATGCAGCCTGATTAAATTTTTTTTTAAATAATAAACTTTAATAGAAAGGATTCATTTGTCATAGACATTTTAATTATAGGCTGAGATATTGTAGAGCAAGGCTTATCACTTCTGTTGCACCCTCTGTTGGGGCCGTGCCCTATCGGCCCTGAATGCAGAAATGTAACGCAAGTACCCATCATACCCATGCATGTGATTCATCCTCTGTGGAATTAGCCACAGCTTTACCCATAGACAGAGCTACTGAATATCAATCTCAGTGGCTTTGCTCATTTATATTTTATGAGTATAACAAAGGCAAATACATTGGGAAAAACACCAAATGTGTCACATGAACTGAAGGCAGAGAAAAGGACAGACGAATGCTCATACTACCATCACTATAGATAGCGAGTGTGACTAAGCATCAGCCCTCTTGGCTAACACAGGCAGACAGGATAGTCAGGAACTGAGAAAAAGGCAAAATACAAAACAATACCCTGAACACTGAAGTATTTATTGTTGTAGCTGTTAATCGTTTATTAGAGAACTTAACTTAGACAAATAAAACTGTACAAACAGTTACAAAAAACTGTTATAAAATGATTTTTGGATGGTCACACAAATGGTTACTTTCCAGTATGTTAGAAATAACTTTAATTACTGGTTTTGTGTGTTTCTCTGAAAATACCCTCCTTTGTTTTGTGTTTTGTTTTTGTTTCTTGGACTTGTGCCTGCCACTGTTTGGTATGCTATTGGTTTGGTTTGCTATCTCTCCTTATCTATCCATTCATCCATAGACTTCAGTACTTTTTTGCATTTGTTTTTTCATTAAGATTTTATTAAAGTTTGCATCATGGAGGGATAATGCTTGTTGGCATAGAAATTCTTACATAAAAAGATGGACATACAAAATTAGAGGTCAAAAGTGGGACTGAATTTGGCCCAGGAACTTATCATCCCCCATGTATGTCTGTTTCTGTCTTACTCTCCCATGTTTTCTGTCTCTCTTCACTGTATCAAATGAAGCAAAAATGCAAAGAATAACTACAAAATAGTAGGACTTGTGCTGAAATGCTTTATCTTTTCAAGAATTGTTACCCCCACCCAAAAGAGCCTTCCTCTGGGGCCTGAAATATTCTCAGTATGTACATAATCCTATCAGTAAGTACTATCCATACTAACCATACTGTATATTACAGCGTGCAGTATGAGACAAAACATGTGTATGTCATTTAGTTTTTTCGTTATTTTACTATTACTATTTTTAGTATTTCTTACTAGTATTTTTAAGGTATTTATTTAATCAAATCCAGAAAACAGTATAACATCCCAACATTTTCAGTATTCTGATATGGATTATGAAAATGTATGCAGTAGATCATTTTCACATTCAATATACTGAAGCAGCCCACTCATCAGCAGGTATTACACCGTGTCGTGGAGATTTTGGACATAAGGTGTATGGCATATGTACGACCCAGATAATGTTTGGAGGCAGGGCCAAGCCACATGCCTTCCAGGGGATAAATATCCAACACAAACCACAGGGAGATTCAAATATCCCAGTAAAGCAGAAAGGAACAAGAAAAAAACAATTTAGTTTGTTTTGAAGCCCTTTGCTCCTGCATGTACAAACATGTCATGGAGCACTCAGGCAAAGCAGCTCAAGATGAAATGACAGACAGCACCGTGATGCAACCTTGGGTCCATGGAGAGGCTTCTCCACAGAATAGAGGATTATGCTTAATTTATTATTTACCCATGATAGGCTGCATATCTTCTTTGCAACTTCTTTCCCTCTATTGATACTCCCTATAGATTTACACATACACACAACATGGTTTCTAATGCATTCAGCGCCACCGAGTAGCTCCACTGGCGCCTGGGTGTTCTGGGTTCTGGGTTCTGGGTGTTGGGTGTCTGAATGGCACATTGAAAATAGTCGTGTTACTGTGTGAGTGCTGTGAAGACGTGTTATTTTCTCCTCCCTGACTTTATCAGCCAGTAATGTTTCTCATCTGTGACCTTTGGATCACCAGCTCGCTTCTCTAACCTTCACAGTGCGTTGTTGCTGTTGATGTATTATAATTATACTGGGGAGCTACAGTATGTGTTAATATTAATCAAGAAACATCAGTATCTGGTGAGATGTGGGTTGTAATTACCAAGGATATGAGTACATATTGACCAGGGTATTATATTATAGTGATATAGTATGTATATAGTATATTCAACCCCTTCAAGTATATATATATATATCAATACTTAACCAGTTAACTAAAGGTATAGACATGCATACATTCAATATGGCTGGTGTATTTGAATTTGTGGGTAATTTGTGTTGGATTTTCTAAAGTTTCTCTCTCTTCATATTTTTCTTCACTTATCTTTTAGATTTTTTTGTATGAGCATAGAAGTGAGAGAATTTGGATATGACATTTCTATTCATAACCAATTATACAACTCCTCCCCTTTCTTCCTTTTTCATCTCTGCTTGGCGTAGGTCATCAAGATCTAGATTCAGGCTCTGTAATGGTAGTGAAGCTGAAGGTAAAAGTCAGTCATTAACAGTCTGTTTCATGATTCCTTTTCCACTTTTCCACATTGCATTTCTTCCTTCTGACATCCCCTTTGCTCCACCACACACACACGTTTTTTCAATGACAGTTTATACAAAGATAATTAAATGAAAAGTTTCTAAATATCAAAAAATGTCCTATAAAGAGCAGTAATGTAAAACACTAATGCAAAAAACAAAAACATATACATCTAAGACCAAAGAAGAAATGTACAGTGCCTGTATATAAAGTATATATATAACATAACAGCACACCATCCGATGCACAGTCATGGTCACACCAATACAAATTTGTTAAGTCATCTTTATCATCAAAATTTCAGATTGAAGCAAATGAAAACTATGCTGCCCACCTACCTCATTTTGCATGGCTGAGATGAGCATATGGTCGCCTGACAGCAGCCATCAGCCTCTTCTGTTCCAGTGTAAACATTGACACTGCACACCCAGTGCTGTACATTGCTGCATGTACGTGCTGCAGTATGGCTTGTCACCTCTCTGATCTGTTTGTCTAATTATAGGGTGCTTGATCTGAATTGATAAATGTGGCCGAGGTGTCACACACACACACACACACACACCCCCCCCCCACACACACACACACGCAGTCACTCAGTGTGTGACCAGGTTGCAATTTGAAGGCCAATTAATGCATGGGCAGGCATCTAGTCACACCACGTTGTCATGTAGCTGCTTGAGGCACAGGTGCAACACACCTCAATAAAGGACCCCACCACACACACACACACACACACACACACACACGTGCAGTGCTCATACATGTTAACAATCAACAATAGAGTCACTAAATGCAATTTTTTTTGCCACCTGTTCCAGAGCCAGTAACAACCTGTCAGTGTTGGTGAAAGCTTCCTCCGTCTTTCAGCTAGCTAATTAAAGATTAAGCAAACAGATTCAATATGCCACGGAGAACTCGAGTTCCATCAGCGTCTCAACAAGACTCATCAGCTAAACAAGCAGGAGTAAATACTGGTGATAAAAAGCCAGATCAAAGGGCGAGAGGAAGGCACGTGTAAGAGATAAGCACTAAGACAATCCTGCAATAAATCCAATACTAAGATGTTAGCGTTCTAACACACGTGTTAGACACACACCTGTGAAGCATGGCAATGCCTGAGTAGCGCATGGTTCCCCCCTAGGCATGGAGAACAATGGCCCTGCATCCTGGTAATGGAGGAAACAGAAAGGACGCGAGGGGTGCTAAGGTTTTCAGTGCCTATGGGGAACCTATGCACTACTCAGGCATTACCTTGCTGAAGCATTATTTAAAGCAGACTACATCCTCAGCTCACCTTAAAAGCAATTTCATGGCTGATCTCCTCAGTGTGAGGGGCTGCAACAGGCCAATTCCTCCCCAGCAGGGCAGACTGGGCCCCTAGGGTTCGGAGGCCTCTGACAATACGCTCACTATAATAGGCAGGTAGTTGCCGCTATTTAACGGGTCGCGAGCAAAATCAAATGCACATTACAGAGAAGCCTAATCATGCATTAATGCACTGGTAATTCCGGTATAAATATTCATTAGTGTCCTTGTGAGTTCTCTGCAGACTTGATAATATACAGTGATTCATAACCAAAGAATCCAAATCATTTTTAGATTATTAGATTTCTAATTTATTTCTTATAAAATCCATCTCAAAGTTATCACTTGAAAAGTAGGAGAAGCAACAGGCTGTGAAAAGTCGTCTGTATCAAATAACATGAATAAATAAAACTGCATGTAATAGAGCCCATGGTATTATCATTTTAGTACAACATACTGTAGGCATACTATATCTTTCACAGGGGCAGAGCTAGGGTCATAGTATCGAGGGTTTGGAAAAATAATGCCTTAAGGGGCACCAGTGTCAACAGATTGCACAGGCATCTTGACAGTGTTTTAAAAGCAGCTGGTATTGAATTCACCATTTGCCAACTGACCAAACACATTTAACCATCATAACCTCAAGCAACTTCTGCATTCTGCTCCACATCACATGTTCGCTACTCAGACAACTTGAAGATCTTTGCCAGTTTTGTCAAAAAAAGAATTGTGGTTTATCAATAACCCAAACTGTGACTAAGCCCATATCTCAATATTTATTTACCTTTTTGAAATGGCTCACATGGTTTGCACGACTGGAATTATTCTTTAATGTTTGATATGCTCAGTCAGAACTGTGATATGTTATTGTTCATATGAGGAGAGAGAATCATAAGTGCCATCATAAGGGGGGAAAAACAGTTTCGCAGCTCCTACAAGGTTCAAGAATCAAAATAAAAAATAAAATCAGCTTCTCTTTCAGAATAATAGACAGGGCAAACATCAGCTGTGAATAAATAACATACATGCCTGTGCTGTCCTATATGAGAGTGCTAAAAAAAAGTGAGATTGTGATCAGGGAAATAGTCACTGTGAAATGCATACATTGTGGTTTTAGCTAGCAACCTGCTGAGCAAGCTAGTTGCTACACTCAAGTCTGTTTAAATTGTTCAAATCACTTTGATAGAAAAGATTAAATTTATCACTCTTCACTCTTCTATCAGAGATCATGAGTTGCCTTTAATGGTATTGTTTTAATGTTTATCTTCCCCCATAGGAAATCAAAATCCATGAAGAGATGTATGTCTCCTATAGACACAAATAAGCTCTTTTTAAAACTAAGATTAGACTTAAGGAATTTTCTCCTATTTCTCAAATTCAACTCCAGAGAAACAACCAAAAGAGATCTCCAAATGATCTGAAATAAGTGTCATTTAACACTCCTGAATATGAAACCATGTTAGCATCTTCACATTTATCTCTCAAGAATCCTTCCTCTTTCTGTTATCTCCTCATTGCTCCTAAGGGGGTTTTAGGAAACATTTCAGATAAAGGGGATTACAACATAAGACAAAATTGAGATCTATTTCTTAAGTAATAAAGAGACTGAGCAAAAGATTTTTCCACTGGGCCTATAGAGACTTTGCAGTTGTGTCATAGCTGGTGCCATCATGGGGGTCCATTGGAGCACTGGCTGTGTGCAGATAAAGGCTAGATTAATGGTGCACAACTCCCAAATGTCTGGAGTCAATGCCAACTGTGTTTGTGTAATTGTGAAAGTTGCTGAAATCGACTCGTATAGATTAAACCATAGGAAGCTATGTTTGAGACCGGTGTATGTAGCACTCAAACGCTTCGATAGACAAGTTACTGAGCAATAGACTACACATGCAATGCCTGCTCTCTTTTGAAATAAATGGAGAAGTCCTGCCTTTATCTTAAAGGAGCTGAACGATTGACCAGTGGTATGTCTTGAAAGGGAATTAAATGCAACAGCTCATTCATGGTGTGGGTTCATTGATACATGTTAAAAGTAAAAGAGATTGGTCTTATAAGGTGTATTTGTTTCCAAACTTATTGACTGTGACACAGTGAACTGTCTTGTCTTTAGCCGTAGCCTGGTAATGGTAGCTTGAGAAGAGGCAGCTTGGTTAAACTGAACAAGCTGTTGGTTTTTGGCTTTGTTAACTAGCTAATTTGTCATCAAGCAAATTTAGCAAATCAACTCGCTTTTAATGTTAACATGCAATTAAAGACTGCTCACTACTAGCCACATAATGTTAGCTATTGTGCAAATCAGATGTGTTAACAACAAGACAGTGACAGTAAGCTGACGAGATTGCTATCCAAGAAGGTCCTCAGCACGGAAATGAACCACGTCTATTCCATACAGTTGAGGTGGCTGTTGTAAATTTAGAAATGTAGTCAGCTGTTCTCAGCCATTGTTGTGAGAGGTGAGGACCTCCAATATGGTTGCTAGATTACCTGAAAGCCCACTATTGTTTTGATTTGTCTGACTTAGCAACATGCATTAATAATTCAAGAGTTTTTATTCATTTTAAATGGCTTCAATTTTCATAACCTATGGGTAATAATTCATCCTTGCATAATTCCCAGACAAATGTCTTCTAAACCTGGGCTTTGGGCTTCAAATTTGCTGCCACACAACACCCAATTCATGAGTTTTGCCTGCATTAAAAATACCAAACTTAAGGAGTAAATTACATGTTTGACATTGACGAATGTGCTCCAGCTCTGCTGGACTACATTGAGATAGTAGACTTGGAGCAGATGTTGTGTTATCAAATAGAATATTTTAATCAGTCATAGTTTCCTCCGTTCCCTGGAGTAGCCATGCTTTTGTCCAGTTGGTCAGATGTGTCTGGCTGCTGTACTGACACTGATTAATGAGAAAGAGAGGGACTGGGATGCACAACATGATGCACCAATACAATATGATTGATTACACAAACAGATCCACCAGTCTGTTGGAAACCTGAAATGAACTAAGGGAAATAGTGATTCTAGAAATAGTGCAAAAAAAAAAAAAAAAGCTGGTAAACGATGACTAATTACTATTTATTAAGTCAAGATTACATGCAGTGTGTTAGTTGAGAATACTGTTAATGTTAAAATTAAAATCTTGCAGACCTTGAGGATGCAATGCTAACAATGGTAACCTCAGAGTGCTCAGAGAAAACCAATAAAATATAAAGAGTGAAAAAAGAGAGAAACTGTAATGCATCAGTATTCATATATTCAGTGAATATGAAGCTATAGTGATGCTCAGTGATGAAAACATATTTACAAAAAGTCACCTTTTCAAGAATTCAGCAAATCAGCCATATTTTATTTTCTTATTTCCTATTGTCTTTTTTAAAGTGTTCATGGGACACATGGTCTTGAAACCTAGTCAGCATAAACAATCACTTACATTGTTAATTAGATTAAAATAACAAAAATACTGAGATTGGAAAGCAGGAGCAGCATGAGGGTTTTATTGGTAACTAGTGGCATCCCTTACTAAAGCATATACATTGAGAAGACACTTCTTGGGCCCATTCTAATGAGTTCCTGAGAGCTTGTCCCTTGGCTGCCATCCTAGAGGATAACACAGGATTATAGATTTGCTATTGTTTCGCATTAAATTAGGTGAGGAAGTGACTAGCTCTCTGAAAAGCTAATTGGTGCATATATTTGGCAGGAGAAGCAAGAGACCATGTCACCTTACATTGCTAATAGGGTTCAGCTTAGAGACTTCCTGTCATTGGTGTTAATACACTACCTTCCAGCAGACACGGTTATCAGGCCTGCATATACATTATCTTTGAAAGTGTATCCTTCTATACTTGACATTGAGATAAGCATGAGGGAAAGCATTGGTTGACACGGCTGATATAAGGCTTAAAAGTAGTGCTATAATTAACAATTAGTGCAGTGAATTCTGCATTTACTGTTCTGAAAACTGAGAACGGACAGAAATTCAAACTTACTTTCTTGCAGGTGTGTATGAATGCCACAGTGTTGAGCAGTTTTGCATTTTCTGCCAAATAGTTAAAGCCTTCTTGTATGGGTGAGTGGGTGTGTGTGTCTTTGCCCTTTTTGCCTTCATCAATGAGAGTGTCTTTGCAATCAGAGAATATTATTCATCAGGGTTGTTAAATTTGCTTCCCAATTGCATCATATGCAACACATCTCTTACAAGAAAGGCATATCAACAAAAAATATATGTTATCCGTTGTGGACTGACATTAAGTTTTGTTTTGCTAGAAAATGCCTATAGCAAAAGCAGAAAGGACTTGCTGCTTTCAGGCTCATTCTTATTCAGGCTCATTCCGTTGGCCAGGTTTCTTTTTTTGTTCCCTCTCTGTTCCTTTGCTTTTTTAGAAAGGCAGATTTGTTGATTTTGCATTGGCAGCTTTCTCAGTCATTGTTTGTTTTTCTTTTTTTGCTCTTACTGTCAGTTACAGTCAGTCACTCTACTTTAGCATTTCAGTTTGGCATGCTGATGTGTTATCTGAACAAATGGATGCAAAGGCGGTTCTTCTTGCTAATTGAGAAATGCAGTCAGAGGCTAAGGATTTCTTGCCGAGGTAATGATCTGTGGCGAGTTTTGTCATTAAGCCAATAAATCTGTGTTACCAATCATTAACCCTAATGGCAAAGTTACGTGAAGTGGTACAAGTGGCTGGGTTTATTTACGGCAGCATACTTTGATGTTTGTCTCAAATGGATAGATGTTACAAGAGCTTCCCAGCATACACATAGTGGTGATGTAACTTATCAGCTCTTTTTGGTAATTTCATGACTTGCCAACTGATGACATTATGGTGGACATTTTATTGGCTCCACTATCTACTTATCAACCTACAGTGTTGAAGTTACCTGCTCTGATAGTGAATACCTTTATGTTACCAGTTGGTCATCAAATTACCATCTGGCGACATAGGCTAGGTGCTCAGCTCAACTAAATATTCTGAGCAAACCCAATCAGATGGCAAAAACTGACACTTGAAATATTTTTATAATAATATATAATCATTTTCTGGTATGTTCTTAATTTGCCAACTTACCTTCAAGATGCAGAACAAATTGAACAATTGTTTTTATTAATGTGAATATTATTAGCATTGTTGCGAATGAAATAAAATAGTAGTTTCAGTCACAGTTTTCCAAAATAAAACCATCATCGATTAACATACATAGTTTTTTTGAGTAATACAAAGTACCAAAATGAAAATAAATAATACATTTGAGAAGGAATCTGTAGTTAATGAACATACAAGTGATGTTATTTTCCAAAATGTTCTGTGCACCCCAATATTTTACCCCACATTTTAGGCTTTTAATTTGAAGGCAAAACCTCCAGTCCTGTCCTGTCTATGGCTGCTTGACTCAGCTGCTGACTGTGCTATAAGGCAGCTGTTCACTAACTGATATGGAAATGTGATGAATGGCTCCTGTTGGATGTTGTCAACTGTTACAAAGGTAAAGCGAACTTACAAATCAATGCATAATTCTACAACAACTGATTCATGTTATTTTGATATCACGTAAAACTGTAACAGTGTTTGCTGTCTGTGGTAATGCCTTGGCCCTGAGAATCACTACATCAGTAATTCCTTAACAGAGTGCCTTCACGGGTAGAAAGCTCTATCAGTTTGCCCTGCTCCATGGCTATGCAACAACAGCATTAACCCTTGTTGTTACTTTAAATTAGTATATTACTGTTGCTAGTGAACAATAAAAAATACTATTTATGCTACATAGTTGATGTGAATTTATTAAAAATGTCAATATTATAAATAATGGTTTCATTTATTACCAGTCTATTATATTAAAATGATCAAACTGACAACATTATAATTTATGGTATAATTTGATGACATTTTGATGAAATGACATAAGCTGTAATGTTGTCTGGTTGTCTCTTTACGTTGTCACAATGTTGATTAGCTGGGTTGTTGCTTTCTCTCTTTAGTCCAGAACAGGTGAAGTTTAAAATTGATGAGCTTTTGTAAACCTCTAAGCTTACTTAATTATTTCCATTCACAGGAAGTGACATTCAAAAGTTCATGGAAGAAATCAAATTGCATCATAGAAGACTAAGGCCCAGATTCATTAGAAAAACTAAAAAATGCATGGCCATCAAGCTAAAAACAAGGTTGTTTTTCTTAATTACTAAAAGGTTGACATTTTGGAAACACTTTGTAACTGTAATTCGACCAAATTATGATAGCGCTCTGAAAAGTGGCATACAGACTTTGCACAAAGAATGTATCCAATTCTATCCAAACTGAACACCAGCTGGCGGGTATATATCTACATGCAACAAATAAATAAATAATTAATAAAATGAATTATATAAAGACTTGTATATAAAGAGTTTGCATATTTCTAGTTTTCACACTTTTCTTGTTCTTTTAAGTTTGAATTAATCTTATGTAGTGTTTACATTCTTTGACAAACACAAGAAATAATTGAGATTTATGGGAATATGTACATTTTTGCATGTAAAACAGTATTATTGAATTCATCAACAGAGAGAGAGAGAATCCCCTATAAACATTATCTATTAAAAATGTCTTGCCAAAACAATTACTTTAACATAAGTACAATGCCAAAAAAGATGGTGGGCAGTCTCAGGCGCCTTTTACAAAAGAAGCAATTTATATTAATGTCGAGAGTGCTCCAATTATAAAGGGCACTTTAGGGTGAAGGGTGCTAGCCTTGTTGGATTACAGCTGAAGCACGTCATTTGCACAGTTGGTGATGAAGGGGACTATTTGCTTGTGCAATGCTATTCAAGGGCTTGCTTCTTGAGTCTTGATTTGCATACATTTCTTAATGAAGAAGATGAAAACTCTGGGCTCTTATCTCGAGCAAACTGGGGCACAAAAAATGCACAAAATGCCCATGCAAGACTATCTTAGTGAAGTTTCAGAAGTAATCTTGGAGTTCATCCAAGTATCCACAGATGTTGGTTTGGCACGGAGGGTAGCTGATTGCCTTCTGAATTTGAAATATAACTGTTAACTAAGTGAACTATTAGATTTCAGCAGGAAGAAAGAGAATATCCTTTGGATGCTGTGAAGCTAGACAATCTATCTTTGTCAAATGATGAGGTCACTGATGATGTCAATTATAAGGAAATGAACACATGGACAGTCATTCTTAGATTGCTAATCTATAACGAACGTAGGAGTAGACATGCCTGCAATATAGCTTTTGGGCAGTGCATTGACTAGTGAGTAATTAAGTGTGAAATTCATCCATGTTATTAACAGGTCTAGGGAGTTCCTAATTAATTGGCTCCTGGCATTGAGTAAGTTAGAATGGAAAGTATAAGATCACAACCTCTATATTGATCCTACAGAGACTTTCTACAGCTAACATGAAGACTCAGCCAGGCTGAAGGGAAGGAGAGCCAGCAGTGAGATTCTACTCTCCACCTCTTTTCACACACAGATGGCAGCATCAAACCTGGCACACATCCCCTCACAGGCATAAACCACTGTCTAAATGTCATACTGCAGAGCTTAGAGCACACACATGTTGGCAGAAACACAATTTGCAATGTTCTGGGAACCTGTATCCTGTAACCATGCTGCTAATGCGATGCTCTAGGAACAGAATCACTGTTCAGCAAGGTCTCATTTACTCTCCATTAAAGTTTAAAATGACTTCAGCCATGTTTAAAATGTTTCAGCCATGCCTCTTGCTCTGTTGATACCATATGTATCTTTACATTACAGCCCGGAGAATGACAGCACAAAACATCTCTGTACTTTTGAATGCAAGGTCTGATTGGTATTATCTAGGAAAATTATAGCACTTCACTGCCAAATGTCTTCAATGTCGTCATGGTTTCCAAGTGATTGGGAAGTTTTGTTTTAGTTCTTATTAAGTACTGTTGTTCTGTTTGTCTCTTTGGACATTTTTCAAGATAGATTGTGCAGCCTTTCACCTTGCCAAGATAGATGCTGCAGCCCTTCCTTCCAAAGCAGTTGATGGTTGATGGATGATGGCTTATTGCTAACAATCCTAGAACAGTTTCTCAGTCTAATCTAATGCCACTGTGAGTTATGTGAGTCAACTAAGTAGACTCTGTAGGCTGCAGCTATTACTGCCAAATGCATATGTTTGCTATTCTCTTGTTCTGCTCTATTTTTGTAGTTCTTTCTGTGACAGTTTGCAGGGGCTTCACAATATGATTTGCTTAATGATGCTGACATCTTCAAATCATAATATTTTTGTTCAAAATGTGGCACAGATTTCCATTATGCCATAATGTCCATCCTTCCTACTGTCCCTTTCTTCTCAGTATTACAGATGGTATCTCTCTGTGAGGTTTTGGCATTATTACTACCAGAGCTGAAAAGATCTGGTAGTAAGTATTGAAGTATTGAAATATTTTGCTAGAAATAGAAGCTATGGTATTTCAGGTATGCTACTCAAGTCAGAATAACAGTACTTGTTTCGAAATTCTAAAAGTATACGTTTTATGAGATAGTCAAAAATAGTGTTAACCAAAACATGTATTCAAGTACAGTAACTAGAGTCATTTATACTTATGATTGCTACCAAAGGAAGAAAGAGTACTGACATTGACCCCTCTGCTCTTGTTCTCGTCACCACAATACTTAAAATTGTTTCAATGAGCCAGAATTGGTGGTACACATCAAACGATGGTAGAGTTAAGTGACAACTGATCACACACTGGCGCTTCTCAGCCAGGTGCTCTGAATGTCAACTGACTCACCAGCACTTGAAGCCAAGAATGGACCACATATCAGTACAGCCAACACCAGGGGTACACTAATGCATTTGCCAAACAGAAGCGGCCAGTTAATTCTGAATTTGCTGCCTGGGGAAAATTTAATTTGTGTTCTTTTTGCTTTACATGCCTGGCCAATTAAAGTTTGGGTCTGGCAAGGG
This sequence comes from Hoplostethus mediterraneus, assembly GCA_034670385.1. Lineage (NCBI taxonomy): Eukaryota > Metazoa > Chordata > Actinopteri > Trachichthyiformes > Trachichthyidae > Hoplostethus > Hoplostethus mediterraneus. The sequence continues at coordinate 17,378,064 of JAXDDW010000004.1, forward strand.
CTCTTGAAACAAATCATTAAGGACTTAAAGTAGCAGGCTGGAGGATGAGTTCAACAAGCCTTCTCTCCTAGAAATACTTGTATGACCTTTAGACAATCCCATTATAAGGCCACATATTGCATTTTCTTTGTTTCTGGGGATCAAGGGTGAGAGAGAGATAATTTATATTACTATGATGTTCTTATTAACAGTGGTGGTGGTTTGGGTCTGGAGGAAATGTGTCCTTTTTTGCAGTTATGAGTCACATCTTGACAGTTCAGTTTGTTTTGGAAAAGGCTGCAAGGAGACTGACTAACTTGCAGGATTAGCTGTGAAATATTCTTTTCCTAAAAATCTCACTAAATTATTTGCTGTAAGCCTGTTCCTCATCAGGCTCTTACCCTTAAGCCCCTAACCCATCCACCTCCCCTCTGCTTTGGATGCTGAAATCCTCTACCAAGGTCACTGTGGTAATGAGACCGACCAAACTGAAAAGAGAAGACCAAGAGCGGGATGGACAGGCACACACAAAATTAACAGGGCCAAGTAGATAACACACACACACACACACATTCACATGCAGCGACTTGAGAACCCGCACAGAGCTTCTCATTTACTTAGTGAAAGTCTTTCCCCAGAACAGATAAAACACGATCGTAGACTCCATTTGTGCAGAAAAGAACCCTTTTATTATGCCTTTATTTCACATTATTAAAGGCATTATAACTGAATTTAATTGAAGCATGTTTTCAACACATTTGGTCTACAGTATTAGTAACAAAAGATCAAACTTGTTTCACTGTTTGAACCCACCTGAGCCCCTTTTTGTTATCAATTATTTGTGATGATGATTTGTGATGATAATACATTGCGTAGCTTGATGTTATATAATTATAACATGACCTTGACATAACTATTTATGTAAACAGATCAGACAAACAAGATGCAAAAAAAGAAAACAAATTTAAAAAAACTCTAACATCACCCTCCCATCTCCTCATATCCACACCTCTACCCTGCGCCCCCCCCCCCCCGCCCCCCCACCCCGCCCCCCCACCCACCCCCAGTCAGATCCCAGAACAACAAGAAGCAAAAAACAGTAAATACATAAAGCTTGGTAATGCATGTGTGTGCATAGTCCTGTGCGACAGAACCCACCTGAGCCCCTATTTATTAGGTGCTCAGGAGCGCCTCTATAAGAGCCGGGCTCTATGTGTTTGTTGGTTTATTGGATCGTTCATGCGTAATGCTTTTTGCAATACACAGTGCCTAAGGGAATTACGGTCTGTGCTCTTTAGGCCCCCAGAGCCCTAAGAGCCCTGCATAAGGGAAATACAGTGTATGCTCGTACACCATCAACTACCGCAAGCTACTTCAGATCCAAATAGCACTTTTCACTTTTCTCTTTAGACGTTGTATTTGTACTCTCAGCTACTGCTTTACAAAATTTGGTTGGTCGTGATCCTGCCGGTGAAGTGTTTTCTCAAAAGTCTAAAGCTTTCCTCAGCATGCAATATTGTTTCAGTTTTAGCAACATGTAGAGAGGATGACTACACAATATTTGAATCACTAGCACAGGCAAAGCCCATCAGTAACATCCTTGGATCTGAAATAGGATTAGTCTGCTATGCTTATTATCAGCCTGTGAGATTTATTCCAATAAAATTCAATAACACAAGGCAAGAGAAATGGGGAGGCCATCATTTTGGTTTTTGGTCAAAAAATGTTTTCTGAAAATGACCAGCTAATGGTCACAGGAAATAGATCAATCAAGTACTTGCTTGAAAAGTATTTTAGAAAAGTAATTTTCATATTTTACGCTTCATACTGAGAGAACCATTGTGACACTTTCTTTTGATGGTCTCTGAAAGAGATTGAGGATTACATTCTCCTGGTTTCAGGCTGAGCCTGTACTACACTCAAAAGAGATGAACTGCACTTTACCCAATTGAATCAAATGCATTTCACAAATCTTGGAGCAGTTATCCTATTGTGTGTTTGTGAGTGTGTGTGTGTGTTCAAGAGTTTTATTGGCCATTTACGACAAGTACAAGTACAAGCACACTGGAATTCTTACTCTTGATCATTCCGCCAGCATCACGTAGATATGGAGAATATAAACAGAAAATGTGCGTAACGTCAAGTCCGTGTGTCAATCTGTCTGTGAGTCTGTAATCTGGCTGAATAAAGTGGTTCAGTGATTACTTTGTAATTATATGAATATGTCTATAATCTGTCAGTATAGCTGTAATATAATATAACAGTGTTTAAAGTGATACAGTGCTTCAGAGTTGATGTCTGTGTGTGCGTGTGTGTGTGTGTGTGTGTGTGTGTGTGTGTGTGTGTGTGTGTGTGTGTGTGTCCGTCCTACACGCACTTCCCTTCCTTCCTGAGGTTCAGAAGAGCTTGTCATGCTCCCTGGGAACTGCTTGTGGAGTAATGCAGTTTAATGAGTCACTATGGGGTCTGCAGTCTATAGTGGTGTCATTAGACATAGCTATGGTTCACACAAACCTCATAAGCAGATCCATCAGCATCCCTTGGACCATTTTCAATCTTTCTCTTTGGTCAGCTGTTTAAAGACTTCCTATGATATTTCACCATCTCTCTTTCCCTCTGTTCTCTCCATCTCTGTGGTTTCTCCTAAAGATGCAGTTAACTATGCAACTATGACAAAACAGTCAAAGCTCTTCAGAATAGAGTGCCTTATATTACTCTTTGATAACATATTTTCTTCAAAATGAATACAATCATTGAAAAGGTAGGAGTATTGTCCATTGTGGATGTTTTTCATACAATAATAATTTATAGTTGTAAATATAACATCATGTTAATTGTCTTACTATTTTGTTTTGCAAATATAAATTAGGTTACTATTGTGTTTTTTTCACTCTGTTTCAATGCATTCTCCTGTAGTGCTGCATTATGTAGCACCATTGCAGACAGGGCTATCGGAGCAATAATAATAATAAGATTGCATAAAAAATAGTCAATAATAAACAAGAACAAAGAATTTTGAAGATAAGAATTGTTATTGTTGTTCAAATTTATAAAATGGGTTTAAAGAAGTGATTTAAAAGACTGGAATGATTTAAACAGCTTAAGCTCAGAACACTCAGACGCCCAATCCCAAACTTCACCCTGCACCCCCCAAATCAACAACAAGACCTAGCATAGGCAACATACGCCAGTATGCCAAACGTCATGTTGGGCATGACGATCAAATGATTTTGACCTGACCAGCCTTGGTTTACCTTGTTAAAATGGTCAGAGAGAAAGAGGCTGGCCTATAATCACTGAAACATCACTATGAGCAGAATTTGGGGTAATTTCTTTAACAAAAGGCTTGTTAACTAACTTGTTAACTGCTGTAAGGGCAGATAAAGGGTGAGGCAGGCGTAATGGAGGTGCAATAATTTAAAATGGTGCTTTCTAGGACGTTGATATTGAGGAGTTGTTAAGCCAAATCTGTACCAATTTTTTGTCACAAGCCTCTTTGTTAATTCTGGAATAAATGCTGGATAAACAACAAACATGTAGAGATATAGCCTGTGTAAGTGACTGTGTTGGTCACTGTTTTTGTAATACCGCTTATTACCGTTGCAGTGTCCATACAAAGCACAACATATTAATTCTACCACAGTATGCCGTTGAGCATATGGTAGAGATTTGAGAAAGGGTTTTTATAAAAACACTAGAGACTGCTCTCTGTATTATTTCACGCTGCATCATTTTCTATTCATTTCAATTTATACCCATGCCAGCTGCTATCCACCTACTCATTGTCAAACAGCCATTAACATCTGAATATGATGTAGTAAATAGTATCCATAATGAAAAAGGCTGCACACATACAGGCCTTTGTGTGCTGAAACACTTTTAATTTTAACCACGCTTGTTATAAATTGTCGTGAAGAGTAAATGGTCCCTCTTGGTTATTATGGGCAGGCTGTTATATATCGAGAAATAAAAGCTAGTAAGTTAGTTTCAAAGAGGAAAAAAGTGCAGTATCATGAATATGTCACTAATAATATATATGTATATACTGCATTTGATTTATCATTGAGCTATTCATGATGTCCCATGTATTTCCATTGAAATTACTTTTATTTTGAAGTGCATCAAGGCTGGTCGATGAGGTAACCATATTGAAAGTTTTATGCTGTTTAATGCTGTTTTACTAGCATTAATTCATAATTTAATTCAGTTTAATGTTAGTTAGCTTATTTAGCTTGTTAGTTAGTGGTTAGCTAAAACAAGACGTTATGATCAGGATTATGGCTAGCCTAGCTGTATAACATTAGTAAGCTCCTTCCGCTTGCTAGTTAGTAATTATGACAAGACATTATTATGATTAATTAATTATCATTTTTTGACTGAACCTTATCACATGTGTGCAACAGTCTACCAGTCATCTTATCTGAACAGTACATTAACTTTAGCTCAGCTAGCTAGCTAGTTAGCCAGAACAGAATGGTCTTTGTCACTTGGTCTGTTAAGAATTTTGACATTAAATGTATGCTTTAAAGGAAACTCCAGGGGCCAAATGTATAAAACTGTGTAGATTAGGTGTAGAAACCTGTGTACGCACAAAACAGGAAACATGCATACGCTCAGATGTATAAAACCCCACGCACGTCTGTTCCCACGTGTTTTTTCTTCATACATCTCAATCATCCTGAAATTGTGCGCACGTGCACGAGCCTTCTGACCTTGCCCACAATTTACTATATATGGCTTCCAACACACCCCCAACTGCCTGGTTTGCATATAAAGGGCCAGCATTTAGTTTAGTTTTGAGGAGAAACGGCGGAAGCATTTAAGAAGCAATAGAAGAAAAGAAGCGCAATTTTACCGACTGTGAACTTGAAATAATGGTTGATCAAAATGACAGAAGAAAACGCGTATTATTTGGAAGCCTAAGCTCTGGCATTACCAACCAAATGAAACAAGTTGAATGGCAGAAAGTAACCGAAACCATCTCCCTTTTAAAAGCCCAATGCAGTGCTCTACCACAGAGCGCACGGCTGGTCATCACATTATAGCGCGTCTGTTGTAGCTCTGGGGGTTTGTAAATAGCATAAGTATGGCTTCCATGCATATCTGAGGGTATCAAATATTATATACATACATATATTACATTTGGGAAACCGGACATTGCTGCAAATTGCATTTTGTTGGCCTGTTCAGCTGCTGTGTGGGAACCTGATGTATCTATTACTCAAAGAAATGATGCCACCCCACGCCATGGGCATGACCCTGATCAGGGCAGCTCAAGATATCCCTGATCTGTCCACAAGCTCCCACTGAAACGTCCCCGTCACTAAAAGCACGATTGTTGTCAGTACCTGTAGATGGACGGGGATGGCACGGTTTCTCCGAGAGAGCCGTTCCAACACAAGGTCCAGTTCAACACACAATTAGAAGAGAACAGCTCCTGGAAATCCAAAGCGGCGCATTAGCCAGTCATCATCATGGACCAGAAAATCAGTACGGTCTCTGAAGACTCGTTCTCGCCTAAATTGCGCAATAGCAATATCTTCCAGCAACGCAATAGCAGCCATTGTATCATTTGGCACAGCCATTACGCACGGCTACAGCCTTTATATAGTGTATGTTATTCTTACTCCCCAATAATAGGCTACAGAATAATAATCTTTATTTATATAAAGATCATGTATTTATTTGTTTATTTATATAAAGATCATTATCATTATAATTATTATAATGCATAGTGACAAACATATTTACTCAAGATAGAATGAAATGAAGGCTTGTCAAAAAAAAGGTTAACCACTCACGCATCACTATGTAATTATAGAATCATAGTTGTTTTTTACTATAGATTACATCCTAACACAATGTAGTGAAAGAAAAAAGCTCTAAATAAAATGTCACCCAAATTCACACTTTTATTATCCTTTTTTGGATAAAAAAATCAAAAAAATGCGTATGGTATGCATGGTGTGAAGGATGCGTACCGGTACGCACATTCTCGCCGCCCGTGGATTTTTATACATTCGGAACCTGCGTGGAAAGTATACTTTTCTAGTCAAATTCACCCCATCTGAATCGCCTGAGTTAACCTAGCTATAGTGTTTTGCATTATGATTTATGATTGCACTTGACATCATTGTTTGATGTATTTTTCTTGCACTGCATTCTCTCAAGTCAAATCTATTCTCTCAAAGCAAATCTACCTATAAAAGAAAGCCGTCAAAGACAAAATGAGAGATCAGCTGAAGGAGACCAGCAAGACAGCAGGTAAAGTCAATTATCCAACAGTGTTGCCAGATGGAGAATCTAAGAATATTATGCCAAAACCTTCATATCATATTTAACAAAAACTGTCGAACACAATAAACAACTGCAGGAAAGTGTTAGGATGTGTTTGCACTGCAAAAAAGCACTTATTTGGCTCTGACTATTCATGACTGAGTATGTGCAACCATGCCTACAGTTGTCCTGTGCTATCCAATAACTACCCCATAGCACCATCCACATAATAGATACAACAAAGAACAAATAATTTAAAATTCCAGTGACCACTATCAAGAAAAACACAAACAACAGACAACAACAAATATCTTGACTTCACAATATCCTATTCCATTATCAAAGGTTATCCATTTCTTTGCAACTGGCAGGGTGGGTCTTGAGTGGCATCTTTTTCCTCCCGTTCATCAATGGCCTGAATGTAATCAGTCACTTTTATGTGCAGAAGTCAATGCATATTTTGCATTAAGGGGAATGGATATGGGTACAGTGCTCGTGGCTGTGCATCAGTGGCGATGGCAGAGATGAGAAACAGTCCTTTTGGTTTAAGATAGCATCATGAAAATCAGTGCTTCTTTATCTCTAAGCAGGCGACTTTGGAACAGTGATGATAGAGGAAGGTGAGTATTCTGGAGTTGTTGCATTATAACCATACCATAGGATCCTCACAGGGTTGGTTGGGTTAAACCGGCTGACGTTGCTGTGTAGAACATAGTGCCTATCTGTGAAAGACAAGAAGAGATCCTTGTATGCTTCACACATCTTTTTTCTCAACAATGTGACGGCTACCTTCTCACTTTGAAAGTGCTTTTTTAGGCTGGTGAACTTTGACAGAGCTCAAAAAGTGAAGCACAATCTCAGTTACTCATCAAGCGCTAGGTATTTCACCTTTATCTTTAATCCGTTTGGCAAGGTACATCAGAATCTATCTCACATACCGTCTGAATATTGCAGCAGCAAGAAAAGGCCCTTCATTCTCTTCCCAGCAACACGTTTCATCCTTTGAAGCTGGGATCTGATTCCCACACACTCCGGTAGGTATGCACTCTAGGTTTATTCTTCGGGACCATCTGTGCTGTCTTTTTTGCATTTTGCTCCAAGTTCTCTTCCATCTTCTTTGGTTTCATGTTCTCATAAATCTCAATTTTCCCTCTCTCGAATTAGACATTCGCATTAGGTCTAAAACAAAAGATGACAAACAAGATTTTTCTGTTTAAGGCTTTTTGGGAACAATTGGGAACGGCAAAATTGTTGTCGATTATTGCACACCTGGCAGCACTTTTATCCAAAATTGACAAGTACTTGTTTGCTTGAAGGGGAACCTATTCAGACTGCAGTTTTAGATTTTCTGCTTTTTCATTGTTACATGGTGTCACTGTGAAATATTTAAGGAGCTTGTTGTATATTTGTTATATATGAATAAAATATAAAGATTATTTTTTTGTGTTTTGTCATTACTTAATGTGAATATATACAGTATATATTTAGGATGCTATATGTGCTAATAGGTGACCAAAGCAGTTATTCTAGCTTGGTGTGCCCCTTTTTGGCTGGGCAAGCAGGTAGTATCTTGGTTGAACAAGTCTGTTGGAAACCACATACTATCCACACTTAACTTACTAATACCCCTTTCACACACAAGCCCCGGGTTTATCCCGAGTGGTTGACCGGTCTAGTTTTAAATAACACGTTTTCTAGTTTTAAGTAACAAGACCGTTCTAACTTGGAAAATGTCAAGAGAGCTGTGTAGCTGTGTGTTTATCGCTCGAATATGACTTGTGAGTAGTGTTTACCTTGATCTTCGTGCAGTATCAGATCTTTGGAAAAAGAATGATACAAGCCCCCCGATCAATACTGGCCAAACAGTCTTTCAATAAATCCAACCAGCACATATGAAACGATGTATAATTTGTTATGGTTCCATAAAAGGACGTGCTTTGTCGCTCAACTTTAGCATTTGCTCAGACTGCACACACTAGGCACTCATACAGAGTCACTTCTGCTCTGTCAAAAACATAACTTTCAAACTTTTCTTGTACTTTTACATTGAAAATTGAACTTACAATTCCAAAATCTAAACAGAAGACTTGTTTTACTGTGGAAGGAGGCAGCGGTACAACTTGCTCTTTCCATCGCTGTCCTGCTGTGATGCGCACAGCGGGAGTGACTGTTTGGATGACTGGCCAGACATGACCAGAACAATTTGTAAGACAATGACAATATAGTCATGATACCTGATGTGTAAAAAAGTATAGTTTTATAGTACCTCAATTGATAAAAATAATCTGGATAAGTCTGAGTTGAGAAGAAACTACCACATGCAGCTATTTATACTCAAAAAAGGTTTCCATTGTGTTTGAGCTTCTGTATCTATTCAAGGGGTCCTAGAGCAATGGCCATTTTATTTTGGGTATGTCATTGTAGGCCTTGTGTTCAGAAATGAGGGGTGAATAACAACAGGGTTTAATCTGATCTGAGGTCAGTGCACACAGAAGGTAATGACACACTCTGCCTTTAAGCTCCCAGAGGTGCTGGTGAAATATTTATTCAGCTTTTATAAATTGACTGACACTGGTACTCCATCTTGTAGAACAATCTATATCATCGATGTGTCATGGAGAAAGAACATTGTGAGCGGGGAATGAAAGTCTTCTACTCATCCTTCCTTCTTTCACCTGCGAGGTGTGGTGTGATGGTTAAAGTGTGATGTGTTTAATCTCACGGGTGACTGAGACTGAGTTTTGATTCTCTCCATATCTCTCTTTCCTCCTCTCTTCTTTCTCCCCCAGGGTGATGACGTCCTGACAGTCATCAAAATGAAAGCTCAGTGGCCAGCCTGGCAACCGCTGAATGTGTAAGTATTGCATCTTCTTCATTGTTATAATGCTCAACTACTTTCTCCTATAGAAATAACCATTTCCATCATTTGTTTCCTCACATCCCCCTTTCTCTTTTCCTCCCATTTCCTTCAGCCTTCTATCGCACACATACATACACTTCTAACTATCACATCACAGAGCAAACCCTCTTTAATTAGTCATGTGCCACCACATTCACACAAAGGTTCCTAAGATTTTGAAGCTGGCGTATGAGAATGTTAAAATCTTTGAGTGGGACTACCAACTTCTAGATCTGTGATGACCCAGCTCAAAGGTGTCCTGAAACTGCCAGCTACACCAGGCTTATCAGTGTGCCTGCTGTTTTACTCCTAAATTCATAAAGAGCCATTTCATCTCTTATTCATGAGAAAAACAAGGCGCTAGTTGGCCCAGCTAGCGCAGACAAATTTCAGTAGTGAAAGGCCTGTGCAGTGTTGTTTCCTCAACCGCAGACCCTCAGTGAGGATCTTTGGATTGGACTCCGAAAGGGAGAGCACAGCCAGGGAAGGAAGCAATCACATTCACTGAGGATAATTAGCTTGCTTTTGTGTTTATATGCAGCGGATTAATTGTATCATGCAGTGGTTGTGTAAATACATCAGTACCACCCATGCTGGTTAGGAGCAAGAGGAAGGAAACCATATTTATTTTTAAATGTGATAGAGCATTGTTATTGATTCAACTGGTAAAGAGTTTTTAACGTTGTTGAAGGTTGAAACATATCATGAAATTATTGCGGCTCGATCCGGATAGAATCATCACTGGAGCCGGACCAGAGTCTAGATTCTTCAAAATCTGATTTAAAGAATTAAATTGAGAGGCATGTTTGGCATCCACATTTATACTTTCATCCACTTCTTTTTACACATGGATGGAAATCAGTTATGTATGCTACTGCAGCTATTGGACTAAAATGTATAATCAATCGGGCATCAATATATTGGCCAAACTGCATCTATGTTGAATAGGCTGCCAACACAGCAACGTCTTATGTGCCTAACAAAAGGGAAGAGACACATACCAATGCGCACCAGTGCGTTTCACTGTGATGTGTTGTGGTGGGTTGCCCATGTCTCCCAGTCTCTCATATCAGCTGTGAATGTGCACATTTACCAGGAAATGTATATAATAGATGTATCCAATTTCCCACATTTACCGTAACATATAGATACATGAATAGATGTCCTCACCTTGGAGGTAGACAGCAGAAACAGATTTCATTAGCTTTACATTGGAGCATGCATGCAGATATTGTAATATGCATTGATGCATATTGTTGTTAGCATGTTTTATAGTTGGATGTACGTGTGTGTGTGTGTGTGTGTGTGTGTGTGTGTGTGTGTGTGTGTCCATACCAACAGTACAATGTAAATGTGTGAATTTTCATGTGCATGTTTGTGTGTGTATGTGTGCACTTTCAGTGTGCATTAAGACGGCGTGTGTGTTTTGCTACGTGACGTAACTCCATTAAAATGTTTTCTCTTCATCAAGGTTAACAGTCTCCTCTAGCATCCAGACGTCAGGCAGACTTATTTTAAAAAGGCGACTGTCAATTAAAGCCTCCAATTTCCCTTGCTTTGAAAAAGAGGATGAGAGACAGAAAGAGATAGTGAGAAACAAAGAGAAAGCAAAACAGAAAGTGAGAATGAGGAAGTGATTAATTAAAGCCTGTGAGAACACTGGGGCTTAATTATGTTGGCAGCGCCTCCGTTTCAGGTTAACTATGTGGTTAAGAACTGTTATGTACTGCAACTTTCATTAGAAAATGAAGTGCTTCCTGCTAAGTCAAGCTTTCATTTTCATTAGACTATAAAGAAGAATATTGTTGCTGAATGTGAGTGCAGATGTGACAGTCATTATCACACATGTTACAGCAGCAATGGATCTCCCCACACCCAATGCATGGGAGAGAAAGAGGAAGAGAGATAGAGACAGATGAATAGCGTGGTAGGGATTTCTGAGCCCTTCTGCCATGCAGCAAGGTCAGAGCTGAGCTGATTGAATGCACATATAGTGTTGTGGCGTGTAGACTAGCACCTTATCAAATATATACAAACAACATATATACAGAATGTGCTGTTCGGATTTGTGTATCACAACTTGTCCAGGTGGTCCATGTGTGTTATTTTCTGTTGGCAGTGACACTACATTATCAGAATACAGTACAGGAAATGATGATACCATATCATGCGCAGAGATATGTAGAAATATGTCCAGAGGAAGAACAGTGCAGATGATTTGTCCAGAGCCTAGAAATGCAGAGAGCAATCCAGGACAGCTTGGTTAGTCAGTTCCCTCCTTGTTGTCTAACACACACACACACACACACACACATACACACACACACACACACACACACACACATATGCTGTCACAGAAAATACCAAATCTTCTCTATTAGACCTTGCTGAAAGAGATCATAGTCTAATATTCACACAGATTCTGCTGAAAACTACCTCCAACTTTGTTGCATCCTCCCACTCTATGTAACGCTATCTCCGTCTCTCTTGGTTTTCTCACTTGGTTTTTCTCTCTTTCTCAGCCCTCTCCATGCCAATTTCCCCCCCTCCTCCTATATTGGATTAAAATGCCAGCACCTATGACCGCTACCTCCATGACACACATCTATCTGCCTCTGCTTTTTTCTCCCCGTTGTCACTCTCTCCTGCCAGGCCGCTTTCTAATAGCCACCAGGGACAACTTTGGTGTTTTGTGGGTTCCATTTGATTAGCACAGGGGTTCTTAAACCGGTTGGGGGGCGGGGTCGCGGGACCCCATTTTAGCCCTCAAAAAGGGGTCGCAATTGCAAAAAGGTTAAGAACCCCTGGATTAGCAGCATCCATTCAGCCACCCACCAGGCCAGGGAAATAAGGGGGCTGTTGACAGCATGAAATAAGGGGTTTCTGATGACGAGAACACAGCTGTGTGTGAGCTGCCTGCTGTAGCGCTGTCTCTCCCTCTGAGAACTACTGTTTGGGGTTTAAACGTGAGGGTTTGTGTGTGTGCATGTGTATGTGTATGTGCCGGTATTAGATCTTTTATACCAGAGAAAGGGGAAGGTGCTCTTTGTGACGCGCATTAGGTGACGCACATTAGGTGACCATCTGTCTTGATCGTTGATTGACATTTAAACTAATTACACCAAGTATTGGGCCGAGCCGGTAAGAGATTAATTAGGGGTTGGAAGATTGTATAGTATAATTATCACCTACGATAATTAGCCAGTGATTCCTTTTCTCCTGTCGCCGTGCCCGTATAAATCCATTTTGACTTCGCCCGACCCAGCCCTGTCCTCCCACACACTGCTAATAATGGCCTCTAAGGATGTGAACTAGCCCTAATCCCCTAGGAACACACAGCTTGACTTGTGTCTCTCCTGGGCCGCTGCTCAGCGAGCACTGAAAGTCTGGGGTTTATCTCAGGCAGCCACCTTGCCCGTACACAAAGGCAACTTGTAATTGGCAGGAAAGGGCCGGCGGAGAGCGAGAGCAAAGGTGCGAGCAAATGAGGGAGGGATCCATCAACCTTGATAACCTAAGTGAAACTCTTTAGTTTCATTGCAAAAAGTTTTTTTAAGTGGTTCATAAATGTCTGCGTGTTGAATGTTAGTAGGTGTTAGTATGTGATGTTTGTCACGTATTGATTTCCCTTCTGACACTATACACACACGCACACACACGCACACACACACACACACACACACACACACACACACACACACACACACACACACACACACACACACACACACACACACACACACACACACACAGACATACATACAAACACACACACATACATACACAGACCTCTGACTACTTCTCAGTGTGCTCTTTTGTATATTTTTTTTGTTTGGCATTATTGTTCAAGTATAGGAGTCGCTATGTTGGATAATGGCATGCAGTTATACTCTCTCTCTCTCTTTCTCTCTCTCTCTCTCTCTCTCTCTCTCTCTCTCTCTCACACACAAACACACACACTAATAAGCTGTTTTGATTCATCATAGCTAATGCTCACCCTCTTCCTCAGGCGGGCCGCACCCTCAGCAGAGTTCTCAGTGGACCGGACCCGTCACCTTATGTCCTTCCTGACCATGCTGGGGCCCAGCCCAGATTGGAACGTGGGCCTGTCTGCTGAGGACCTGTGTACCAAGGAGTGTGGGTGGGCACAGAGGGTGGTCCAGGACATGATCCCTTGGGATGCAGGCACTGACAGTGGGGTGACGTACGAGGTCAGTGAGAGCACTGAAACGTTTTGGTATCAATTGCTTAGAATTAGATGTAGTTCTTTAAGGCAACATTCACAAAGTTCAGGACTATGTCCTTGATACAGACTGAAATAATATTACCTACGTAACACTGTTTTGTGCATGTGTTATGTAGAAGTGCTAGTGCAAGTAAACTAGCTTTTCAAAATAAACGTGAGTGAGTTGTGATGTGAGGAGGTCCCTAGCTTGGCACATTGGTGGTTGACTGTTCATGAACTCTTATGAATGCACCTTTATGTGCAGTAAAGAAAGAAAACACTTGTTGCAAATTATCAGTTCCCAACTTATTTAACTATAGCTATATTTAATGGAATAAAGATTGTATATCTAAAGCATTATTTGGGAGTTATTTGTCACTTAAAACAATCTGTAAATGCTTTTATGCTATATGCTTTTGAAGGCACTCGGAAATCTGACGTTACTGCTGGTCTTTGTTGATAGGGTTATGTAGGCTCTGGGAAAGGAGCTCAGGACATTTTGAGAATATTCTCCTTTTTTTTTTTTGACTGAGTGACGAAAACGAAAACTGTGTCCCTCATTTACTGAATGTGTAACTTAACTCAGCTCAACATCAGACATTACAACCCCAAAGTCCCATAAAAATCACACCCTATTGCAAACTGTTTTTTCCCACCATTTATCCTCACTCTCAGCACCAGTCCTGCCTTCAAATGCACATTTTGATCATGCCATTATACCCACCTCTTCCTCATCACTTCACTGCCTGCTCATATTCACCTTCCTCTCAACCTTCCCTCTCTCACCTTTTCACATACTGTCAGTCTGCAACCATTCCACTGTCATCACCCATCTATTGCTGCTTTAACAGCCTTGAATGTCTTCCTCTCCCGCCCTCACCCTGAGGTGCTGTCTGCTGTCTCCTTAGTGTCTCCAGTCAGCAGTAATAGATCGGGTGTGTGTGTGTGTGTGTGTGTGTGTGTGTGTGTGTGTGTGTGTGTGTGTGTACTTGCGCACGCGTGTGTGTGTGTGGTTGTGTGTGTGTGTGTGTGTGTGTGTCTGACCAAAATGTATGACTGCATGTGTGAAACCTTTGGCTGATCCCTGAGAGCTCACAGACAAACCCATTGAACTGCTCTCTCTTGCTTGTTTTGGCTGACTCCAGGAATTATTTCATTCTCTTCTTCTTCCTCTCTCTTTCTCTCTCTCACACACACACACACACACACACACACACATACACACACACATCACTCCTTTGTAACCCCTGTCTGTTCTTGCTTACAGACACTTCTTGGCTCACTAGGGTCAAAGAGGGCTTGTGCAAGAGTAGCTCAAGAGACAACAAGAGAAGTTTACTTGCAGTTTACTTCATTATTCAGCAGTCTGGATAATGTGGACTGTGTGTCTCCTGTATGAGGAGAAATTTGCATTATCACTGATAGCATGAACTGGCACAATTTTTAACTAACGTGTGTGCAGGCCCATTAACCACAACTGTGTCCTTTTGTCATGCTGTGCCTCTCACAACTATTACAAAGTAATAAAGGTACTATTTGAAAAATGGGATTCACCCTGTGTGCCGTTGCTTATATGTGCTAATTAGTGGCCAGTGTCATTACCCCCCCCCCCCCCCCCCAGATCACCGATCGTTGCCTGTTTTCTGTGTGTGGCCTCAGTGGGAGGTGAATGGATGGGCTGTGCTCTGGTCCTCTGCCTCCAGAAAGCCTCTGGCTATGGCACTTCTATCAGCCCCCTGCTGGCAGACCTTTACTGTTGGCTAATAGGAGCATCTCCCATATTAACCACAGCGCTCCTTCACAACTGCTCTTCGACTTTGTGACTTTGTCCTTTGTGTGACTTTTACTTTGTGTGACTTTGAGTGACTTGCAAATTGTACTTGTGCAAATTTTCAGTGCAAGCATGACAGTGTGTTATTGTTGTGAAATCCCAAGGATCCATGCATTAGTGGCCCAAGTGTGTGTGTGTGTGTGTGTGTGTGTGTGTGTGTGTGTGTGTGTGTGTGTGTGTGTGTGTGTGTGTGTGTGTGTGTGTGTGTGTGTGTGTGTGTGTGTGTGTGTGTGTGTGTGTCTTGCAGTCTCCCAACAAGCAGGCAGTGCCTCAGGAAAAGATCCGTCCCCTCACCAGTCTGGATCATCCACAAAGCCCTTTCTATGACCCTGAGGGGGGCGCCATCACTCCTGTGGCCAGGCTGGTGGTGGAGCGCATCGCCAGAAAGGTCTGTTGCTTTCATACCAGTCACAGAACTTGTGGGTTACAGATTACTTGGTAGCAATGGTATTTGTCTGTCTTGGGGGATTTTAGCATTGCAAAGCTTTTTATGGTCAATGGAGAGTTGGGACAGCCAAAAGTCAAAAATGAATACATTTAGTTTTACTCAGTTGATACTTCTTATTCAAGAAAACATTATTTAGATCTGATATAAATCAAAATGAGAAATGCTCGTATGAAATTGAAATATATCTCAATATCTTGTTCACAAACCATTTGGTAAGGTTTTCTCACATTGTTGGCACACGATATATTTAATTCAAATATCAACACCTAGGTATATAGGTGTATATATAGATACTTTATTGATCCCCAGGGGGGAAATTCTGGGGTTGCAGCAGCAGAACAATATCACAAGAATGTACCAAATACAAAGGCAAGATACAAAATACAAAAAACAAAGGCCTAAAAACAAAATACTAAAAAAACTACTTAGAAATATGCAGAGCGAATGAATGGATGGTACATGTACAGAGTTAAGGAATGGTCATGGTGAATGAATGTGAAAGGGAATGAAAGTGCAGGGTGCTAGGTGATAAGTGGTGAAGTCCTCACCACCAGTTGAGCTGTAGAGAGGGAGGGGAGGCGTTAAAAAGTCTGATGGCGGCCGGCAGGAAAGACTTCCCGTGGCGCTCTCTGTTGCACCCTGGTGGGATCAGTCTATGGCTGAATAAGCTCCGCTGCTTCATAACCCTGTCATGGAGGGGGTGGGAGAAATTGTCCATGATGACCAGCAGTTTGGCTAGTGTCCTTCTCTCTGCCACCTCCTCCAGGGTGTCCAGGTTAATGCCCGCAACAGATCTGATCCTGATCAGTTTGTTCAGCCTGTTGGTATCCTTGGCCCTGGTGTTAGCTCCCCAACACACCAAAGAAGATGACACTGGCCACAACCGACTGGTTGAGAACTGCATATGTTGAAGGACCTGAGCCTCCTCAGGAAGTCGAGTCGGCTCTGGTCCTTGTTGTACAAGGCCTCGTGTGGTTGCCGGCCCATTCCAACTTGTTGTCCAGGTGAACTCCCAGGAACTTGTAGGACCTGACTGTCTCCACATCCATCCCCTGGATGGAGACCGGGGTCGACTGCGCCCTAGTCCTCCTGAAGTCCACAATCATCTCCTTTGTTTTGTTGACGTTGAGCTGTAGGTGGTTCTGCTCGCAATACACAGTGTGAATTTTAACAACAAATACCAGATATTGACTAAATTAATATGGTCCTCTATGCATTATAGTTGCAACTGCTAGTGCTTTAACTTTGAAAAATATTTTTAAATTATTAATTTGATTTGATTCGATTCAATGTCATTTGATTTTTGGACCCCATCGTACATGTTTATATTTTCATTTACAATCTAAATATTATATAAAATTAGATTAGATTAGATTAGATTAAAATGTAATTATGTATATACGTAGATATGAACAGAACAAATAAAGAGTACTAAAGATAATACAAGCAATGACAACAAAAGAACATATTAAATGAGAATACTGCAACAAGATAAAGCATCATCATTGACAGATTTACAGAGTAGAAGTGCAGCCTGCAAAGCCTGTTCAGGCAGACAACTCAAGTGGCGCTACAGCTCAGTCAGCTGACATGTCACCTGAACTCACACATTATTATCATGCAAATTGGGCAGTCTATTTAAGGTGTCAAACTCACTTGCTCATTCTCTGCTGCTGCTTACCCTGCTGCACAGTGTTGCTGTCGCTACTGCTACTGCTGCTACTGCTGCACATGAATCTCACACCCCACCAGCACCCAGCAGCCACCTGTGGACTCATAGTCCCCCTAGGGAGGAATGCTATCGATTGCTGCCTGCCTCACTTTCTTAGTTACGTTGCACAGAGGCCGATGCAGCAGAGCCTTGACTCCAAAATATATTCTGTATGTGTACATTTATTCTCAATAAAAATCAATTTGACTGTTTGACTGAGGTAAATATATGTACAGTGCCTTTCAAAAGTATTCAAACACCTTGACTTTTTACTTAATTTAAAAAACACATTTATTTGGGACTTTTCATTTGAGTTCTATGCAAAGCACTTTATTCTATCAAAATGAAAACAAAAATGTTGAAATTTATGTGGAAGGATAAAACTTAACTAACCGAGAAACCTGTTTGTATTTAGCAATTCTGAACATTGGTTTCAGAAAACAATGCAGAAATCAAAAAGGAAAAACTGAGTAACTATTTCACCTTCTGTATTTTCACAAACAGCGATGGGAGGGTGATGAGTTATCTTTTCTCTGAAACCTCAAGACCTGGACTGTAATGTCATTCATAAATGAACCATATATCCCATAATGTGTTGAAGGATTCTGATAGAGAGTCCACCCTACACCTGAGACCCCATTAAGTCCCATTAGTGAAGGGACTTGGTGTGGTATGCTCCCACAAGTCAATCATGGAATAGAAGAGCTTTCTAGCCCATTTGTCTTTTGGGCTCTAGGAAACTGTTGCCTGGAATTCTCTCTGGCCGTAGGTGCTCTCCACAAAGCTGGAGGTAAGCATGACTGACACCCACTTGTGTTTAGAGGGCTTCTCTTCTGTGACAGAAATGTCACAGGACTCACAGAGTAAGTATCTCCTGCCATACATCTTCCCACTCATATCTCATTTTGTCAAGCATCTGGTGCTGGCCTGAAGAACATGGAGGCTTGAGCAAGAGTGGTGTCTGTCTTCTGGATTGCCTGGGATGCGACATAGAGCATGGTAGAACGCAATCAAACACACAGAAGTCTACTCTTGCAACACTGTGGAGCAGACCTGAAGCCTCAGTGAATCTGTGATAAGCTGTTTCTGCATCTCTAGGAAGGCATGGTGAGTAGCAGGTTGGCCAAAGAAAGTCTAGGGACTTTCCATGACACAAAAAACCCAGAAGCTGTCTGGTTGATTTTGCAAGCTTCAGCCAATACCAATTTTAGCTTGTGCAATACAGTGGATGTAGATGGCCGCCAGGAGATCTTGGCGCATCCTTTGCTGAACTTTGTTGATTTTCCCAGCCATGACAGCTGCCCCGTCATAGCATTGGGGGACCACAGGCAAGTTGAACTGCTTAATACTAACATTGAGCAGTCAATGAATCCAAGGAAACGCTCTTGTATTTCCACGTTGTGACAGTAGCGACCCCGCATCGTCATTTGCTTGAAACTTTGCGCTTCATCAACCATAACAATAAAGAAGCCATTCCCCTTGATCGTCTTAATGATCTCACTCTGCACCATATATGGAGCATGAGTAGAGTGGCTGGTGAGATTGCTTGATATCTGAAGTGTCTCGGCTGGCTACAGAGTGGCACATTTTTAAAAAGTTGCCACGATTGCATGAGGCTGCGCTTTCATTGTGCCCTCTGAAAACAATGCCTTGCTTGCTCAGGAACAACACAGTCTCAGCTATAGAGGTATTCTCTGTCACAGCGCTCTTCTGTGCTGAGCTCACCTGAGCTGCAACAGATCCGTTTTTTTCTGATTTCCTATACATCTCCATTTTATAATGCCGTGTGCGTGCTGGGCTGATTCTGTTTGTTCCACAAGCTTCCTTTTAGCATTTCTCCAGTCTTTTACGCCACTGACTGTGAAAGCCGGGAAGAAGGACATCGCGTCTGCTTTCTTGCTGTACTCATGCAAACGTTTCAAGATATTCAAGAGTAAAAGCCTGTGTCTGCTTACCAAAGGTAGTTTTAGGATAGTCTGGTAGGTGTGGCTGAACATTACTGCTATACTTCGTACCCAGGTCCCAGGTTAACAAGAACTCGATCCAGTTGCTCCCTTACATACTTGTGCTTGGGAGGACCCCCTTTTGCCTCCAGAGTCTGAATTCTTCGCAGCATTAGTTCAACAAGGTGTCCTTCTGCACACCACATTTGTGGCATTTCTGTTAGCTTGAACAAGTCTGCCCATTCTCCTCTGACCTCTCTCATTAACAAGGTGTTTTTGGCCACAGAACTGGATGTTTTTTTGTTTATTGCACCATTCTCTGTAAACTCTCAAGACTGTAGTGGTGAAGATCCCAGGAGGGCAGCTGTGTCTGAGATGTTGGAATCACCACGTCTGGCACCAACAATAAAATCACAGTCAAAGTCTCTTAGATCAGCATCCTGCCCATTCTGATGTTTGGTCAAACCAAACACTAAACCACTTCACCATGTCTTCATGCTTTATATGTTGAGTTGCAACCACATGATTTGCTGTTTGGAGGAGCAGGCAGATATTCCTGCTTGGTTATTTTTACGAAGCAGTAATATCTAATAAAGGCGATGCTGGTGAGTGTATATATATATATATATAGAGAGAGAGAGAGATTTCAGTCAAACAACTCACGTATTGATTATGATTTATTTTTATTGAGAATAATTGTACATAATAATTGCGTCAAGGCTCTGTTGCATCAGCCTCTGTGCAACATAATTAAGACAGCCAAGTGTGGTAGGGCGAGGCAAATGTAATTGTGTCAAGTAAACTAAACAACTCCACAACTACACATCAAAATGCCTAGGATACTGTCACAAATATTGAAATATAGTATTTCTTTAACATATAGATTATAGTTACAATGCTTAATGCCCTGGCAATATATAACATATTAATCAAAGGGTAATATTTTAACCAATCAGCACTAGTGTCATAGTTAACATAGATCAAGTACAGCAAACCTCAGCTGCTTAACCGTCAGTCAAATGTGTTTTAATGCAACTCTAAAAAGAAAAAATTTTTAACTGCATGCACCAAGGACACTTTAGCCAATGAAGAGGAAAACTGGACATAAAACATGGAAATAACATTATATCAGCTATAAAACTGCACTCTCCATGCCACAGAAAGTTCCCTAATTATAATTTGGTGTCTCTGTGGGTGGTGGAAAGTGTCCCATGGGGAACTCAGGCTGGAAGCCAAGCTGAGAGTGACAACAGGATAAAGGCTTTACGGTCCTTCAGTGGCATCTAGAGGCAACATTGGGTATTTTGGGTGATTTTCTACATGATTCTGTGACTTGACAGGTTTTTTGGCACAACCCATTCTCCATGATTAAACCTGTTTGCTGTGAAAAGATGTTGTTATTGTGGAATTAATGAAAACCAGGGTGACTAATTTACTGAACACAGACCGTGAGTGCTGTCTGAATCTGACAGACAGTTACTCCTAAAGGCTCTCCCCATATTGATCAATAGTCTGAATATTACCTACACAGAAACTTGAATTTACTGTACTATACTGTATATTTAGATGCATATGCATACATACATA
Organism: Hoplostethus mediterraneus; assembly: GCA_034670385.1. Lineage (NCBI taxonomy): Eukaryota > Metazoa > Chordata > Actinopteri > Trachichthyiformes > Trachichthyidae > Hoplostethus > Hoplostethus mediterraneus. The sequence goes on from JAXDDW010000004.1 coordinate 17,398,963, forward strand.
CAAACAAGCCACAATGTCTACATGCATTGCTATCAAAATCTGGATACACATTACAATACAGCTAGAAGAGAAAGAGAAAATAGCTCCCTTCACACAGAGTGGCTTCCAGCTAAGAGTAGATAGCATGTTGCCAAGTGTGTGGACCTACTCTTCAGCAGACCTGTCATCTGAAGGCGTCTCATCACTACCATCTGATCATGACATGCTAAAGACAATTTCCTGGCTCTTGTAGCCTAGTTGAGGCTCGTTAGATTTACAGCGCAGACTGACTCAGACTGGGCTCAGAGACATGTTCATCAACGTGTTTCTGAGCTCATCATTAAAAATAACAACCACTGGGTTTATGCTTGGAAATCAAATCAGCAACTCTGTCACGCTCTTGTAAGCGTGGCAACTGTTTGGTGGACATTTGGTGGAATGCATGCTGCTCGGTGGATGCTTTAAACCAAAGCCCTTTACAGTGCCATAACTGCATACATGTTAGCATGGGTGGCTCCAGTAACCCTTAACCCTGGCAGTGTTAGTGCAATGCTCTACCCATGGAGGTATGCAGGGCCATGGCTTGGCCTCATCAATTCTTAGAAACAGAATAGTCAACAGAGGATGGGAATTAGTTCCCCACAAACACACACATACATTGGCACACACACACCAAGTCTGGCTGTTTGCTACGTGCAGATGTGTGGACGTGCATTGATATATACCTTTATATGTATTCTCCCTGTGCATTGTCTGCTTATCTTTACACAGCCAATGTGAGAGAATTTGCTGCATGCTTGAGCTGACCTTCACACTTCACACCAACTATCTCTCTCTTTTAGGTAACCACCAGAAGCAAACAGAAGACCTTAAAAAAAGTAAAGACAAAACAGAAGCAACAGAAGACTTGCAGAGTGGTGGAATATGTTGCAACATTATGGTGTGTCTGTGTGTCTGCAGGGCGAACAGTGTAACATCGTGCCAGATAATGTGGATGACATTGTAGCAGATATCGCCCAGGAGGAGAAAGAGGAAGGTCTGGATCCTGCCCACCTCCTCTCTCTGTGTGTCTCTGTCTCTCTCTTTTTCTCACACCATATTGAAAAGCATAGCTAACAGCAACACTAGTATCTGTGTTCCCTTTCCCACCCTGCAGATGATACCCCTGAGACGTGTATCTACTCCAACTGGTCTCCATGGTCTGCCTGCAGCTCAGCCACTTGTGATAAGGGCAAGCGGATGAGGCAGAGGATGCTGAAGGCCCAATTGGACCTCAGTGTGCCCTGCCCACACACCCAGGATTTTGAGCCTTGCATGGGGCCTGGCTGCAGCGATGAGGGTGAGTATGCACCCAGAGACTCAAGGCCACTCACTTGGATAGGTAAACTATGTCTATGTAGAGAATGAGATCATTCATATTGGAGCAGAGAACACATGTTTCAGTCATGAGGTCCCTCAGACATCCAAATCAATCTCGGTTGTCTGAAATCCTGGATGTCTTTGGTATCCACCGGGCCCCTTTATGAGCGTTATGAGTGTTTTTAATCATCTTTATGAGGATTTTAGGATTATTGCTTTGATTAATGTTGTAACATTCTAAAAGGTCAGGGCTGGTTTTAAACATATCTTTATTGGTGTAGGGGCCATCGATAATACCCATTACTCATTTGTACAACAGCCAATAAGGTTGTAGCGGCAGAGAGGTGAAGGGGACCACTGTGTTTACGAGGCAAGCTTTTAAATATGGAGGGAGTCAAGTTACATTGCTGGAGGCCACTGGGTACATTTTGAACATAAGACTTAATTCACATATTGCCCATAGGAAATCATGTCCATGCCGGTTGTTGAAAGAGACTATAAACCTTCCTGTGTGATATTCACAACGTGTTGCTTCACAAGGACAGTGGTTGTATGGAGAGATTCATACTACTTCTCTGCTATAACTCTGATTGTTGTCTCTTGTTTTTCCCTTTGTGAAGGAACTGTCCTTCACCATGGTCCAGGTGTTGACGTAGATCCTTGAATAACATTTCAATTATCTCAGCTTTATTGAGCAGAACTAAAGACTAGATTATTGCTGTGGCATCAGCTAATAATAAATAGGCCATCTTGAGTATTATAAGGAAAAAGCTGTTGACAATGGTTCCAATGTACAGTGTGGAAGGTGTTATCACAGCTGGACTGAATGGGAGTCAGCATGCATGAAAAAGAAAGTCTTACAATGAAGTATACAATGTCAACACTCATAATGAATATCAGCTTGGTAGTTTAGTGGCAGAAGTATAACTGTTTTGCCTATTTTCAGTTAATTGATGTGTTTCAAAACCACCTACAGCCAAGTTGAAATTAGATTTTCTGAAATGCTACCGTAGCATAAATTCCCAAGATCTCCCATATCAGACAATCTCACTAGACTTATGATTTGGTCTACATTCTAAGCCAGCCACTTGTATAACACTTCTTGCTGTTCTGCTGATTAAGTGGGTGTTGGAAAATATAAATCCACTTGGGCTCCTTCCAAATACTACTGACAGTCTCCCTCGTAGCTCACATCATCATATTACTAAACCAGTAGTAACGATAAAGCAGAGTGTGAAATATTTGGGGCAGGAAATGACGTATGAGGATAACTAGCTATCTAACTAACTAACTAACCTAAAATCCCAACATGACAAGGTTCTCATTACTGACATAAAAGCCCCCCTCCTCTGCTCACTGACATCTACCCTTTTGGCCCATGACCCGTTAGATGCATCCACCTGTATGATGTCAGAGTGGATCACCTGGTCTCCATGCAGCGTGTCCTGTGGGATGGGCACGCGTTCCCGGGAGCGTTATGTTAAGCAGTTCCCTGATGACGGCTCAGTCTGCACCCTGCCCACAGAGGAGACTGACAAGTGTGTCGTCAACGAGGAATGCTGTGAGTTTCCTCCATTACCACATGACCTGCCAAGTGATTCAGATATAGGCTTTATTACTTGGCGGTCAGTAATTAAGGCTTGGTGACATCTCATTACAAAGTGCGAAGTCATTATCTTCGCACTTTGTAATGAAAAATTATATGATGTCATGTGATAGTGATTTGATACAATGTAGCACAATAGAGCGCAACAGTGACCGCCCACTTTTTTTACAGCTCTGGTTCCGGAAGTAAATTTCCCATTCATTTACTCCATAGACATTTCAGAAAATCTTTCTATAAAGAGTTTTAAGGCTGGAACCAAGACAACCAGCTAGATGATGAATCGTGACCATAAAACATTTGATTCTGAGCAAAAAAAAGATCGGAAAACGGAAGAAAAGGCAAAGGTACAAGACTGTATACATCATTATTTTATGAAGTGAAGGAACTACTCATCCCATAAACCATTGCGAATGATTCCAACAACTTCCAAACTAACGATAGTTTAGCGCGCTTCTTCTTGAATTTAACATTTGTCAATAGTATAGTGTTACTATTGTTGTTGTTTTGTGTGCGTGTATATATAGTGTTTCATATAGTATAGTGTAAAGTGTTGTCATCGACATGGTACAGTGATTCGTTCCCGCTGCATAGGATAAGCAGCTAGCTAGGTTACGTTAGTAGCTAACGTTAGCGTTAGCTGACAAGACGTTCGCGGTAAACATTTTCATGGTAACAGTGAGCTCCACCAATCAGAGACGTCGCTGTTACACTTTAGGATTGTGGTTAGTGTAGTACTTCTCCATGACATCGCGAATAAAACATGTTTTTCTCAAAACAAGGTTGATATCATACGGACTTGTGGCTTCTAAAGGAGCATACACTATCGTTTCACAACCTACTAGCTTGTGGTGAGTCTACATTGGATGGTTACGACATTATGGCTTCATGTATTCAAATTCAAATATTATATTATTATTCAAAAACCCTATGCAGAATATGAATGGGATTTCCACTTCCGGAACCGCACTGTTGAGCTCTATACCAATTCATTCATTTCATGCTGTAGATCTATGGTTCATATGTAGGTAGTACTGTAGGTGTTGTCTCCCTGTCTCCCTTTCTTGGCTCCAGCCCCCAGCAGTTGCCTGGTTACAGAGTGGGGTGAGTGGGATGCCTGCAGCGCCACTTGCGGCCTTGGCATGAAGAGGAGAGAGCGCATGGTGAAGATGCCGCCTGCTGACGGCTCTGTCTGTGGGGCAGAGGTGTTGGAGGTGGAGAAGTGCATGATGCCAGAATGTCGTGAGTAGCAGTAGCATTGTTGGGACCAGGGCTATTCTCCTCACGTAGACGTAGGATTTGATTAAATATAGTCTCATTCCCAATTGTGATCTGATCATTTCCATTTTAGTTTACATATATTTCGCTTTTTCTATGACAATAACCCACCAACACTGGAAGTCATTTTTACCAAGTGAATTCTGATGTGTATAGACACAATCCCCTGCATGCTGACTCCATGGTCAGACTGGAGCGACTGCAGTGTGACATGCGGGAAGGGCTTACGGACACGCCAGCGCATGCTGAAGTCCCCTGTGGAGCTGGGAGAGTGTTCGGAAGAGTTGGAACAGGTGGAGAAGTGCATGCTACCAGAGTGTCGTAAGTAATAAACACCCCCACATGCGCAAAAGACCTGTGTAATTTATGGTTGATTATATCCTTTTTATTATGCAGCCTGGTGTCTTGATGCAGACATCGCCACTACTCACTGAATCTTACAGTACACAGTAAAGAGATGGAGAGATGCCGACATTTGCTTGTGTTTACACTTACAGTACAATTTGCAGGTTTATATGAGCGCTAACAAAGGGGTAATTTTCAGCTAGAATTAAAATCCATTCAGTCAAGTATAGTATATAGTTCAGTCAAGTGCACTAAATGACTGGGCAGACATAGAAACCATCATTTAAAAAGGATCAGATAGGGATACAGGTTAAAATGTATCTATGTTAGGTCAGGTTAGGTTATTGATTTGTTTTTCTTCAACACCTCTGCTGTCCTCTCTTTAATCATTTACAGGTAAGACTATATTCCTATTTGTTTCATCCGTATTAAACCTTACTTCATCTTGCTGTCTCACCAATTATCCCTCTCACTTTCACTTTCTACTCTGTTTCAACTCTCTCTGCACACACCTCCTCTTTCTGCCCCGTTCTCTCCTCAGCTACAGACTGTCTGGTGTCGGAGTGGAGCGAGTGGTCAGAGTGTAATAAGTCCTGTGGGAAAGGTCACATGATCCGGACCCGCATGGTGAAGCTGGAGCCTCAGTTCGGAGGAGACCCCTGCCCCGAGACCATCCAGAGGAGGAAGTGTAAGATCAGGAAGTGCAACCGCGGCCAAGCTAACAGCGATGAGAAGAAGCGACGCAAGGAGCAGCGTGAAAAGAGGAGGAGCAAGCAGGGCAGGGGAGAGGTCACTGCTGAGCATCCAGGTGGGTATCCCTCTTCATCATTTTCAGAACTGCAGCACAACACACATTGAAGAAAAAGAAGAAAAGCAGACACTATTTTGACAGTCCATCTCTCTTTTCCCCTTGATTTATGGCCTTAGGGTGTAAAATGAGGCCGTGGTCCAGTTGGACAGAATGTACCAAGCTGTGTGGAGGCGGGATTCAGGAACGACTCATGACGGTTAAGCTGAGGTTTAAGAGTGCCCAGCTGCCCAGCTGCAAGGACAGGAAGGAGATCAGGGCATGTAATGTGCACCCCTGCTAGGAGGGAGGAGGAGAACAGGGCCGGGCTGGAAGGGGGGTAATGGGATCACATTGGGGCTGGGAACAGGACAGGGCGTGGCAGACTGTCACACAACGATCCAATGCACTCTGTTTAGGGCTGAAATAGCACATACTTGAATCAGTATTGGTTGGATCCAGAGACCAGTTAGTGTCTTTAGGAAATCTCTGGATCTCTGAGATTTCACTCATCGTGTGCTTTCAGGTCAATTGCTATCAAAGGAGGATGAACTTAAAGGCCTCTCTGGTGTGTTTAAACAAAAGTTTCACATAGCAGTCAGTTCTCCCAGCAGAACTCAGAAAACTCTGGATTTAAACCAGACTGATTCTTCTGTGCTTTCACACTAGCTCTGTTACATATACGATTCTTTTGCAAGATTACTGTAAACTTGTTGTGGTATAATATATCTTGAAAAATGATAATTATGAAATATAAATTGATTTAATAAGATATAGAAGTGTTACATCCTGTGGTATCCTTCAGTAGTATATTATATTCCAGAATTTAAAGCACAGGTGCCCAGCCATTCCAGTATTTTATATGCCTTCAAATAATGCTGTTTCTAGGACACAAAATGCCCCCATGACTTTTTACCCAGCTGTATTACTGTACATGTAGATGCATCACAAATGAGATCTATATGATTTTGAGCATTATTAGATTTTGTTATTTTTTGCTGTGGATTTTTTGATAAGAATGTCTCCCAAGATTCTTACCAAAGTCTTGTGTAGATGTTTTCTAGATGTTTCCCTGTCCTTCTCTTTTTCTCTGTTCCTCTAACATATTAATATTTTGGAATAATATCACCTTTACAATAAAAGTAAATGTGACAACTTGTCAACTGGATATGTCTTTTTCTTTAAGGGAAAAAAACGGAGCTGTTTGTGGCATATATGTTTTCTGCCACTAGATGGCGATGTCTAGCTTAGAATTAAGATCCACATATCACAGGCGTTCACTCCTGAGCCTGTACACATTGTTTCAACGTAGTGCTTTACCAGTTCACATATTTATTTATGTATGCCCAAGGCCTCTGAGTTTCCATCTGAAGGAATCAGATGGAAAAGGTTTGTAATTTAATTACAAACTCATGTAATTTGTAAATGCAATGACCACCAGGGGGCAGTAAAGACTTACTAATTATTTGTCAGAGAACCATTTCGATTTCTAAATATTTAGTCTGAAGTTAACAGTGCGATAAATGAAGAATACATCCAAAGTGAGTGAAGAAGGACATTGTATCACCATTTCTATAGCAATCTGCTCTGCAAATAATATGTGGAGATGCCTGAAACAGTTTTGACTTTATTATCATTCTTACCAAATTGTAGACATTGTAGCTGCTAGGCAGAGTTAGCTTGATGGGACACCACAATTATTTTACAGCAATGGCCTTAACAGCATACTGGGTTATCAATTTCTGTCTTGACTGGGATGATTTTCTCTAAGGAGAAACGAGGCGGGAGAGCATTGAGTTTTCATGTACTGGCTCGCATCTTGAAAGAATCTTTCCCCTCCGACTGGTGTAATAGCTGGGGGATGGGGTTGGGGATGGTGTCATGCTACCCTCAGTGAGGAACTCTGGGGATCGGGGTGAAAAATTCAATACACACATCACAAAGCCATTCCTGTTTCCATGCCAACCATACACGGGGGAAGCCTACACACTTAACAGCCATCGGAAACATGGAGGGTGAATTTACATGGCTGTGATTAAATTGATAAAACAGCAATAGCATGGAGATGGAAACACACAGTAGACATGGTAAAAGAGACACATGGGTAAAGAAGAGACTTGTATGGTGTCAGTCGAAGGATTGGCTGCAGGATGTTGCCCCTGTGTGTGTGTACGTGCGTGTGTGTGTGTGTGTGTGTGTGTGTGTGTGTAATTAAAAGAAAACCCCTCTAGACATCATCCAGGCTGGTTCTGCTTATGCTGTTGCTTAAGCAACCCAGCTTGGCAGATCTAAACTCAGACTCAGACTGGAAGTGGAGCTAGATTGTCTGCTCAAAGGTGCAGTTACATAAGTTACGAGGTCTCCTTGGTATTGTAATGAGTTTCCTTGTTCTGTAGACATGTTCATAAATATCGGTATTAATAACTGGTGTGCAGGCCAGCAACGTAATACAAACTCAGTAATGTATTCCAATCACTTTTGGTTACTTTCAGATTGCTGTGTCTTAACTGAGGTATAAAGGTGCCCGTACAGATAAGAAAAGGTGAAAAATGTATATCAGTTTTGCACACAAACAAATTTCCTTTTCTGACACAATATGTAGACCACCTGTCATTATTTAAATGGCCTTCTGAGTTTCTCTCTGTCTATACTCCCGTCTCTGAGCACATCTCCTCTTTCTGCCCCATTCTCTTCTCAGCTACAGACTGTGGCGTCAGAGTGGAGCGAGTGGGAAGGGACATGGTTTGGAAGAGACCCCTGAGATGTAGAAAACCTGCCACTATTTAAAAGACCTTCTGAGTTTCTCTCTTTCTGCAATCAAAATCAAAATGATTCTCTTAGGTTACATAACAGAATATTATAACTTTTTAAAATTTAGAATACATAATGCCATTACTACTATTGCATTACTTCCCAACCTTGCTGCTGTGGCTCATAGGCTGGCCACCCTCCTCCTTATATACCCTCCTCCTCAGTGCTCCAATGGCCTCAACAGCTGCTAATCATTTAACTACATAATGTGGGAAATATGGATGCTCCAAGCTTTGCCACCACAGGCTTACGGGCAGAGGTATCTCTTAGCATGAAGGTATCACTTAGCTGAACTATCACCTTTTTGATAGATTGTCCTTGTGTGCCTGAATGTGTTTGCAAGGCAAGGAACATGTAGGTGTATCTTTATTTCAAATATGCTTCAGGCACAACACTGGTAGACGCTGTCTCCAGTGGGTTAATGCATAAAAGGTCTTGCAGTATCTATAGAAATTCAAAAAATCTATAGGCCTTCAGAATTATTCTCTCATTTGCTCTATGAATCAGTAAAGCAATTCTCAATCCTCAATTCTCAGCCTTCTGGTTACAAATATTGATCTGACTATCCAAGACCATATACCAGTTCTGTAACTGAGAGGCATTTCCTTTCATCATTTTGCTAATTGTGTGAACATCTAATGAGTGAGTGAAGCTGTACACATACCTCCCATAACTCAATAAGCCTGCAAAAGGCACAGCACTTTAAGATTTGCACATGAACTTACACAGAGAAGGAGCCGTTTCACATCAGGTTCAATTTTCTTGAAAAAAAAACATTGACGTAAATTTCAGCCCAAGCTCATTTCTATCAAATTGATCCTAAGACCTTTCCATAAAAGAGGCCTCAGTTTGAACAAACCTGGTGGTTGTACAGGCAGAGGCTGACAAATCATTTCATCTGTCACATCCTACAGACTTGAACATGAATTGAGATAGAGAAAAGTCAAAAGCCCTCAGTTTGGGAGAGTCCAACTCTCCAGTGAATCTGCTGCTGGCCCTTATGTTCTGACGGGAGCCAATGCTGTCTACTTGTACTTGGTATTTGTAGGCTATTCATCTGATGATGACAGATGAAACCTGACATTACATTACATTACAGTCATTTAGCAGATGCTTTTATCCAAAGCGACTTACAATAAGTGCATTCAACATAGGCATAGGCAAGAGAACTACTAGTCACCAGAAATCGTAAGTGCATTTCCTTCCTAAACAAGCATCTAAGAGCAGAACCAGAGCTACGGTAAAAGAGCAATAAGTTAGTTACCTACTTTTTATTTAAACAAATGAGTGAAGCAAATAAGCAAATGCTAAAAGCAGAACAGACACATGCAGATCGTTCTTGGAAACCTTTTACATAAGGGTTTTCAAAATGTCAATATGAGATGTGTAATGATTTGCTCCCATTTACATCCTGCTCTTTCCTTCTGGTGAGTGTGCTCATTAAACCCAGCTAGGTCTTTCATTTCTACTTCGTCTTTAAAAGGAGCAAGAGTGAAGAATAAAGTAATTCAGTCCTCAGTATGATTTTGGCTGGTCTCAGTAGCGTTATGGTTTGTGGCATCAGTGAAGGCCTCAGAAATGATGAGTGGAGGTGGAGTTAAAGAACCAATATTGAGTTGGATTGTACTTTGTGGCCGGACATACAGAAGTACAGTACAATAAGAGTGATTCAAGGAGATTCAAGGAGATTCAGAAACTGCAATGCAAGACAAACCAACATGTAAACATGTATAATAATATCACCATGCATTAGTATTAGAGCATGAGACAGAATAATACGATGTACAACAATACACAGAGTAATGGGACTTTGCCATTGATTAAGAAACTAAGGTATTCAAAAGTGGAATAGGGAAAATGGAGCATTTGAAATCATATCAGTGAATAACAGCAATGCCAGAATAACCTTTTTTATTCAAAGATTATTCACAGTGGAGTCTACATGTCTCATTTCGACAGTATTCTCAATGTGGGACCACAGACACGAGAAGCATTGATTGTGTGGAACTACAGGGTGCAGGGGAAGACTATGGAAGATGATGTTGCTGTAATATTGTCAGAAAATCTATCTTGTCTTGTCTTGTTTTGCCTGGGAGGTTTGAGAACCTTTTTGGGATGGGACAAGGTTAGTTTATTTATTGACAAAATGCAGCCTGAGGTTATGTTCACATTTTAGAGCAAGAAAGATTTTGTGTGCACCTCCATCATCGAGTCCTACGGAGATAGTTTCGTCATGCGTGGTCCCATGCAGTGAGCAGCGTGCATTGTGCTGTGCTCAAAGGTCAAACAACCTGAAGTCACTGACCTTTCAACGAGCTGCCAATGGCTTAAAGGGACGGTTGTAGTCCACCATCTTTGTTGTCTTGTCATCATTTCCAAAATGGAAGAAAAGCCTCATGCTATGTGTTTCAGTCATAATGGTTGTTTTTTATTTGATTCATTTTATGTGTTTGTGTGACTTCGCCTCTGATGTTCCTTTTCAGAAGTTCTTGTAATGCAGCAACCTGAAGAGGGGGCATGGCCCTTGTTGCAGCACCACCCAGTGTTCTCAAGAGGCTGCAACATTACCATTGGTGGGCGCAGTGCAAGAGCCTTGTTCTTTCACTGAATTATTAATTAAATATTAATAGAATAGAATAGAGATCAAAAATAGAAGTGGCTTCTCGGTTTTTAAAGAAAGGAGGCAAATCCTGGTAGCTCCCCATTGGCCTAGAAGGCAATTAGGTTTGCCACCTTTATCAAATGAACGTATTAGAGGGGACTGGGGGCATGCTCTGCCGGGAGGAGATTGAAAAACATGAAAAACAAATATCCTTTTGTTATTTCCATGATTAGTTAAGCATTGTTTAGTTGTTCAGTATTAATAACCATAATTACTGGAAGCATGATCATTAATCAAATTGCAACAAAGAATGTTCACAATATAAGTAGCAATAATGTTGCATTGCAATTCTGCACTAGGCCTAAATAGTACAGTGCACTTTATACTACAACAACAACATTATAATGACATAGTCAAATATACACCTAAATCTTTTTCTGATCTTTTTCAGATCAAATTCCAAACATCAAATAAAACAGACAAGTATAATCTCTTGGCCATATCAGCTTCAGGTGATGCCTGTTGTGGCAGAAATTGTGAAATTGCAGTTTGAGTCTTCTGGACTCTTGTGTTTTGAGTATGGTCATTTCCTGAAGTACAAATTCCTCCATGGGCAACAGAAAATACCCTGCTCACATTTTTGCAGTTTGCTTTGTGTTCATTCTCTCACACGTGATCGCTTGCATTTCAGGTGGGCTTGAAGAAGAGGAAGAGGCCATTTTTAAATCTCAATATCTTAACCATGGCCAAAGCCTAACCCTAACCTCAAATAGTATCTGATTTTGGTGCAACCGAAGAAGTTTGATGTGATTTTGATGCAAACACAGTGATACGTTATGTGCCTGGCCAAACGTAGGCCTAGTATGAATCAAGGGTGCATAACTTTTCAAAAGATATGCATGACCACTGTTGTGAGAACACACTGTACACACACCATCACACACAGAGTGAGAAAACACACTGAGGATGCGAGAGCTGCCTGCTGGCTTTGGTTTTTCCTTTGAAAATTGGTCCCTAGTCGTGTTTTAGACTGAAACTGGTTTCATTAGTAGTCATAATTGTGTTATTCTCACTTTCATCACTCAAGTAGGAAGATATGGAACATCTTGCTCTTCATTAAGGAACGACTCTGTATTAAGGGTGATGACCTTACAGGCAATATATCAGAGTCAGAGGAAATATAAGATTTCATAAACTAATAAAGCTTGGAGGGAAAATCAATATGATGACTAGACCTGCAAAGGCTCTTTTCAACACACCATAGCAAAGCAGCATGGCTTGAGATTACCTGTGAAGACTTGGGATAGGAAGAATCTGTCAGTTAGCATTAGTGCGTATTCAGAATGTGATCTGATGTGATAGCCTTTTAAAACAAGGCATCCTGCCCAGATCATTAAATAAGAACAGACTTAAAGGCACTGCAAGGCCTCTTATTTAACTTGAAATTAATTACAAATCTGCATTTTGGTGGCCACATACTCCACTGGTTCCACCTTAGCCTTGCTAGTCAGATGTACGGCATTAACACTAAAGACAATCACGCTGATAGCAGATTGTGGTCTACTGTCTAATTTCTGAACCATTATTTGATCCAATGAAATGCCAAAGTAGGTTCAACTCTATCTATTATAGCCAAACGCTAAATATTACAACCAAAGTACTCAGTCATTTGCACTTTTATTGGCATTAGACTACTGCAATATTAGCCTGCTACATAAAAATAAGCCCCATAATATAAACTGGGGCCAAGTAATTTATTGCTTTATAACTAATAGATACAGTCAGTTCTAAAATGTACTGAGACACCAGTATTAAGTAGCTAAAATGGGAATTACAGTAGATGGCTTGCCTCCTAATTCTAGTCCTATTTGCATTCTGAAGAGGTTTATGGTTGAGACAAGAATACAAAGAGTATTATATACAAAACAGTCTATACAAGATGAAATAAAAGCATGAATAACTTTCTCCAGTTCAGAAAACAATAGAAATTGACTATTTTTAGAAATATTTTCCAAGTCAAGTTGAGTTTATTGATACAGCCCTTCATCACGAACAAGCCTCAAAGGACTTCACAGGCCGACTTAAGTCAGGCTGACAGACAACTGAATGATGACACACATGCCGAATGTAGACAGCAGAACAAAACGCATGATGCTGAAACAGAAGACTGTAGCAGCCTTACAGGAATGCCTCAGGTGACTTTTCAAGCCTAACTAATAATCAATTATGAGGTGTTACGGAATACAACCAGAACAGAACAAAAGCACATAAAAACAGAGAAAAACTCCATTATCAAGTTTGTTGGACCAAATACAACGACTTCAGATTCACCAGGATTAGAGTGAGAACAGTTTTGAGGCATCTGACATCTCATGTCTGCTCGTCATCTTGGCAACGTGTTGTTGTTTTACAGGGAAATGCCATGGTGTATCATCAAAATAGAAATGAAAAGGAAGATGTTTAACAAAACACATTTACCAATCTGCATGCCACACCACTGGGTGTGCGACTGTTACCAGTACTACATCAGTCTTACGCAGATGTTCCATCTCAAAATTTAATTTAATTTGATTTAATACCGTAACCCTTGAGAATACATCAGTGTAAAATCTTAAAGAGGACTAAGAGCACATTTTGCCTCTAGTTTGCATTTAACCCTGGGCTACAAAAAGCCTCTCTGAAGGTATGGGTCAAAATGAAGGTCCAATATAATATGTTTAATTTCTAAACTGAAACTATTGTGTTTATTGTGTCTTGTCTCTCTTTCATTTAATGGCATCCCTTTCTAGTGCTGACAGAGAATGGGAAAACCCGTTTTCCAGTGATAGCACAAAATGATTTTCCTGTCATGTTATCTTGCCGTTGCCGGGGAAACGCATTTCGCAGGAATTCACTAAGCAGTAATCTGAAATTGACTGCCATTCCACAGCAAGCCTAGAGAGTCACTATGCCTCTTCTGTAGAGCCTGATTTTCATTGTTTAATTAAAGCTTGAGTGGGTGAGAGCACAAATGAAAAAAAGGAACATTTAATAATGTAAGGTTATTGCCATCCACAGTAAATAGTTTATGTTTTATAATTTATAATTACCTCTTTCTCCTGATGATCCAGTTACTCCTGAATTCAATTTAATCATTGTTCATTTTGTCTCACGGTCTTTGTAAACTATAATCTCAACAACATGGAGGTTTGGGATGAACTCCATCTATTTTAAAATATTCCTAATGCCCTGTGGAGCACGCTAAAGACTCAGATAGGTGGGAGTTTTTCACACTGTGTAAGACAAAACCTGTGAGCTTGAGGGCATTATGTGGTGGATTGTTGGATTTCTTCTGTACCTGTGGGAAATACTAGACAGGTCCAAATGCTGCCTCCTCATACATTTCACACCCCATGTGCCTGCACACACACACACACACACACACACACACACACACACACACAGTACATGTGTGTACATATTGTAACGTAATTTAGAAAACACAAAACACAAGACAAAATTGAAATCAAAATGAAACCCTGCAGATCACTTGACCTTTAATGTTTCTGTTTTATTGGCCATTCTAATTATTTGAATGAGAAAAAGAATGATGTCTTCCTATCACGGTCTCTCCAGCGTGGACCAACACTTCAGTTTTCCTTGTATTGTACAGAAACAATTGTCTTATGAAAGCTTGGCTCTTGACATATCTTGATGCAAAGGTTCTTGTGTATTCATGTATAAAATATCTGTGTATTGTCCTGCCTACACCACTGTGAATGGTGAAGCAAAGAGAGTGATTGCCCTGAATGAGAACGCTTTGCGATGTTCAAATTCTGCTTTAGAGCCACATGGTTACCATGACAACGCTGCCATCCCAGTAGTGCTAGGTTCCTTAGAACTCGTGTGTTATGTTCTGGGATATCTCACCCAATTCCCTTTTATTTATTTTTTTACAATGGTTCGCTTACCTTTAACATTGCTAGCTGAGCAGTATTTATAAAATCAACCTCATGCTAATGCAATTAATGTGTCTGCTGCCAAATGGATGATCATCCAAACGCATCAAGCTAACACCTTCCCAGTTAATAATCCTCAGAAGTACAAGTACACTCAAAGACTGCAGAAAACGGCCCTGTAGGATTCATAAGAAAGCTGTTTATATTCCAGCTGACAGAAAAACGTTTTTCAATTTGGTAAGACTCACATTTGGTAACCTAGCAACACCCATCATTTTAGGTATCCATTGTTTTCAGGTCTGATGCCTTTATCATTAGTTTCTACAAATTATTCCTTGCCACAATCTTTAAATTGATATGGGGAACTTGGGGGTGGGGTGTGGGTGTAATGTTAGCTTTTGGTGTTGCTGCAAGGAAGCTAACTGTCTGCACAACATGGCAACATGGCAATATTGGTCAACATTTGTTAAATAATGTGAAAAGTGGTGACATTACACATTCTCACACCATTCAAATTCAACTTACACAAGGATACGGAGCAAGTTTCAGTCAAACATATTTAATAATGAACAAACCTTGGACAGATTCAGTGTAAAAGTCTGTTCTACATGGTGATTGTAATTGCAATCTGAGCCATGAAACCACAGGTCATATCATATCATATCACATCAGATCACTCCACATCACATCATATCATTCTTGAGAAGATTATGCCAGTAGTAGTTGTAACATCAGTAATTCTTGCTTCATAGTCCTGAGGAACTTGTTTTCTTGAGAGCTCACTCTATATTCTACTATGAAACAGAGCTAGCTTTTCCCCTACAGTTTATAATCAATGTTTTTTTTTTTGATGACAACAGCTTCCATACTAATAGAAACAAAGCTGTTGTTGGTGGTGATGGTGCTGCTGAATGGCAATGTATGTGCGAATCCTTATGTGGGTGTGTGTATGTGTGTCTACACAGAGGGAGAGCCCCCCCATCCTCCCACTTGTCATGGATCTATTTCTTCCTTCCCACAGTCCAGACTGGATCTGAGACGGGGTCACAATGAATCTGAGAAAGGAGCAGAGGAAACTAGCATCGTACCTCCATCTGTTCTGATCTCTCTCTCTGTTTTCATCTCCTCTTTTCCGACTTTTAGATAGAACGTAACTCTCATAATGCTCATAACCTATGGTGAGGATGTAAAAATAGCCTTCAAATCTGTGAAGGTGTATGCTTTACTGTAGGCTAATTTGTTCTACTGTCAGTCCTGAGGCAAGATCATCACGTTGTCACATAGCAGACTCAAATTCGTCAAATTCTCTGTATCTTCTCTGTATCAAGCCCTCTGGCTGCTACAGTCTCCCTTGCCTCTTTCAGTCTTAGTCTCTCATGGCCTCCAACAACTTTCACTTGGCCTTTACTGACTTGTGATTGATCGATGGATCAAAGAATGGATCCTGACAGCCCAAGTCAGATTGCATCAAGGCACTGTCACTGTGGCTGGAGGCACTATGCACATAGCAGGTGTGCTACACCACACTAGACGGGTACAACCATGGTTGCAGACTACACACAGCATCACCAGGAGACGGTTGCCGTATCTGACATGAGGCTGCTGATCGTAACCACCGTTGGATACGTAGCTTCAAGAAATTGAATTGCAAATGTTAAATAGATTGACCACGGCCACAACATTTGTGGTTGCATTGACATGTGACCCTCACTAGTCTGGAGGAGCAAAGAGAGATTATCTGACAGTCAAGGAGTAGAGCTGAGTGGAGGAATGACCTGTTTACACAAGCTAATGGCTCCCAGAGCAGAGCCAGAGCACGTAATGGTTCTTACTAATGTGTTCCCACCTCATTTAAACTCTCTCTCTCTCTCTCTCTCTCTCTCTCTCTCTCTCTCTTTATATCTCTCCCTCCAATTAATTCTTTATCTCAGGCAGTATTACTCTGGCTTCTTCATATTGTGTTTATTTCTCCTGAATTGGCACTGATGTTATGTCGTGAACCAATTGCCTCCAAGCTGTTTTGCTTCATGGTTTGGTTACCATTTATCACTTTGGGCTGGTACTTAACAGGAAGAGGGAAGAGGGAAGAGGGAAGAGGGAAGAGGGAAGTGGGAAGTGGGAAGTGTGTGGTGTATGTGTTGTGAGAGTAAAGCTGAATAAAGCTTTAGCCAATCGACAATACTCAAAGGGCAAACTGAAATCCTGCTCGACTGTACCTCTGTACCACACAGACCATGCTGGATTTGCAACAATTTATTGCCACAACAACGGGGAAAATGTGCAGAAGCAGAGGTGTGGCGTAGACTCCTAGAGGTATCCGATCTTAGGGTGAAGCTCCCCGGGGACAGGCAGGAGACAGGTAGAGCCCCCAGGCTGAAGATCAAACCCCTCCGGATATCTGATGGAGTTGTGATGCTGGCGGGGAGGTGGTGGCGCATCAATCTGGCGTGGTTAGGCGGTGGTTAATTGGCAATGATGCTAAACTGAGGGGGGGTGTTCGGCCCCAGCTGACAGAGTTATGAATGACGGAGTGAGAGAGAGATGGCCTTCCTGAGTGAATTTGCACTAAGCTCCATTTAATTTAGTCGTTTGTGGCAGTGAGAGGTAACTGTTTGCCGCTTTGTTAGTAGCAAATTCTTCTTTCTGTAGTGATAGCCAAGGTGCTAGCTGTTTATGAGCCGTGTCCGTTTGGCTTGTAAATTTTGATTGGTTACTTCCTGTGTTCGGAGAAAACTTTCCTACAACACGGGGCAGTCTTTTCTGTTGCAGCCCCACTAAATGAACCGGACTGTTTCTCCATTCAACCTGGGACTAATAGGATCTCATTCTATCAAAGTGTTTATCTTTATCTTTGAGACAATCAAAGCAGCTCCATGGATGTGTGTGGTATCGTGTCCAGAGTATAGGGTGACTGATCCATCACTGTTTAACTTTCCTCCAGAGCCAATCCATCTGCATTTGTTGATTCCCAGGATATCAAGATGATATCTTTTCATTTCATGTATAATCTGAGCGCTCTTTGTCATGAAAGCACTTCATGATGCTCATGATGAGACTATGCAGAAGTAAATGAATCATGTACAGAACATAATGAAAACTCAAGTGTAGGATCTGACCCTGGTATCAATTGCACAAGCCTTTTGCTGGTTTATACCTTGTTGCCTTGTTGATGTTGCAGTGTCACCTTTGGGAGGGTGTCAGGGGTATTGATGGAATGAATTATTCAGACATGGAGCATTCTCAGCACACTGTAAGCATACATCTTGACTCAACCCACAACAGATTGCTCTGTGTTAGTGAGATTTTTTTCTGTCTTGGCATTATCACATCTTTTCAGATGGAAACAACAAGAGTCTGTCTTCACTTTCTCGTGTAGACCTAAAAGCCATCACTGCAATTTAAATATTAATAGAGAATCCATGTAGATTATAGTAAACTCTGCAGAAATGGAAGTCACTTGGACTAGTGAAATGTTTTGCTAAATAATAATACTAAATTGAAGAATCTTTACTATAACACGCCGATTTTCTTTTCATGTGATACATGTTAGGAGAGACCCAGTTATGCTGTTTGTCATGGTTGTGTCCATCTTAATAACAAGTGCTAAGGCCCATGTGACTAAAACTATCATCAGATGGTAGCATGGAGTTTTTAATTTCACAACCAGAAGCCTAAATGCATAATTCCTTAATTTACTGACTTCTATGTTATTAAGGAATCTGAACTGAACCAGGAGAGAGGGGAGCCAGAAAAGATAATTTTCCATCAACAACTTCACACCTCAATCATGTACTTGCTAATAGTTTTGGCCACAGGAGATGCCAGCTTCTCTTCCACAAGATACATATGGAGAGGTGAGGCTTAGTGGAAAAGACACACTTACTGGGGACGCACGGCCCTGCTTGTAGATTTCCATCTAAAACATGCATTTTTAGATTCAACAGACTGTAGACGGAATGTGATAAGAATTCATGAAGAGAGACTGGTTGCGTCAATTTTGATTTAACTATACCACAAGTATCCAGATGGCCCAATACCAAACAGATTACGACATCCAAGGAATGCATGGTTTAAGCAGCTTTTCCCTCTCATGTGGTTTCTCTAGTTGGAAGCAGGTATTCAATCTCAGTTCAGGCCATTCCCAGTAGCTCGGCATCAGCGCCACCTTGATTTGACACTTGGCAAGCAGGGAAGTGATCAATCCCTCCACCTAAGAATGGAAACCGACAGCCATAACCAGAGACCCAAGAGCTGGAGGTGTTTCCCGCACGGTTACCACGGCAACAGGCGTGTGAGGGGGGCATCACGTGAGGCTGCAGAGTTTTTTTTGTCTCTCGAAGATTGGCTGTTGGTGGTTTGGTGCAACGGTTGGGCTTAGTTGGTTGTTCTGCCCTCTGAGAGATATAGAAAGAGGTTTAGATGAGTAGATGTATGAGAGTGAAAGACTGCAGTTGGCATCTCAAAACCTTGGATAACCACATCAAACCTGTGATGTAACCCATGCCGTCAATCAATTTTAATATTTGAAATTTAAAGAAAGTAAAATGTCCTGTTCACGTTGTGTGCTTTCTTTCTTTATAAATTCTAATCAAATGAAGCATATATACATATAAATTAATAACATAATTTATAATAATACAGTGGTAATTAATTAAAATGAATAAATGTACCTCAGAAATATCCTTCTCATTCAGACAGTAGTATTATAGTAGTAAATAGTTGTGTGTTCACTAATTGCACCACTATGTCATGTCTGTTTCTGGAGCATCCTGTTGATTGTGTATTCATCACCATACAAACCCTGGGGCCCCATGTGCAGTGTACACATCCTCACAGATTTTATCCCATAAATTATTACTGACACGGCAATACGGTAATAGTATGGTTCATGGACACACAGGGTACATACTGTATAATACAGTCACAGACACATACATTATATATGTAAGAGCACACATTAACACAAACAGATGAACGCTTGCACGCACCTTCCCCCCTGCTTCTTCCCAGGAGTCCACTTCCAGAGCTCTCTCAATGCAGTGGGCCCCTGTGATGGGTTGGGCATGTGCCAGACTAACAGAGAGGAAAGTTACAGCACCACTCATACTGGTAACCATGCTTAGGATTAGGATATCACTCCTCGATGATCAACTGCTACACACGAAACATTTCAACATCATGACGTGTGCTTAAGAGGGATCCATGCACCCTTTCAACAATACGTAACCATCCTCCCACCTAACTCCTCCATTTGCTTACAGTATTATCTAGGATGTATTGGAAGTGGATTGTGATGAGGAATTTATTAATTCTTTTTTTTGTTTTGCACAAATCAGCAACTCAGTTTGTACTCTCATTGAGGTGATGAATGTTTGATAATATATTTATTTATTTATTAAAAAAGATCTAAGAAAGCTATTAATCATTCCTTGATTGTTTCATTGAACTGTGCCAAACAGAATCTAGCAATGTCAGTTTTTCCTTGTGTTATTTTTTTCTAATTGCCATAATGTACCATGACTGAATACGTAACATCTGGGAGTCTGCTACAGACGATGTGACTACTTGCAATTTTGTGTTTTCAAAGTGAATGAAATTGCAATAATGATCACCAAAGCTGCAGCATCCCCCAGTGCCTCATGGCTAAATTAAACAGAAAGAAACTAAACACTGCCAAAGTCTCTCTTTCCTTTCAAATTTAAATTTCATTTATTGTCTACAAACGAGGGGATTCTGTGTCACATACAATGCTGCAAAGGACAAACAACTTTGTGCTTTTGCTATACTCTGTGCAATTGCTGATGCAGTTGAGAATAGGCATTAGGATTTGTTTATGTATACAAGCAGTGATTGTGCCAGTGATTACAACCATGTGGACTTGCCTGGGCCTAGAGATCTGCAGACAATTAACATGCCTGACACCAACTCCAGGCTTATTTACAGATATACAGAGGCTTACATCTACATCTGACAGCAAACATCAGAGACGTAGCGAGGACAAAAATCGTTCAAACAATATCTTATCGCAGCGGCAGCTATTTGTTTTGATTATATTCTTAATGACATGATTTAATACATATGCCAGTTTCGTTTGTCTCACAGTGTACACACACTGCTAGGTGAAAAAGCAGACCTAGAATAGACCTGACAGGCAGTTGGATGCTCTCTATCTCTCTCTGTGTGTGTGTGTGTGTGTGTGTGTGTGTGTGTGTGTGTGTGTGTGTGTGTGTGTTCCTCTGTTTATCTTTCTCCCTCATTCTCTCTCCCTTCTAAACCCTTTTTCATTATAGCAGCATTCTCTCACAGGGCCCAGCAGGTTTAGCAGGTGTTAACCCCACAGTGGGAGGCTCCCTCCCGAGTCTAGCAGAGCAACACCTCTCATCCCCCCAAGAAGCTTTCAGCCTGCCAATCACACAGGTGGAGATGATGGACAGGCCCAGCCCCTCAGCCAGCCCTGTCACTTAGAGTATGTTGCTTAAGAGATATACTACAGTGATGGAAAAGCACCTTTTTTAAGTTAACAACACTGTGTGATAACCGGACTAGATACCCTCCTGTATCTGGTTTCTGTCTGATGGGAGACTACAGTCAGTATGTGGGTTAGCAGTAACAGCAGATACTACTGAGATCAGCCTAAGCACATTGTGTTGGCCCTATACTTAAGTTCATGATGCTATATCTTAAATGCTGTGGCCATGATTCAACTCAAGTACAGACACACACAAAAGTACACTGAAGCACATACTGTTCCCTGACATGAGTAAGTGCTGTTCAGTGTAGTGTTTCCGTTCCCCGTGCACATATTAAGGTCTGTAGTCATGGCTGTAATACACATAGACACATGTAGACACAAAACCTTTAGATAGGAGCCAAAGGAAGTGAGGTTGTCCTCAGGGAAAGGTTTTTCCATTTGCTTTCATGATATGGTCCGGCTAACATAAGACCACTGGACTTCCTGTCATGTCCTCTGGCCGCTTCACTCAATTATTTATAGTTCTTTGTGGTTTCTCTACAAGTCAGAAGATACAGAGGACTCAGACCGCAGGCTGTTAATGTAACCACCCTCCTGCTTCACACAGTTACAGAGACACCATGTCAAACACACACACACACACACACACACACACACACACACACACACACACACACACACACACACACACACACACACACACACACAAACATACACACGCAGCATATGATTGGAAATAATATAATTCTGTCAGCGCTCAAGTGATGCAGAGGAATTACTTAATGGAAATCATTCATTCTACCTATTCTTGAACATCACACTCTACTTGATATTGCTTGGTGAAGCTATGTCCAAATTGATGTGTATCGCTATCAGTTAACAGATTAAAAAATAAAAAAAAAAAAATAAAAAAAATGAGATGGAGGGAGATAGTATGAAGTAATATCTAATTCTATCTAATCTAATTCTCTCTGGATGTTACACAGAGAATAGAGGGGTGTGCCTTTGTGGCTATTTTTAGCACCATTCACATTCCTGTGTGTTCAGGCATGGAGAGAGAGCCATGTGTGAATGCTTCCATTCAATTAGTGTTTGGCTTTTCAGGGTTGATGCTTTTCAAGGCTGAAATTAAAGTTGCTTACTTTTAATGAGCAGATCTGGTGTGTCCTCTGGTCCCTATACAAGCCTCCTCTCCCTCCCCGTCCTCCCCCGTTCATCTTCAGATCAGATCAAAAGGATTTTATTTGAATTTTTTTTATGGCCCAGTTTTTGCATTTTGGTGGTAGCGGGGCTTTGTTCTGCACATGAATGGAAATAGTGGAGAGCGATTCGATGGTGTGGTTGTTGTGCATGAATGTGTGCTTCTTTCTTACGGGGTGCCGAGCCCAGTGCCCTGGGTAGGCACCTGTCACCTACAAACCCACTAAGGGTTAAATCATGTTGTGTCTCGTACCAGCAGCGCCATCACAGGCTACTGGCTGCATCGTTACATTCATGAGCCTTGTGGAAAAGAAATTAACTTACTGTCCTATAACAAGTTGTAGCTGTGGCATGGAAAATGAAAGTGTCCCATAACTTGATGAGTCTGTCTCGTCATGAATTGGTATGGTTAACTTGGTTGACGGGTCACTCTATTCTGAGGTAGAGGTGCATCTGTGTAGTGCCCTCGTGCAGCTACAGTGGTTTGAACAGGCAAATCATTTCAGTTAACGAATTAACACAGCGAGCTGGCAAGCGCTAATTAAGTCACATTAATCAACACTAAACAGTCAAAAATGTAATTACTATCAACCCACAACGATGGATGCAACTGTTCTCCAAGGTTTTGAGACCTTTATTCCTGTCAGAATGGCTGGAATCAACTTCCATCATCCATCAACAGCCAACTTGGATTGGCTGTTGATGGATGATGACCATGAAAAGTTCAGCGCTAGCCAACTTTTCTCAGTCGAGAAGACCATACCTGGTTGCTCAGCTCTAAAGGAAATGAATGGAGGTCCGGTGACTTGCTTATCATATTACTCTCAATGTTAACGCATGGTTAGCTCAGCAACTGTGTAAGCTGGTCATTTTTCCCCTATGCCACGCACAAATTCAACTGGAGCATATACCAACATATATTGGGCAGAAGGCAGGGAAACAAACTATACAGGTTGCTAGTCCATCATAAGGGTAATACAGACAACCACACCTATGAGCAATTTAGCATCTCTAATCTACCTGATTTTCATTTCTTTGGAATATGGGAGGAAACCCGATCACCTGAAGGAAACCCACGTGAACAACACGCAAACTCAACACAAAAAGTGCCAGGGGTAGGAACTGAACGCTAGTGCTTCATGCTGTGAGGCAGCAGTGCTAACCACTGACCCACCATGCCTCATCTTTATGTTTAAGTTCCACCAAGAGAGCCCTCCAGTGGCAAGATTTCATTAATTGTGTATGAAGGAGAGCAGGGAGGAGAAAAGGAAAAAAAAAAGACTGAAGGACAGCACTCAGCAGTTGGAGAAGCAAGTACATATATCAGTACAGTGACCATGAATCTCCTAGCATCTGAATTACCAAGCAGAAATATCATTATTCATAAGGCTTGTGTCTGTGACAGTGTGGCTGCTATGCCATTGATGGTACCAGCAACTGCACAGTGCAGTACTGAACATGTGTTGGCACTCTCACTACCAATCAATATTGACTGCAGAGTCAATATTGCTCAAGGTAGGATGAGTGAAGTCAAGAATGTCCTTCAGTCTTTACAAAATACTGTTGTCCATGAAGCAGAGCTGCGCCCATTAGAGTGAGTCTGAATCCTGTGATGGAAATGAGTGTGCATAACGATGCTGAGTCCACTGAGAGACGGAATAATGAAGGGTGAGTTGGAAGGAGGAAGCCAAGGCCTGAATGTGATTACAGGGAAGCTTTTCATACACAAGAGTGATATATTGAATATTGATTTTAACTATCTCAGTGCAGTTACAATAAGGACAAGTAGTTAGCCTCGCAGCAGGAGCCACCACATAGTTGGTTGGTTTCTGAATGTGTTTATCATTTTGAGTTTGAGTTGCTATATGCAGATGCCTGCACGTGTTTCTGTCAGTTCAGGCTGCATCGCCGCTGCGCCCCACTGCGCCCCACTGCGCCCCACTGCCTCCCCACCACCACCAGTGCCAGTAGGTCATTAGCTCCAGTTGGTCGTAGGTGGATTCTGCCCAATGGAAGAGCAGTCTACAGGGGGGAGTTTCCTGCTCATCCACGATTCACAGGGTTCTCCTTTAACCCATGAACATTGATTTCAACTGGAGCTACCGCCAATGCTCACCTGATTCATTATCCATTAAAGCTTGTTTTCAAACGTACAAATCTAGTCTCTCCTACGGTGGCCCGGAGGTGCACAACACGACAACATTAACAAAGCAAACAAAAGCTGACAACATAATAATGTTAATCCGCAACACAACAGCATTAATAGAAACAAAACATTTTTGAAAACGCTGCATTTGAAAAAACAATCAAACATGTACAACACTGCGACATTCAGTGACAACACAACAGCATTAATCCACAACACAACAGCATTAACAGAAACAAACAGTTGCCAAAATGCAGCATTTTCAGTTATTCACAACGGTGCTCCTGGACCACTAGGGACAGTGCAACGTGGAATTGGTTTGATCCCGTTCCCTTAGCTAATTAGCTATTTAATCATCTCAACCAAGGAAAACTCATTGATGTAAGTTTGCTGTAATGCATTTGATGTTTTAATAAATTGTATCTGTAACACTTTGGTTTGAAACCAAACTAATTCCATGTGGCACTTCCCCTAGTGACCCGGAGCACTTCCGTTGTGCATGACTTGAAATGCTGCGTTTTGGCAAATGTTTCATTTTTTGTTAATGCTGCTGTGTTGTGGATTAATGCTGTTGTACATGTTTGATTGATTTTTCAAATGCAGCGTTTTCAGAAATGTTTTGTTGTTGTTGTGTTGTGGGTTAATGTTATTATGTTGTCAGCTTTTGTTTGCTTCCTTAATGTTGTTGTGTTGTGCACCTTAGGGCCACCTGTACTCTCCTGATTTGAAATGGAGCAAAGCCTTCAAAGCTAGTTCAGGCAGACGACTCAAGTGGCACTGCAGCTCAATCAGCTGATGTGTCAGCTGAGTTCACGCATTGCCATTGCAAATTGGGCGGTCTGTTTGAGATGCTGCTACTGCTGCACATCTCACACCCCACCACCACCCCAGCATCCACCTGTGGGCGTTGCGTCATAATCCCTCTGCTATTGATTGCTCCCTGCCTCACGTGGCTGGCAAAATTACATTGTGCAGAGGGCGATGCAAGTGTATTTACATTTATTCTCAATAAATTGTTTCATAATCAAATCAATCAATACGTGTTGTTTGACTAGACTGTAGAATGTGTATTTGTGCAGTAGTAATTGAATGATGGGGTACTGACGATCCTGAGAATTATCTGGAATAGTCTCCCCTCTCAAGGTCTAAAATTGAGGCGGTATATGTAAAGTCAACGACATCTACGTCTCCCTGCAGTTGTGGACATGCCAGTCCATTTTAGGGCCTCATCATAGTATGATATAGTTGTAAGTTTCAATGACAGATTTTTGTAGTAACGTTTCAATAGAATTGGAGATTTTTTTTTTTTTTTACAAATACACAAAATTTGATGTTACAATTCTTAGTGTCATAATTACAGGCTGAGCATTCAAACAGAAACGCAATTCAGACATCAAAAAGAATGATGTACTAAACCATAGAGGACATCAGGCTACACTGTCATAAATCTACAGGACCGGCAGAACCAGTCACTAGCTGGATAACATAAATGTCAAATGAGTGTGTCAGTGTGGGCATGTCACTGCATCACGGATGTTTCAGTTCCAGCCTCAAATCCAAAACTAAAGCCATATTTAAACAAAAGCTGTTGCCTGAATTGCATGGAAAAAGAAATAACCAATTCTAAATAACACCGTAAGAAGATCAAGCTTCCATTTACCGTCCAATTCAGCTTGGGCAGCACATCAATTAAGTAAATGGAATAGAATGGGCTAAAAATTGGAGACTGCCTTACTCAGTCAAGAATAGAAAGGATGCCATGAGTATGCGACTCATGATTCCTCAGGGTGGCCTCTTGCGCCTCTTGATGAAATCCACATGTAAGCTAATGTACAAACACAAAAAACATGCATTTGTAAATGCACTGCCGTTTCAAGAGATTTAAAAAACCTTTCAGTTGGCCCATTTTTCACCTACGCAACCAAATATAAATATCCTTTTATTGTTCTCTCTGGGCGCCAGCATAAGCTTTGACAACAGCGAGAGTCAAATCTGACTTTAGCAAAAATGTTTTAGCCTTTAAATGCTTTCATGCCATCAGGAGGTAAAGCAAGATGTAGTTAGAGGCATTGATGGCATATAGAGGTCTACAAGGCATGTTTAAGCTGTGGTGCCTGGCCTGTTGCTTATGTGGCCCTGGACTGTATATGAGTTACCTATATCAAAGGTAGAGAAGTTAGAAAGGTTAGCATGTATTATAGGAAATAGCCCATGTCCCATGATGTCTTAGCAATGTAGCTCTCTATGGGAAAGGAATCTAAGAAGTGCCTATATCAAGCCTAACAGAGGAATTTAAATGAAAGGTAAGATTAGAGATGACACTGACAGAGTCAAAAGACCGAACAGTTAGGAGTGCAGCGCCTATGGTATCAGCCGGCGAAAATGGAACCCAAAAGAAGCAGTTCAGCAGGCACAGTCAGTGCTCAGGCATAGGAATATAGGCAGGTGCAATCAAGCTAGGCTCAGGCTCATAAGGCAACTCCATCAGGGAAAAGAAAGAAGATTGTGAACCAAATTAAGCAGCAGGAGAAAGCAACAAGATGTGTTAAGGCTGTCTCTCTGGTGAAACAGCGTCCGCGGATGATTTGAGAGTGTAGAAAGGAAGAAACTTGGCTGGAGGGAGTTGTGTGGTATGGAGGCAAACCGACTTAGATTCATTATAGGTGCAACCTATACTACCATCTTCCCAAAATGGGGTAGAGCTTGGCAAATGGCAGTAGATTTGGAGACAAAGTTGACAATCCCACAGGAAATAGCACTAACCTAAATGCAAGTGTGTGTGCAAATGGATGAATGAGAGGCATATATTGTAAAGCGCTTTGATTCAAAGCTTTACAATATATGCCTCTCTCATTCTCATATAAATGCAGCCATTTACCATTATAGCAGGCAGTAAGGACATGTCTAAAGCAGCTATGGGAGCCAGTCAATGGGGGGGGGGGGGGGTGGGCACAAAGCCCCTAATGTAGGTACCCTTGGGTCTAATAGGGTCTAAAGCACTTGCTTGATTTCTTAGCAGCTAGAAATGCTGGCTTGTTCGCGCTTGTTTGCTAATAGGATGGTTGCCATGGCTGCTTATCAGTTGCATGTTTGCTGGGTATTGACCTGTTCTTATGTTGGCTTGTGTGTCTAGCTTGCTATTTGATGGAGCGTTTGGTAGCATCATGGTTGCTGGTATATTGATTCTTTAGAATGATGATATGTTGACTTGTTAGCCTTTGTTGCTTTGTTGTCTGTAGTATGCTAGCTGATGTTGGTTGCTAGTAGATCATCTTATGTCTACAAAATTGTTTACTGATACAATTCGGTTTCTCATCTGCTGAGCATAAAAAAACAAAAACCTTTAAATTAGGGCTGTCAAAATTAACGCGTTAATCCAGATGAATTAATTTGCATGTGAACGCAATTAACGCATGCGCAATGCACAATGACTCAAAATCCCACAATTCCACTCACTGGCGCGGATTGGTGCTCCAACGCTATCTGGCGGCCGAACCAACTCGATAAAGATGGACGACTCTAAACAACATATTGGCCGTCTCGATGGGAAGTTTGAGTACAAAAAACCCAAGACGGGACAATCGACCGACATAAAGTAGTTTGCACACAGCCCATGACAAGGTGGCACTGCTGGCTCGCAAATATCTCGCCACTCCTGCAACCACCGTTCCGTGTGAGAGACTGTTCTCAGTCGCAGGTAACATTGTACAAAAGAAGCGGTCAGCTCTACTCTCCGGTAATGTAAACAAGTTAGTCTGTCTCAGCAGCTGGCTAAAAGATGAGTAAGAGGGCCACATTAAAATGGATATTTGTTTGATTAAAAAAAAAAGAAAATATGGTTGGTAAATATGGTGTGGTTGGTATGTTTTATTTTTTAAAATTTTTATTTTGATATCTGGACTCCATATCTGTTGTATAGTTTAAATAAAACACATGTTAAGTGTATATATCGCCTTCTGTCATGAGTCTTTTTGCCCCCACAAAATGAAACACAATTAATAATGAATGGGTATTAATCGTGATTAATCTAAATTAATCCACAGCAGCCCTGTGATTAATCTGATTAAAAATTTTAATCGTTTGACAGCCCTACTTTAAATATATTTGTAAAATATGGATTCTTGATGTTTGTAATTTTTTTTAGCATTGCAGTAAAACACACATTTTGTTGATTGAAAAAAATCTAAATTGTAAAACATCTCCATCTAGGAGTCAAACTTGGCAAGAATCTATGTGAATATACTCAAAATGTATTCATATCGAAAATGGATGGTGTATGGTGTCTTTATCATATTAACATTGTCTCTAATATCAGCTGTGAGTCATGTAAAATAAATGTATTATGTACATTTATCCAAGTCAAAGACAGAGAGGGCACTTCTGTTGGTCTCTGTATACTATATACTATATAATATACTAATATAATATACTATATGCCTCAATATGTGCATTTTTCTTTTGCTTTCAATTGCTTTCCTTCTTATCCCCCTCCCCCCACACACTAACACACACTATGGTATTCTATTCTTCATATACACTCTGTGATGTCTCTCTTTCCTCTCTCTCTCTCCCTCTCTCTCTCACACACACACACATGCACACACACACTCTCACACACACACCAACATATCTTGCATTAGCTTTGCCTTTGTGTGTTTGTTTTTTCAGACCCAATGCTCAAAGCCTCAAGGAGTCTCTTTTAGCCATAGAGAAAAATAGAGGCAGAGAAAGAACAATTGAGATGAGTGAATCCCACCCCTTCCTCCTCTTCTACACACATCCCTCCTATGAAGCCCACTTTGTTTTAAGCCATAGAATGCTAACAGGCTTGGGCAGCACATGTGAGATTTTGAAGAAAATAACCAATTCATTTCTTCACACTTTCTAGTCACATACATGCCCTTCTTTCCTGTTTATTGCAGATAGACCCTCTGCCAAAGTGATGCTTCTAATCCTCCTTCTTACATCTATACTTAAAGAGAAGAACACTCACAAAACATACCAGATACACATAAGCACATGGTATTTTGTATTTGTTATCCAACATATCATGATCCTTTTAGAAATGTAGAAAACCCTTGGTTATGTATCTTCAAATTATTGGGATATTCTACACACATTCCCTAATTAGAACATACAAAGTCATTATGATGTAATTGGAAGGATGATCCTCTTTTGATTCAGCATATGGCAACATCAAAAGGAATATTTGTTGATGTCTTCATTATAGGGGTTCACATGTTAGATTGTCATTGTGACACATAAGTATTTCTGATATTACGCTTATAATCATTGCCAATAGAATACAAACGCTCTGAAACAACAGGATTGAACTCTCCAGCAATAGAGGCTAGCCACATTGGGGATAATCTGCCTTTTCCAGACATAGAAGTAGAAATGCTTCCCATTACCTTGGCCGCAGGATACTTGGAAAGAAACATGCAAGTGGGGAGGTTCACACAACCTGGCTTGTGGAACTGATTATTTGATCCCACAATATATTTGGTCAAAGTTAAATACAATCTGTAATAGCAATACGAACAAGGTACTGTTGCCATGGCTTGCATATTATTTATCATTTTATATGTGCAGCTAAACTGTGCTCAATCATCCTGATTTTCAAAACCTGTGTAGGTCATCTTAATTTGGGTGAACTCTATCTCTGTCTCAATTCAGCACCAATTAAGCCTTCACAAAAGAGGGAGAAAAATACTGGTGTCAAGTTTAAAACAAATTATATTGCTTTTAAAATACATTTGGTAATCTAAGCTGAATAATAACACACTTTCACCTACAGGGTATATTTAGATGATGACCTCAGACAATTCACTTTTCTTTTTCCAAAATGGAGATGGACATTTTGTAATTGAACTCCTACAGTGTGTGTGTGCACCATAAGGGACTTTTGTATGAATGAGTGTCTGTGGTAAATGTACAGAGAAATGTTAACACGATTTCTCAATTGCCTTCCTGGTGAGCCAGAGAGAGTTAAGGGCAGGGACAGTTCAGGCTGGGCTGGGCAACAGCTGAATATGGGGGAAGGCAGGCTATGAGTGTCAAGTCTATCATGAAGACCTGCAGTCATTCTTCACTGGTCTTTCATCACTCTGTGAGCTGTGCTCCATTGTTGTTCATCTGCTGAACCGCCAGCTGGTAAACCACAAAATACATTAGTACGGGAGCAAAAGAAAGGGAGTGAGAGGGAGAGAGAGAGAGACATGTATGATAAGAGGTAAATCTATGGGGTGTAACATAGAAAGGACAGGCGTGTGATAAAATGAGTATAGAATAAAAGGGGAGTAAAAGAAAAATGGAGGGGCAGTAATGGAAGGTGTATGTGAGTAGAGAGGCTGACACAGAATGAGAGTAGGAAAGAGGGAGAAATGGGTGAAGAGGCCTATCTGTCTTTTATAGTTGCCATGGACACCAAGAAAGCTGACTTACAGCAATGTGAAAAAAAAGGAATGCACAGCACACATACACACACACACACACACACACACACACACACACAAATTACCACACATCACCATCATCATCATAACCACCATGAACTAGTCCTCTCTCCGCTCACTTCAATCTCACCTCTTAAGTTGTTCAAAGAAGACAAATGTGTGTCAAATAGAATTCTACCCACAGCTTGCAAACGCTCTCTTGTGCATTGGCAATGTCTGCTACGCCTCGTTATTAGTATAAAAAAACATCAACCATTTGTAAGGCAGCAGAGCAACAGGATAAATGCAATGCACACAGGTTACAGCTCATTAGAAGCGTCTTTGATGGTAGATGACTGCTGGGCTCTTTGTTCTTGGTGGAACAAGCATGAAAAACACTAACACACACTCACTTTTTTTCCCCTCGAATCCCTCACCTCTCAATTTTCACTTTCAATTTCAATATGCTTTTATCGGCATGACAAAAGACAAAAGCTACATTAAATGTAATGAAAGCATTGAGAAATGCAATTACAGGTGATCATAATCTCTCTCTCCCTCTCGCATGCGCATGCACACACACGCACACGCACACGCATGCACGCACACACACACACAAACACACACACATTCCCTCTGTTTTCCTCCCACAAACTGAATACCAAATACTGTCAGGGGGCTGGCCTGATTTCAGTGTGTGCCTGATTGCTGATCAAATTGCAAGTTAAAATTAATATACTGATTCTTCGTTCAGTGTTTTATTTCATTAGTCAGCCATCGGTAACTCTAGTATTATGATTATGAAGGTTTTCCATGGGAGTCTGAGTATGGTAGATCCTGATAATACCCTAGGGAGTATTTCAGGTCTGGTTTACTATTCCTCTGTTGGCATATTCTTTCCTCTTTTTTCCATGTAACCTCATTGATGGTGCAGTTTCTGTACATCCCCATAACCTTAACGTACCATTTTGTGTCATTATACAAGAGATTATTTCAGAC
Source organism: Hoplostethus mediterraneus (assembly GCA_034670385.1). Taxonomy (NCBI): domain Eukaryota; kingdom Metazoa; phylum Chordata; class Actinopteri; order Trachichthyiformes; family Trachichthyidae; genus Hoplostethus; species Hoplostethus mediterraneus. The sequence goes on from JAXDDW010000004.1 coordinate 17,430,916, forward strand.
TGAAAAAAATAATAAATACAATTTCTCAGGGGATGATACAGCGTATAGCATGTTCACCTAACTGTGATGCATATGCACATTGAAACCACATACACACACACCCACACACACAAAAAGGCACGCACACACACATGCACGCTATGCAATAATTACTGGACCTGTCAATCATTGAAATGAACTGACTGAAGGTGAAATTGTGGGCTTTCAGAAAGGTTGCTTACTAATCAGTTGTGCAAATACATAATATAATGAGCCAACAGACAGTCTGAGAATGCAGTTATTCACAGTATTCATCTTCTGTGTCTCATGAGAAATATACAGGGCTTTCCTCTAAGCTACTTGAAATTTGATTATAATTATGCCCAGAAATGACCAGAGATGATTACAATAAAAAGACGGGAAAATAAACAAACACACAAACTATCTCTCTCTCTCTTTCTGTGTGTGTGTGTGTGTGTGTGTGCGCGCACGTGCGTGTCCAATTAGCTCGTTCAATGAGGCAAGTCATGAATGCTTGGGTTTCCTGTTTCTTTCATCTGACGAGCGTCAAGACTTCCAACGCGCTGGCTCCTGCGGTTCCTTTAAGATACATGATGCCAAAGTTACATATTCAATATATTAGAGGCTTATGACTGATGCTCTTTCTTGTTTCTTGTCTGAGAAGAAACTGATTTCGCTGAAAAGAATATACGTCATTCTCTGATTGGCCACATGCAGGCACGTAACACCACACCAGGTTCGTCGTAGCAGAGCACTGATTGGCGTTTGTAAAGTAAAGTGTTGCTCAACTTTCCCCCGCTTTTTTTTTTACTGGCATCTTGCAATCGGCTGCCGTTTCTGAACACAGCAAAATAAACGACAGCGGGCCGCCCCTGTGCAAAGATTTGCTGTAGCGTGAATCCGGTTATAGCGCGCGCACATTTCAGCACCTCGGACAGCACTGGGCGCTGCAGTGGCAATGCGTGGATTCAACCGGTGGCGTTTAATCAGAGCGGTGGCTGCAGGAGGATCCGACTGAGTGATAAATGGAAAGTCTTTGCTTTCTATGCGTGGGAAAAAGCACATTGGTTTCTGGATCGCACGAACTATTGCTTCTCATTCTTGCCGATACACCGTGCAGTCTCCGGTTCGTCGTCTCCAGTTTTGGTAGGCGTGCCGGTGGATGAGCGGTTGACTCGGGAAGCCGTGTTGAGCAGCGTGGAATAAGTGGCTCTGTGGCGGGCGGAGTGGTGTGGTGTGGTGGTGCCTAAGAGACCCTCCATTTATAAGGATGCTGGTGGGAAATGCCTGGCGACAGAGATGACGAGATTTGTCAAAAGGCACTTGAACTCCTGTCGGATCTTTGTTCCAAGGGGGAAGTGCAGAACGAAAACTGCCTGGATTTCATTTACTATTTCCGAGACCTTGCCAGGCCACGCTACACGGATTCAGGTGAGGCTGCAGACTCGGTCCAGGGGTTGATCGCTCTGAACCTGCATGTGAGTTCAAAGACTGGACAGCATGCACCTGAAACCTAAGCTATCAGCATAACTTGTTGCGCTGGTTAAGTGCTTTTACAGCCGTCTTTGTTTGGGAATTTGGGTAGTAGCATTTCCCCCCACGCGCATTTATGAATTTGTTTCATTTTTGTCACAATGAAAATGTACTCACTGCCAAATCCGCAATAAAGCATGCAATAGATCTAACTTAAAGTGGAATTAGCATCTGTTATGTTCTATTTTTTATGTAATTATGTTGAACATTATATCCATTCATCATACTTATGCCGGTTGCATAAGTATGCCTAAGTGAGGGTGGACGATTTTTTTTTTAATGTAGGCTATCCTTTCTCCCCATTCGCCCTCAGGAGACAGAAGGCTGGAATACAATAGAGAAAAGTGGATTTTCTATTCTCGTCCTTGCATGAGTTGAGCTTGCACCAGCGCTCGCGTTAGTGGCACTTGCTTATTGTCATTCTCCCTTGAAAGTTAAATGCTCTCTTGCACAAAAGCCTATACGTGAAACACACACTGACGATATCTGGACATACGTGCTAAACGTATCAGGAAGGGGAGGGAGCCATGCGATTTGGAGCATATAGGCATATAGTGAGGTTCCATGTGTGGAATTAATGGTACCATACAGGTTTTTTTTCATCATCATCATCACCAACACCTCATCCTCTCCATCTGAACCGCGTGTGTGTGTGTGTGTGTGTGTGTGTGTGTGTGTGTGTGTGTGTGTGTTTGTGTGTGTGAGAGAGGAGAGAGGAGGGGTCAGAACAGAGAGAAAACACACTAACTACTGCATCTTGAGTTGTCCACACCTCCGTCCATTCATTCTTCAATCACATTCTTCACCAGGGTCAAAACCCCTTCAGCTCTCCCCACTCCTTCCCACTCCTACTTTTCTCCATCCCTTAATCATTTAGCCCTCTCCCCTTCTCCCTTATCATATATCTTGTCTTTCCGTCTGCACTGGCAGATGCAGTGATGAAGCAGAATGCCTGTTGTGGGTAGTGGGGTTACTGAACCGCAATCAGGATGGCTTGCCTAAGGTTTAATATCAGATCAAGCTGGGGTGTGTCACCCAGCATCCTGACAGCACCTGTCATAACATGACAAGTGAAGTAGATGGAAGAGAAAAACTGATATGAACTAATACGACGATTTGTGAGTCCAACATCATAAATCAGTGGATGTGACCCAGAGTGCAGGGTCATCTACAGAACAGAGCTGGTAGTTCAGTGTCTTGCCCAAGGATATTGCTTGTGCACGTTTGTGCGGCTATCATGAATATTTTTTATACACAGCACAGAATCTTGATTTGGCAACAAGGCAATTGCAGTCCATGCTGTTAAACCTAATTATTTATGGGGAAATAATGCAAAGCACAAACCCTTGAATCAATAAAGACACAGTGTGAGGTGAATAGTGTGCAACAAGCAATTATATTTCTTTCCTTCTTCATGTTGTGATCAAAATAAATAAAATGACTTGAACCATTTGTTGCAACGCATTAAGGCATATACAGTAACATACTGTATGCTATGCTATGTGGCTATTGATTGTTGCGCATGGGGAAATTAAGCAACTCCCAATGATGGATTTCAGTTTTTTCCCTGATTAAAACCCTGCAATGGATGAGCTGAGTTTTCTTAAATAAATAACAGTGCTATACATAGAAGTAATTCAAGTGATAAACCAAATAACATACATTACATACAGCACACTCAGCAATCTTAACTATGTGGAATACAGTGTTCAGGACCGCTTCAGGACCTCTATGATTCCTGGTCACTGGAAAAATGGGAGTCATTAAAGACCCTACTCTGCTGCTCCTTTCTGGGGGCAGAGGTGCTTGTTGCATTGGCTTACCAGAATGTGTCATGACTACTTTGGGTAGAATGTATTTTGAAATGTTGTCAATCATACCTACAGGTACATTGTCCATACAATCACACACACAGAAAATGCTTCAACATGCATGAGACATTGCAATAGAAATGTCCACACAGTGTTGTCAAACTCTTCCTGAGGGACTTGGCAAAAGGTTTCAAATATTGCTGCTTCAGCACTGGGTTTCCTCCTACTCTACAGCACCTTTGATGGTCCTGTGCTCTAAAATTGGTCCACCCGCTTTGTTGTGATGCAGTCTCTGTGAATCCTTCCAGATGTCTATAGCTTCTTCTGCGCCAGGCACCACCCAGGCAGCCTGCCAAGCTAACTGTGGGCTCCAGGATCAATGTCCTCAGATGGGGTGCCCCTCAACCTCTCCACATTATTCTCCAAAATCCTCACAGGTAGAAATACCCCAGTATTCTCAGAGTCTCAGAGCACAATAACAACAGTTCGGCTGAATGCCTGTGTGAGGTCTTAACGTAACCCGCTCTTGGCCAGTCCCGTATACTGTTGGCTGTGGAGACACTGATTACCTTGCTTACACCATGCAGAGAAATACAAAGCATGTTATAGGATTTGTGACCCTTTGCTCGTGGATATGTTATTTTCAAAGTCTTTCTAGATCTGTTATTATTTATACCAAAAGTCACACATGGCACACATGACATAGAGTTTCATATTTGTTCAACTACATGTTCAAGAACTAACATATATGCAGCTTTTCAACCTTCCTCAGGTGATGTTTCCTCTTCTAGTATTGCCTAGCTTTACATCAGATGTGTAGCACAGCTTGCCAATGGGGATTTACTTCAAGATGTTTCCCGGTTGCATAAGATGTTCTATGATTTTAATTACAGTCTAAAAGCCCATTCTCATGTGTTGAGAAATCCTTTGTCCGTCACATGAATGGGTGGGAACATCAAGGAAAGACCCCAACAAAGAATTCTCAAATTGCGTATAGCTCCATGAGTTGAATGACACAGGAAGGTTTAAATAACTGTGCGTGAATACTAATTTTGAATATGATTTTGAATAACAAACTCTTTGACTCTTAAGAATTAAGGCAGCACATCTACAGAGTAGAATGTAGAAAAGATGTGGGCAAGGTTATCATTTTACATAAACTCTTTGTAAAAAAAAAGATTTATAATGCCTCAAGAGCTTCACAAGAGCTTTTTTTTTAGATATACTTCTATATGTAATGTTTGTGTCATTTGTGACATATCAGGGGAATAGTGTGTAATTAAATTAGTGTAAAATCCAAAATAAAAGTTATCCTGGCCACTGCCATTTTCAACTGAAAAACATGTACTCGGTTTAGGCATGAGACCATGACGTTAGCCACGATGTGTTATAAAGCAGTTTTTCAAACAGGTAGAGAGAAGTAGAGGGCTAATCCAGGTGAACAGCGGGTAAAAGTATCAGTGAAGCCATGACTTCCAGGAAGCATCTTCTACTCTTTATCTGTGACATATGTCATCCATTGAACCTGCAACGGAGGGCAATAATTGTCCTTTTTGCTCTTGATGGCTATCAAAGGGGCTGGTCTGGTCTTTAAACTGTCATGTGAATTCCCCTGATCCCCCTAAACAGGAGTTCAGCTAGAAATACCCAGCATTAATGCCATTAAAATCCCTTAAAGTTCATTATAACAACACAATATTTGGAAAGTTAGTGATTATTTTATCACATTTTAGTGCATTTAACATTATCTAATGATTGTGAAGCAGCTGTCTGCAGTGATTTATCCTCCAGGGGATGTATGTGAAAGGTCCTTCATAAGATTAGATTTAATTAAGATGCAGTCAATGAGCATTTGTGAGCATATTGCTCAAGAGCAGACTTTGTTTTGGAAAAGATAACAGTTAGTCATGTTGCAGACTGCAGTCAGGCCTGCTGTTATCTTGTTGTTGAGTAATTAAACAAATCATCACTTCATCAATTCCTTTTCCTCAAACTCAAGGGCTCATAACTACAAAGAAAACAAGGTGATGAGGCTCAGCATATAGAATGTGTATGCTAGTCATAGCCACGTTTTTGTCCAACACACAGAGAGAGAGAGAGTCTTGTATTCTAAGAAATGGCCCCATCACAGAAATGTACCAGATTCAATCAGCACATAATGTGCCCTATAATCTTACCTAAAGTCTACAGATGAAGTCTGCTGGCTGAAGTGAGTAGTTCATAAACTGATTGTTCTAAGCTCTTTATCAAGCTTTACCTCTGAAAGACACCAGAATATGAGAAGCATATGGAAAGGTGGGTAGAACATACAGCAAACATCACACAATCTCTGAGAAACATCTTCATGCTGCACATTTTCATGGCAAAATCAAATGCACTGTTTATACTTAAAAATGGTGCTAATTAGAAAGAGGTATATTTTGATAATTTTCCACGACAATTTATACTCCAATTCTATGCCACAATTGAGTATTACATGTATTACAACACCGCATGAAAGCTGACATAACGATTTAACTCATATACATGGATTTGTCATGTAGCTCGTATGCAGCTCTTAAATTGGAGTTCATATAAAGTGTTAAACAATGTTTCTTTTCTTCTTGTGAAACATTATTGTAGCTGTGCACCACTGACTTGACTTGCCAGTTAAGATTGCATAAAGATCACTGTGGGAATATACACTGATCAGCCATGACATTAAACCACCTGCCTAATATTGTGTAGGTCCCCTCGTGCTACCAAAACAGCTCTGACCCGTCGAGGCATGGACACAAGACCTCTGAAGGTGTCCTGTGGTATCTGGCACCAAAACGTCCTGTAAGTTGCGAGGTGGGACCTCCATGGATCGGACTTGTTTTTCCAGCACATCCTACAGATGCTTAATCGGATTGAGACTTGGGGAATTTGGAGGCCAAGTGAACACCTTGAACTCTTTGTCATGTTCAAACCATTCCTGAACAATTTTTTCAGTGTGGCAGGACGCATTATCCTGCTGAAAGAGGCCACTGCCATCAGGGAATACCGTTGCCATGAAGAGGTGTACTTGGTCTGTACTTGGTCCTGTATTTAGGTAGGTGGTACGTGTCAAAGTAACATCCACATGAATGCAGGACCCAAGGTTTCCTAGCAGAACATTGCCCAGAGCATCACACTGCCTCCGCCGGCTTGCCTTCTTCCCATAGTGCATCCTGATGCGACGCACACACACCCCGGCCGTCCACATGATGTAAAAGAAAATGTGATTCATCACACCAGGCCATCTTCTTTCATTGCTCCATGGTCCAGTTCTGACGCTCACGTACCCATTGTAGGCACTTTCGGCGGTGGACAGGGGTCAGCATGGACACTCTGATCGGTCTGCAGCTATTGTATTGTGTGTACTGACACCCTTCTTCCATAGCCAGCATTAACTTTTTCAGCAATTTGTGCTACAGTAGCACACACTACTGTGGACATCAGGTTTTAATGTGTCCAAGTACTTTGGGGTGTCCGTTTTCTAAATATCAACAAAAGTTGGGAAGATTGACATTCTTTTGGATTTTTAAGCAATACATTTTTGTCAATTTTTGGATGGTAATTGGGCTAGTGCACCTTTACTTGTAATACTCATTTACTTAGTCTAAGTCTACCATGGCTGTGTCTTAGATTGTTTTTGGGGAGGTTGCCCACTTCTCAAGAACAACCATTGTGAAATCACTGTCAGTGATTGCTGTGAAAGTGAGAGTCAAGATGACTCAGAGAGCTCCATTTGTTCCCACCTCACATCTCTTTCCATGGTGACCAGGCGATCCTGTGCTGGTATAATGCACTGTAATCTGTGTATGTGTATTCACATTTAAACCATAAACTTTTCCTTTATGGTTTAAATGAGACTGGACTGCTCCTACAAAACCTTTACATTCCCCCAGCCATCTCCTCAGCTCTTAGCTATCAGTGCATTATGTGAACTGTACTGTGTTGCTGAGTATTTACTGTTTTATATTTTAAGTGTAATTGATCATTGGATCTGTTTGTTGTCCCACATGTCTAAGTTTTCCTTGAGGGAATCATTAACCCTAACAGTAATTAAACTCTACCTCTCCATATTGAGTTGGTTTCCTATTCAGTTTTGTGGTCCCTGATTCAAGCCACCTCTTTAAGACAGAATGTGCTTCACCTATGCTGGCCAGCCGATTTAAACCCTGTTGCCCCAGTCTTCCTATTACAGAGTTGATGCTGAGGAAAAGAGCATTGTTAGGAGATTGTTAAGAGGGTGCTTGTTCAGGTAGTCCTTGGTGAACCGCATGTTGTTGCCTCTTATTTAGAACTAATGATGTTTTAGCTAAATGGGGGAATCAGCGCCTTCCACAGGCTAACAAAGAACTTTATGCAGAGCATGTGGAACTAACCCCGCCCCTCCCACCTTCTAGACCAAATTAGCACCCTTGAGTACTGCTATGGTAAGAAGCTCAGTGGAAAAAGAGTTGGAAGCTATTTCAACTCCCTTTACACAGTTGACCCAGCTAAAAGTGCCAGTACAGAAGTAATAAATAGCAGCATGATCATTTTCCACTGGCTCTCTCTTACTGCCTTCAACACAGCATTTCATCTCTACCCTGCACAGCGGGTATGTCTTATTACAATAACCATTCACCAAAATGATTCCTACAGTATTTTATGTTGTTTTTTTACATACACTTACCTATAATTTCCTGGTGCAAGTGCTCTGTTTAAACACTGCTTTAGCAATGTGGTCACAGTTAAGTGTCTCTTTTGCAACATTCTTTCAGGGAACATTCAAAATGTTTGGCACATTGTCTGTTGTAAAAGCAATTATATTTCGTACGCCTTTGGCAAAACAGTCTAATCAACATCCTAAGTTATTGCTCATGCAAGGTTTCGGATTTCAGTTGAAGCTATCCATTGTCATGTAGTCCCCAAGGTCCCCAAAGTGCCTAATGAATACTCAAATATACAAATTTTCACTCTTAATATGAAAACATTGGTCTGTACATGAAGATGAATTTCTCTCTTTTGTTTAACACAAAATGGAGGAAGGAAAGGCGTTTTGTGTTAGTAGCCGTTCGATGGCTGCACACTGCCCCCTGACCTGAAAATGCATGTACATGTGTGTGGGGTGATATGTTGTGTGTATATCTAGTCAGGGGTGTGCAGCAAAAGAATTTCGCTGCATGTATGTGTATGACGATTAAAGTTCATTCATGGGGTTACCGTTTTAAGGTGTTTAGAGAAACTTTCTCATGACTTCAAAGTTAAAGGTTTGATCCCTGTAATACACAATGCATCAACATTGAATGTGAATGAAAAGATAATGTCAAATGTAAATATCAGCTCATCAGATGGCACAGGCTGAAGCACAAGGTATGGTTTGTCTAGCAAAAAATGAAGGAGGAATCCTGTTTGTATCAGTTGACAACCATGACATCCAGACATGAGCTTCACATTGAGCAGGTTCTTGCTTTGCTTGAAACAGCAAGACTCTAGAGTGCGTTGCTTTGTAGGATAAGCTGTGAGAAATGCATAACTTCAGCCAGGGGGCTTGAATGGAATGATCCATCATGGTCTTTAAAAAGAAGCTCATGCTTCATTTTTCACTCTGGCAAGACTTTCATTTTCACTCCCTGGTCTCTATTTGGAATAGATTTTCTGTGTCCTAGTTGGACAGTACTAGTGGGAACCCATAGTGGGTATCTTTTTAAAAACTCTCGCTTCTCAGTGGACACACCAAACCTTTTAGATCCCTGTTTTAACACCTTTATATAGTGACCTTTTACGCTACCTTTTATCTGTTTCTATATTTTGATTGACCATTCTCTTGATTGATGTTTTAGGGAGTGTAACACATTATTTTTTATGTGACTTATGCTTTCTTGAATTAATTTTTCAGTTAAAACATTATTTCTGTATGCATACAACTCAAATGGGGGCCTTTGAAACACACGATCCTGCAGAGATTAGCATTAGCATCTTCCAATGTAACCTGAAAACATCTCTTTAAACACTTCACATTCTCCTTGTTCCCTACTCTCCTATACCCCCTTCCCAAAATGCTCCTGTCTTGTTTAAAATGTAAACATTGACCTCAGTGAAACCAGTAAGTAATATTACTGACTAAATTATAGTGAGGGGTAGAGTGGGGGTTAGATCATGTACAGACATTTCTTGCAGCATTTGTTGGATGGAAAATTACAGCATGGCCCACCCTAGAGTCCCAGGGCAGAGATGAGACTCCATAAAAGATAATTAAATACATCCTAATTAAGCTTGTCAAAGGTTATTTTTGAGGAGAAAGAAGAAGAAAGGAGAAAATGCCACCGAGAGAAAAAAAAGTTTTTCAAATAGTCGATCCGATCCATCTCAGGATATTCCCTGAAAGTGTCTACAGAGTCCAGACCAGAAGCAGCTACAGACACATATCTGCCTAACACATTACTCATCCATGAGTGTCATTTTAATGTCAGCCTGTGATGAGATGAATGCACACAGAATCATCCTTGCAGAGACTTTAGGCCACTTAATACGTGACAATGTGAAAATGTCCTTCTTCTGATGTCAGTGACAGTGATGCTGTTGCTAAAGGTGGTGATGGTCAAAGACTAAAAGCTGTGCCTGTGATATAGTGCTGCACCAGAGCATAACAGCTATTAACAATATCACTGTCTGCTCTTTATGTCCTGTCTCTTGTGTGCTCTCAACTTTCTCAGATGTATCGGTGAGCCTTCTGTCACTGGTGGTGACTGCCTGTGGCTTGGCCCTGTTTGGGGTCTCCCTCTTTGTCTCCTGGAAGCTGTGCTGGATACCATGGAGGGAACGTGGGCTCTCTCCCAGCACCAAGGAGGCCCACAGCCACCTCAACCCCACCATACACCCCCTGCCTTCCCAGTCCCCACCCCGGCAGCCTGTTTATACTGCCGTGGACCCACCCACCCACAACCGCCGTGAGTCCTCATTGCCCCATTGCCCCATTGCCAGAGAGCCCACTCCTGTGGCATCAGTGGTGTCAGTGGAGGCCCCGGTTACTCCTGTATCGCCACCACCCGTGGTCATGCCCACACCAGAGGCAGCTATGAAGATCAGTCACACATCTCCAGACATTCCCCTGGATGCCCAGAGTAAAAGCCGGGAGAATGGTGTTCACACTAACCCTCGTATGCAGAGACAGACCACCGAACCCCCACCCTCTGGTCGCTCAATGTCTGAAATTGGGTGAGTATAACATTCTCGGTTGTTGTTTTTTTTGTTTTTGTTTGTTGGAAATTCCAATTTTTAATTTGGGGTGACCCAATGTCATGAGCAACTTCTTGACATTGACATAACATGACAGGCTTCCCTCTGTCCAACTGGTCATTTTGTTGGTATTTGAAGGTACAACAAACTTGCTGGCCCTCTTTAAATGCTCTGCTGTCTAATTAAGCATCTTAATGTTGTTTGGTGGTTTGTTGTTTTTTTCTGTCCCACATCTTTACAGACAAGGGTCCATTCGCAGACATATGAACCTCTCTAACCCAGACTTCAACATGGCCCAGTTCCAGAGGCAGGATTCACTCACTGGAATGGGATTGGGCCTCGGCCGCCTCAAACCTGAGCTCTACAAACAGCGCTCACTAGAGGGGGATGAAGGTGGTCGAAGAGGCGGGGGCTGCGGACGCCTCCACTTCATCCTCAAATTTGATTGTGACCTTGAACAGCTAATAGTCAAGATCCACAAAGCTGAGAACCTCCCAGCCAAGGACTTCTCTGGTACCTCTGACCCTTATGTCAAGATCTACCTGCTGCCTGATCGTATGACCAAGCACCAGACCAAGGTGCACCGCAAGACACTGAACCCTGTGTTCGACGAGGTCTTCCTGTTTCCTGTGTCGTACTCTGAGCTGCCCACACGTAAACTGCACTTCAGTGTCTATGACTTTGATCGCTTTTCACGCCATGACATCATTGGCCAAGTGGTTGTGGACAACTTCCTGGATCTTGTCGACTTCCCCCGGGAGACAAAGCTCTGCCGGGAAATCCAGTATGTCTCCACGGTGAGTCAGCACTTCTTCTGCATGATCATAAAAATGTCATGTTTACTCCGACATGCTGAGTAGCAGTTAACAATAAATTATTAATATAAAAAGGTAAGATTTTAAAGGTAGTAGATTAATCATCAAACGTCAGTTATGGATAAGAAACATGTTTTAGTTACTTTGACTGAATTGATTGAGTTTCATTTGGAGCCACAGGTTTTATTTTGTAGAAGAGTCCTTCATTTCAGTACGAGGCGTCAAAGAGGATTTACCCAATTAAGTGTGCCTTAATGGTAGGAGAGAATAGAAACGAGTGCTTGCCAACTCAGTGAGCTGACAGCTCTAGATAAATGAGAGAAGAATTAGTTGGTGTATCGGGTGAATAGGTCTCACTTTGAAAAAGAGGATTTCTCTTGATGACTTTGTTCTGTCTTGACATAGTTCTTCACACTGGTGAGATGGAGGGTTCTGTAGCCTGAAGCAAAGTGACTGATCAATGCCATGACATACCCGCTAATAAGTAACTCTGCTGGAACAGTCTAACTGGGCCACTGATGGGTTGGTGTTATATGGTTATATGGAAATATCTTCCAGGCAGGCTTTTTTTATATTATATTTTAGGCATTCTTTGTCGTATTTGCACCACAAAACCACAAACTAAAAAATATACAAATGAAAAATGTATGTCAATGCCCCTCACTCAATAAAATACTAATGAAACAGAAATAGCATTCATAAAACCATTCAAAACTTCAATAGAAATGAAATTACTTTTGAAAACAAAAAACTCCTCAAAAACTCTCTCTTCTGACCAAGATGTAAAAATACCTTCTGTACCTTGTGTGACTCACAGTTAATAATTTGAAATTCTTGTACTAAATACTTGAAATACTACAGGACCCCAGGCAGACTTTTCAATTGTTTGTTTTTCTTTATTTTATTTCATTGTATATGCCTATTTTATTTTGTATATAACATTTTTTTAATGTATTATTGCTTTATTAGTACAGCACTTGTAACACCATTCTCCTTGTCCTTCAACCAGTATATAGCCTATTTGGATTATCATGTGATTTCTCCTTTCATAGTGGTCACCACTGCTATGTATTGTTACAGATGTTGACATGGGTGAAGGACAGAGAGACATCTTCATTAGGAAACATTGATTACATCGCCCACTACTTATCCAACCATATCCAGACAAATCCATGGCGATACTGCCTAAGGTCAACACGATTTGAATCACGGACAGTTGCTTGCGTGTGTGTGTGTGTGTGTGTGTGTGTGTGTGTGTGTGTGTGTGTGTGTGTGTGTGTGTGTGTGTGTCTAAAAGTTGACTAACTAAGTTAACTGTCTAATGAGTGTAGATAATCTTGAGGGTCATACTGTAGTTACCCCTCCAGTTACCCTTGCCAAGGTTGGTGTCTTATCAACCCTCTTTCTCTTTATCGCTCTCTCTCTTTATCTCTGTCAGAACCCTTTTGCCTTTATAGCATGATACCATATGCAGCTGAGGGACATCTGATAAATCTATCTTGTCAAAGACAATACGTGCAAATATTTTGGAATAAGCTTCCAGTGATTGCATTGATGACCAACAGCCCTCTCAGTGTGTGAGCCAACCTAGCTGTAATGCGCCATTGATCCCGGTCTATTTTCATGGCATGCTGAAGTGGAATTTATCAGACTTCTCTCCTCTCATTGATTACAGCAGACAATTCATTTTATCCCAGGGAGGCCATTGATGCTAAATCAATGAGGCATAGCTGCTGAAGACAACACTTCCACAATGTTGATATATGATGACATAATATATGATATATGACTACATAGCATGATTTAGAAAACTCACATTCAAATCATCTCTATGCAGCCCTGAACAGGAGTGTGTGAGGAGTTGTGTGTGTGTGTGTGTGTGTGTGTGTGTGTGTGTGTGTGTGTGTGTCTGTCTGTCTTTATCTGTGTATTGTCTCTATGTGAATGGATGATCTTGACTCAGTAACGAGTGAGGCATTGTTACCTTTGTTGGTGTCAATGTTTTAAGCCACAGCCCTGTTCCTCACATGAACATGCAAGTGATTGTTATTTGTCTGCATTGAGCATTGAACTCAGTGACCTGAACTTGTGACCCTCACTGCTCATTCCAGGATTAAATATGCCTACTGTAGTTAATATAATGTGAATATCTTAAAACCTGCTGACTTGTTATTCCTTTTTGTGCCTTTCCTTATGTAATCAGTGAACTCTATCCAACTATTCATATTCATGTCCATAGTCATATTCATGGTTTCAAGCTGGCAAGAGATCTGAGCATACACAGTAGGGGTATGAAAATACAGCCCCAGTCCAGTTTAATACATGCTATATTCACAATGCTATTCACAATTAAATATGAAGATATATGATTTAATCTTTGCAGAATCTCATCAAAGATGATGCAGACCTCATTAAAGGTCCAGCCTAGAAAAGTAAAACTGCCCCAATAACTGCCCCATCATTGTGTATCATCTTTGCCTGTGGACCTTCTTGTGCCCTTCTGGGCCCCAGGCCAGAGACAGCTATTCTGGTTGTACCTGCCACATGGAGTCTCGCTTTCCAAGAGTATAAATAGGACTAATATGCATCTACAGAGGTGAATTAGAGTGAAAACTACGTTATCATCTAGATTTGGAATAATTCTTGAATTGTCTTCTTTAGCCTCTCTTACCTTAACGTGTGTTGCAGCTACCTATGTACAATCCCCAATAACACATTGTTTACAATTTGTTTGCAAAACATATTTTCTGAGTACATACCCATGTCATCTGACTCATGTAGGTTCTATAAATTAGTGATGTTTGTCAATGCTTGTCATATACTATAGATTTGCCACCCCTTTATTAATGTGTATGTGTGTGTGTGTGTTTAATGCTCACTGACATGACTGAGCTCCCACATTTTCCATTACGTATCTTACGTATCTCCCCAACACCTTTTCCAGCTGCCACATACCTCTTGTTCCCTCTCTTGTCCTCTCTCTATGTCTCTCTCCCTCTCAAAAATCAAAAGCAAATACATGCAGATAGAAGCATGGACATGAAACAAGATATCAACCACACTACATGAATTGCCAAGCGAATCGAGCAAAGCACACAAGATAGAACAAGCAGAGAAGCAGAGCAGCAGACAATCAGATACAGAACAACATTTGCGAAGCACCATAAGCAGATACATCGACATCATTCAAACAATTAGCAAAGATGCGAACAGCAAAATTGACAGGCAGATTTTTTTTTATTGATCAGATTAATATCATGTCACTGTATGCGCAATGTCCACGCCCCTGGGCTGAAATAAAAACAAAGTGAGATACCCCTCTTCCCTGCTTGCCTTCTGCACATATGGAATAAGCTGGGTATACGCTGGACTACTCTTGGGCAACAACAGGGAAGCCGTGCGAACACAGTATTACCTTTTACACACAGGTTGCCTACGGCAGTGGTTGCAAAGCTACGGTCTGGGGACCTCCAACATTCCTTAATGGGCATTCCAGGACATTCCAAGCTAAATAAGGAATAGCTCAATTTCATTATTATTTCACCCAATAGAACTGAGCACAATGGTGGAGTGTATAAGGATTTGGATCACAGGTTTCCCTTTCCCCACTGTTATCCTCCCACCTATAATAAAACATTTCTGCAGCTCTATACTAAATCATAAATAACTATAAAAATGTTGCCAGATGGGGTTCGTTAGCACAAAATCTCATCAAAAGGGGGTCCGTGGTCTGATGCATCTATTTGAGGGTGCTTGATATGAAGGTTTGGGGACCTTTGGCTTACAGTATATAGCTCAACATGAACTACACCATAGCATTCCTCATGCTTATCAGAATGTATAAACAATGTCAAGAGGGTTTGTGGCACTAATACACTTTTTAGTTTTGCCATTTATTGTATATAACATGAAAAAAAAAAAAAGCAAATATAATTATGTGCTCAATTAATAGGTTAACGCACGCACACACACGCACACGCACACAAAAATATGATAACCTCAATTTCAAGGCTCAGCATGAAAAAAAATGCATTACCTTTTCTGAAGAATTATATTCATTATTAGCATATTCATATATATTCATTAACAGCAGTGTTGGTTTTCCCTGACATCGTTTTTCCAGATCTCTATCTGGGGTTGCATAAAGTGAGCAGGATAGAAAGGCTGTGAAAGCAAGACAGATGTAAAGGCTTAGGCTACTGTGGACTACAGCAGTTTGGCCATGGTCACTGTTATCGCATTGTCAGCGCTGTTGCATGTTGTTGAGCATATTGTAGGTTCAAGGTTCAAATGTTTATTTGTCACATACACAGTTATAGTGGTACAAAAGTGCAGTGAAATGCTTGGTGGTGTACTCAATCACTATGCTAAAACTAGAAGATGTACAAAAAACTACTAAATAAAAATAAATGTAACAATAAAATAAATATATGGACAATATGGCAATGTAAAGATAAGCAATATAAATTTAGGTGTGTATGTACATGTGCAATAATAATGTGCAATGTAAAAAAAACAGAGTTATGCAAACGTCCAAGAGTCATTTATTGGTTGGATGTGTGTGGGGTTAGTGTCCTAATGGCCTGAGGGTAGAAGCTCCTCCTGAGCCTCTCTGTCTTGGCCATGTGATTGCAGAGGTGCTGGCCTGACCTCAGCAGTCTGAACAGTCCATTGTTGGGATGGGTAGTGTCCTTAATGATCCTGTTGGCCCTGGTCCTGCACCGCCTGGTGTAAATGTCCTGCAGGGTGAGGAGTGTTGTCCCGGTGGTCCGCTTGGCTGACCGTATCACCCTCTCCAAGACTGGCAGTAATGCTCCCTGACAGGATGCTCTCTATGTTCCCAGAGTAAAAGGTTTTCTGGATCTGAGGGGAGAGTTTGAACTTCCTCAGCTGTCTGAGGTGGTAAAGGCATTGCCTCACCTTCTTGACCACGGTGTCGGTGTGTGATGTCCATGTGAGGTCCTCAGTGATGTGCACACAAGATACTTGAGTGCTGCTATCCCTCTCCACTGGGGGCCCATTGATCCTGAGGGGGTTGTTGGTCTTCTTCTCCAGCTCTTTGGTCTTGCAGACGTTCAGGGCGAGTCTATTTGCCTGGCACCACAGTGACAGGTCCTCCACCTCGTCCAAGTAGGCCTTCTCATCGTTGTTAGTGATCAGGCCTACCACCAGCTAACTTGTAAGGCTGTATTGCTTGCATGCTAATTGTATAATTGTATAATTGATAAATACTACCTACTAATACTACCTTTACCACAGAGAAGAAGATATGCACCTCCTCTTTTTGTTTTTATTTGTTGGTCTTGGCCTTTTTTTTTTTTTTTTTTGATTGGACATTATAAATAGTATCAGGACAACAAGCAGTTTTTTTGGATAGTGACTTCATTAATGCACTCTATTATCTTTATTCTTTGCTGATTCCAGCCAATAGCACTAATCTACTTCTCTCTTGACACCCTGTGACTTGTTTGTGGAGGAAAGCAATCAAATTTGTCAAACACTGCCAAAGGTTTAATGCAAGAAGTGTAACTTGTAATACTCTGAAGACCATTCACGTCTTCCTACTCTCTGAAATACTGGTGGGCACAATCTTTCTCGGTTCTCTTCTTTGTTCATTTTCTGTGTCTGTCTCTCTTTCTGTCTGTCTATTTTTCTGTCTGTATCTCTTTCTCTCCATTACACACACACACACACACACACACACACACACACACACACACACATAAACACCTGCTTCAGCCACCTGCTATATTTGTGCAGTGTGAGAATGGTGAAAAGAAAGACATGGATGCACCATTACAGTTTCTTTGAAATCACATTGATATTGGAAGCTTGAACTGATATCTGTGCAATACATGTAGACAACAAAGACGACATTGCTGGTATTGTGAGTGTTATGCAGACAACGGCAAACACAGTTTTTAGAATAATAAAGGAAAAATGTACCAACAACAATAATGACATACCAGAAAACATCGTGAAAACAGGCCGCGAGTTGTGTGAAATGTTTTCCTAGCTCGGTCTGTTCTGGTTTGACAAGTTATGCGTTCATCCGAACGTGATGGGAATGAAGTGCTTTATAAATGAGACATGTGTCACAAGCTCAGTTTTATTGTGATTGATGAAGGAGAAGACAGTCCCCATGTTGTCACAAAATCACATTTCCCCCCCAAAAGCAGATAACACGAGGGGAGCAGGTTAAAATAGTTGTCGTGTCAATGTGTCAGACCTCTGAACAATTGATGTTGACAAAAAATATTAATATTTTTGGTGTAAACTCTCAATATATGGTTTCGCTGAGGGGCAATGTTGGCACTTCTGTCCTTTATTGATCACCCATTGTTGCACAACCAGATTGATATGACAGGTGGTGATAAAACAGACCAGAGATCTGTCTCCAGTGCGCCGTTCTCACACTACTCAGTTTCTCAGTTTCACACTACCCGCCTCACTGGTTGCGTGCACACACACACACAGATGCTCCCTCTCACACATTTGCACACACACACATGCACACGCAGACGCACAGGGACACACAAGCACTCTTCCACAAATAAATCACATTTGGACACATGTAGAGAGATAACACTGTAGATAGCCACATTTACTGAACTAATGCAGCATAGCCCATTTGTCATAATCACTGCATGGAGTCCTTGACTTGACTGATAGGGACTGCAGAAATATCATTGCGTTTTAATTGCCTGTGAGATTGACCATATGCTCTTTTATTGCCAAATTTGGCTTGTTGTCCCTTGCAATTGAAATAGATTATAAATTGATGGGAGATGGTGTGGACGTTTTAGGATTTGGATTTATGGGCTAAAAATGCAATTACAATAAAAAATCATGTCATGTATAACAGTAAAATGTGGCTTGTTTTTGGTATCATGCACACAGTTTTTAGCGTGTAGTGCCTCTCTTTGATCAGTGATTTTGGCTGTTTAATCTTTTACTTTTACGAGGATGTATAAACGATGAGATTTGGGAGTGGGATACTGAGCCTTGCAGTGTAGAACAGTGACATCATACCTGCTCATCCTCCTCCACTGTCCCACTTGGATTAAAATGCCATTCCCTGCTGGAGAGGGGCCTTTGAGAGACACTGTTTCTCTTCCCACTTGTATCCTGAATGTGTTGGTAGGAAGACTACGGACTATGCTCTAAAAGCATGCAGTAGTGTCCTTCTGGGATGTTGTAATCCATTGTAATAAAGGTAGAGGGACTTATGGTGATGATGGACAGAAGATGAAAATTGTCAGTTACAAATTCACACAAAGAAACCCTAGATGGTGTTCATGATTTTTGATATGTGCAGCAAATCTGTTTTTGTGTTAGCAACATAAGTTTGAATGAGTGGGTTTTCACCACACCTGAAAATGCCCAAGTCAAACCAATTAAAACAGCACTCACTGAAAATAACATTGCGCAGTCCTGGGACTACAACGTAACCATCAACCCTTGACTAACCCCTTTGAAGACTTTCATCTCACTGCATCTGCCAGTGAGAGATTATTGCTCGCTTCAGAAAGGAATGGGAACTTCACTACTGTAGCAGCAGTATGTATGGAAGAACAAAAAATGTTGAGCTACGATAGTAAATCTGTTTTGTGTTTATAGGCACTAATTTCATTAGGAAATGCCCACAAAGTGTTTTGGCTAACTAACATCAACTCAGTGACAGGCTGAATTAGTTTTGCAAAACACCACAGATAGGAAGTAATTGCAAAAACAAAATATAACTGGTCCTGTTCTTCAACCAGATTACCCAGAGTGCTTTGAATGTTCTGAATTAAAGGGAACACCGAAATTCAGGAATAAATTGAGAATCTGAAGCACATTTCAATGTAAATGGTCACTCAAACTCCAGCAGCTCTAGGCTGCATGTCAGCGTGACATCTAAGATCAGATTCTTGGTTCACCGGTTTCATGTTCAGGCATACTGTTTGGATTGTACTTGGTGAATTTTCAAATTAAAAGTTAATAGCAGAGCACATATGATTCATAATACTATGGCAGTGCCACTCTTCACGACATATCGTTATATGTATTTCTAAAAACTGGGATCAGTTATAAAATCTACAACGAGCATTGCTGCAAGCCCATTAAAATCCTTAACTAAATATTTCAGTGTGCATTGCAGGTTCTCACCTCCTTAGTGGAGTTATTTTCAGAGCAAGTGATAATTGAGCGTTTGCTTTCCTGCAGCATAACAGAAGTCTCCATCTCTGGTGAAGTGTGGGAGGCTTTTATTAGAATAATGTGACAGAAGGGAGTTTTCCTGGATGGAGAGGTGTGTCAGAGGAGTCTAGACTGACAGCACTGCACTGATATACAGTTAATTATGTTTCCAAATATCAGCAGATGGACAAGCCATTATTCTACATTTCTCAGCTACTGTATGGAAAGCAGCAGTACTGGCAAAATGTAATTATTGTAAATACGTAATTTATTATTTACTAGATTTCTATGGAATAGTGACTGAGACAAAGCTGCTTTAAGAGAAAATAAGTGTGACAAAAAACTAGTATCATCAAGATAATGTTTAAAGAGTTAATAAACATTGTGGTAAATGTGTTTTGTGTTTTGTCTCAGGATAATGTGGACCTTGGGGATTTGATGTTCTCCCTCTGTTACCTGCCTACTGCAGGCAGATTGACCATAACCATGATAAAGGCACGCAATCTCAAGGCTATGGATATCACCGGGGCATCTGGTAATTAAAGACTGATACTGTGAATAACTGCTGGGACACCACAAGGGCATGCTGAATGGTATGCTGTATATAGAAATTAATGAAAATTACCCGCCGTCTCTCATCTCTTTGTCCTCACAGATCCGTATGTGAAGGTTTCACTAATGTGTGAGGGCCGCAGATTGAAGAAGAGGAAGACGTCAACTAAGAGGAACACTCTGAATCCAGTCTATAATGAAGCCATTGTCTTTGATGTTCCTCCAGAGAATATTGACCAGATCAGCTTGTTGATTGCAGTGATGGACTATGACCGGTGAGGTGCTATCACACAGCTCCCTATAACTAATTCATACAATACCTACCTCATTCTTAATTCATATTTTCTAGAAAATATTGACTCTCTGTCACACACTTAGCTACTTGTATTACATTTTTACTTTCATTTCTGTTTGTCTTTTTACACCCAGGAAATAGTTCTTCATACTGTAAGTGAATTATCTCCAGATTGAAGGGTGGGTTTTGATCGATTTTTTCTGTCTCTCTACTGTGCCCACAGTGTAGGCCATAATGAGGTCATCGGTGTGTGTCGGGTCGGCAACGATGCAGAAAGTCTTGGTCGAGACCACTGGAGTGAAATGCTCACATATCCTCGAAAACCTGTCGCCCACTGGCATCCTCTCGTTGAGGTGAAGACTGAAGTCTTACTATATCCACACAGACCAGGCCCCTCGCTTTTTGCCCATCTTGTCTTTTTAACCATTTTAGACTGATGAAAATGACATGCATGTTCAACATAGGGATTGCAAATAACTGCATTAGTGTCATTTACAACCAAACAACATTGCTCTCACCAACCAGCAAGGCAGTATTTTAGTTGCCTCTCTCCTCTCCCTTTCACACTATCGGTGTGCAACACATACACACACTGCTCTACTCATTCAAAGCAAACTAAGTCTAATTATCAACACAGCAGACCTATCTCATATTGCGTGTAATGGGGCGTATGTTACCTAACATTAATGTTAGCAAATGGCAAACATAGCCCAATATGTGCAGAACATCACACCAAACTTGGTTGAAGATGTTTTGCTTATTTGCGAAGGTAGAACATGATTTCAGGTCTATAATGGAACGTACAAGAGGGAACGTCACAGACTGGTGCTGTCATGCATGCAGCCACATATTGTGTGCTGGGTAACAAGCTCTCTGTTAGCTGTTAGCTACCTCAATAGTTTATTTTTCAAACTTTAGCAGTAGCTGGGCAAGGATTCCTGACTGAAATTTCCCCATATAAAATGCTTTCCAAAATACTTAAACCCTTTCCTGATAGCCAGGTTACTTATATGGTAGCTTGTAGCTTGTAGCATAAACCCACCATCATGTCTATCTAACTTGTAGTTTATATCTAACAGTAGCCTAGGATTATTTAAGGCTATATCTAACTTGCTATCCTACCTGCAAGGTTTCAACCTCGATGCAGCGATGGTAATGCCGACTTGCATCTGCTAAAAGTGCGTGCATTGATTGGTCAATGGACAACAGCATGATAACTTTCCCAGAAATTTGTGCATATAAAATAGCAATAATATGAAAGAAATTAGTTATTTCATTTCATAGTTTATATATACGATTTCTGTATAATAAACAGTTTTACGTTTGCCACACACTATTTTGCATAAAGAATGAAGAAGATAGAAGATAAATTGAAGATAATTGATATGTGATCCATATATAAAGCTGTATTTGTATTGGGAAATTTCAGTTGGGACACCTTCCCAATCTGAGATCACTAATATCAGTCTGATTATATTGTATAAGGAAATTAATTAATAATTTCACATATCATATGCCAAGGAAGCCAACAATTCAATAAGGCTCTGATGGGATTCAGTCCCAGGCCTGTGGGGAGACACGTGGCTCCAGAGGCAAGCCATCCAACTATCTCTGGGCACCAATACACAGTTTTATGTTTTAGGTAAATAACACAAATGTTATTA
Source organism: Hoplostethus mediterraneus (assembly GCA_034670385.1). Lineage (NCBI taxonomy): Eukaryota > Metazoa > Chordata > Actinopteri > Trachichthyiformes > Trachichthyidae > Hoplostethus > Hoplostethus mediterraneus. Next base: position 17,452,997 of record JAXDDW010000004.1, read on the forward strand.
TCCAAATATCCACCAGTGCAGTGGAAGAACCGTAGATTGATTGTGAAAGTACAGAGACAGTGGTTGAGGTAGAGAGAATAAAGAACATTCTGACAGCAGAGAAGAGAGGCAGGCTGAGGAGTTGAAGGAAAGTGTCTATGACCTGTGCACTCAGCCTCTAATAATGGCTTTATTGTGTGTATTTGTGTACTTCAAAGGTCTGAGTCAGAGAGAGAGAGAGAGAGAAAGTGAGAGAGAGAAAGAGAAAAAAAATTAAGCTTGTTATTTTGGTTTCCTTCAGGGCAATTAGAGTCTGTAGTTCTACTTTGAAATCTGCATTTGAGGCAAAAGAAACCACATTTATTATTTACTTCCTCCCTAGCCATTTCAGTCAAGGTTGTTTTGTCTTCAGAATCCGATGCCATCCTCATGCTCAGCCAAAAAAAAACCCTCTAAAATTGTGCTAATATGCAGAGAGGTTTAAAGCACAAGTCTGTTTGCATTCTTTGCCAAACAAGGCACTTTGTCTATAAAAGCTTTCATCCCTTTGCTTGCAGTTGGCAAACAAAACAATGAAACCTTTTCATTCACAAACTAAACTGACCTTACAAAGATCAAAGAGGGAATGGGAGGCGTCTTCTGCATGTCTAACTAACTCTGTTGGTGGTTAGTGCGTCTCTTTGGAGGTGTTAAGACGGAAAAGTTTGAGAAGAAAGTTTGAAAATGTATAACTGTATATCTGTTAATGTGACTATTATGCTTTTCACACTTAACCCCAGGCTAACGTCTTTCTTAACCTTGGGTTAAGGACACATTTAACCCCGGGCTAAGCAGCGTTTCACACTTGCATTTTTGAAAGAGGGTTAACACCGCTTTTAACCCTGGGTTAACAAACCCTGCTACGAAGCAGGGTTAGCACCGCTTTTGTGGTGCTATCCCCGAAACGTGGTGCTAAGAACAATAGTGTGAAACGTTGTGGGGTTAGAATGTAACAGGGGTTAGAATGTAATGGGTTAGAATGTAACAAGGGTTAGAATGTAACAAGGGTTAGAATGTAACAGGGTTTAGAATGTAACAGCGAGTTAAACATTAGCATTAAACGTTAACCCGGGGTCTACAAGCTTACAGTGTGAAATCCTGAACACTGAATACCTGGGGTCAATTGTTAGCCCAGGGTTAAAGACAACTAGTGTGAAACGTGAGATAAATTAACCCAGGACTATTATAACCCAGGGTTAAAGTTAACCCTGGGCTAACATATTCAAGTGTGAAAAGCCTATATGTGTGAGTCGGTATATCGGAACAACTGTTTCACATTCTCTGTGCTTGACTCTCCTTTGCAGTACCAGGGGACCACGGGTAGTAGCCAGGGAGGCTCCTGTAACTCCTTGAAGACGCCCCCCTCTCCGTAGCCTTGACCAACCGTTCCCATAGGAGCACTAAATCTGAAGCCCTGACCAAACCTTCGGACAATGGTGCTGCTGAGTGCAGACGTATGGTCCTCAGAGAAGAACGCCACACACTATGGATGAGAGAGACACCAACTGGCTGTAGCTCTCTGGAGCTTTGCATGGAGGGCTGGGTTGGTTCAGTTGCATGTTGAGTGATGAAATGGATGTTTTCTTTTCGATTATGTTCCATAAGAAAAGAACAGGCACATGAGGGTCCTACGCCTGGGTTTGTAGTTACTGTTTTTTTTTTACATAGTCTTGCTACTTGTTTTAATGGGGTGTGTCTGTATTGCACAATGTACTTACTGTACAACCAGTTGAACTGCCATACTTTTTTAATTTGGTGGTGATTTGGTGCATGAGGTCATGGTTTGGTAGGAAATCGAATTGTTTGTTTCTGTTCCTGTTTTTGGAATAGAGTGTGAGGTTCTGTCAATTGATCACAAAATGTGCAGTGACAATTAATTTCTAGACTTAGTATCTGTAAGTAAAATACAGTATGTTAAATGTTATCAATAAATATTTATTCATACAAAAAACAGTCATACTTTAATCAACATTGCCGATTTGGCTTGTGTGCTTTACCATTAGATGCACAAGCTTTTTGGGCTTGATTCTTTTTGTTTTTTTAAGAAATCAGAAGAAAAGGATTCACACATCGAGCTCCTGGTGGAGACAGTGGGGAGACAGTGAAGGAAATGTAGTAATGTTTTTGTGAAAAAATAAAATATATGGAAATTAAATTTAAAAAAAGGTTTGGAAAACACTGAAATGGTGGGTTGGAGGGGAGTTGTCAATTATTTGTCAGTTGTCTTCAGTTGTCTTGCTGTTGAAGATTAGCATTTTACAAATCCAATCAATGAGAAGGCAGCCAAGTGGATCACCATGGCAGGAAGGGACGCCTGCATGTGTGAACAGATTACAAATGCCTGTAGGCAGAGCCCTCATATGTTCCTCTGCCAAATTAGCATCTGTTCTCAAACAGTTTAGAAACAAAAAACAAATCTTTTCACAACACATGATATCACAGCACACATTCACAGTGGTAAGCAGTCAATTTAATTCAAACTCTGTGCTTAGTAGTAATGGGAAGCACTCAAAGTGTTGCTCATAAAGTGTTGTATGTATGTGTAGGTGTACGTATTAAACCACATGCAGTATTTCATACTACGCTCTAACCATGTATCATTATACATCAGTGTGGTAATTTATCTTAACAAACCTGTTTTAGAAACCTTGAGGCTTCTCCTCTAAAGGGAAACATCAAGGCTTAGGGGCGTGGTGCTGGAGGGCTCCTCTGTTCTCCACCCGGGGCACTTTAATGGCCTCCATGCCAGGCCACCCACACGCCTGCAGCTTGTTGCCACTTTAGTGGGGAATCAGACGATAAACTAGCTAATTTGACACTAAAGATGTGTCTTTGTTTAGTTGGAGATTTAAGTTACATCTTAACTAGTGGAGCATAAAACCAAAACATTGTCGCAGATAGAGGTTTTCACCTTCTGTGGCTAATAACAGCGTGCCAATATCATTTTCTTGTGGCCCAATTAACGGTAAAGTTAACTAATGCGACAGATAGCACCAAGTGTCAACAAGTAATCCCATACCCACCACAACCACATACATAAATCTATGCATACAACTAGATGTAACTAATACAGAAATAAATTGTGATATTAAGTAGCCTTAAATTCCCACAGGGTAAAAGCTAAGGGTAAAAAACCTAATACATTTCCCTCTATAGGGTGGAAAAACATTATTTTATTATAAGCTTTGTTAAAATTGTAGTTTGGTTCTACCAGTTCAGTGATTCATTTTGGCAATGTAAACCTCGCTGTATTTGTTCCTCTGGAACCAGGAAGTTTTCCCTATCAAATCAATGGGCCATGCCATTTGCTATTAGTGGATGTTTCATGTACTTTTTTCTTTTCTTTCTTATGACGTAGCTGTAGCTTCCCATCAATGCAATCAGGGAGGTCCCAACATAGAATCATATGAACACTGTACAGATAAGAGAACTATTTTAAAATTGTATTTAAAATTGTTCTATATACTATAATATAGCAGTGCAGTAGTAGTGCAGTTTGAGCAACCTACCAAGTTGAATATATGCAATACAACTAACTGTACTTCTAATCCAATTGTAGCGATAGGGGGACTTTCATCAGGCTTATCATACCTTTTACCCTGCTGAAATGAATTACATATTCATGTCACTATTGTTGTGTGTATCATTACATCAGATTTATTATGCCAGGTTAGTATATCTTAACAGGGTTGTAGGATGTGCTCAGCTTCAGAGTTATGCAGTTCAATACCTGTGTTAGCATTCCAAGGGTTTCTGTTCCAAGAGTTTCAAAGAAACATGAATAAAAAAAATGAAACGTCCATCACTATATGTGACAGTTCAGAGGTTGCATTCACTAAATGTCTGTCCAGTTTATTGACCAGCATTGTAAGTGAGGGAAGAGAAAGTTTATTGAAAATGCACCCTCTGTGTTTTTACATTTAGTGGTGGAAGCAAGAGTCATTTATTTTCATTGCCTTCCTGGAAAACGTTGCATTCTTCTGCATTGAGGGTCAGCGGCCAGGCTGTTCACGGATGCCTTTTTATTTTGTTCGCCGCTCCACCACATTCTTCACACCAGCTCAGAACATTTAGATTAGCATTTTTAATATTCAGAACCAAATTAGGCTTCATCTACACATGAAGCATCGCAGCCATTTTTACATTAAATTAAGCACACTCATAATATTCAGCTCAATGGAGACCTTTAAAAGATGGACCCATCAGACACAGTGCTGAAATGCTTATTTCTTTTTGAGCTAGCAAAATGTGTTACATCAAGAAAAAAATCTCCCAGAAATGTGATGTGTATTTACCATGGTCTCTTTTTAGTGTGAGGTTAGAGATGGAACAGATAAACAGCATTTATCAAAGCAAGCTTCCCCAGCACTCAAGTGCATCATATGAGCGAGCGGCTTATCTCACAGAGGGTGTGCCCTTTTCCTCTCTACCTGCTCTTGAAGTCACAATGAAATGAAACATACATTTTTCACCTTAGCTATTAGCTGTATTAGCACCTTAGCTGTTAGCTATTTCTGCATATCCTATCATATTTAACAATACATGCCAAACAAATGAACTTGTTTTTGTTTTCTTCTAAATCAAAATCCTATTACTTTTACTTCCTGTAATGCAACATATATTTAGTGGTTGCTTCATGGCGTACCAGTAGGCATACAGAATAATTCCCACCAATAATACCATCACAGACTTATGAACAACACCACCCTCTGCCTCTCCCATCATATTAAACCAAAGTAACAACATGGTACGGCAGTGCATTTTTGGGTGTTCACCTCCAGAATCCTGTTTCCTTTTCACACCATGGTTGTGGTCCGGATGTTTGTCACAGTCCAGCCCAACCATTTTTGAACACCCCAAAATCCTGTTTCAACTGGAAAGACAAATGCCATTACCTTGTGACTTTAAATGTCCATTTGACCACTGGCTTGTTCCAGCTGTCACTCATATAGATAAGTCCCCATCCATGGCTCCCATAAAGCAGGCTGCTAGTTGTGGATGGTGAGATGTTTCAGGGCTGCAGATGAATAATGCAACTGTCATTAATATGCAGAGTGTCATCAGTCTCTTGTAGTGCCTTCATGACTGTGAGCCTGCAGTTGCTGTCATCTGGTTAACAACCACAACCTGGTCCATTTACACTAACCACTGCCTCTGCCTCTGTCTGTGTGTGTGTGCATCATAATAGAATTTAATACAGAGGCAATGAAGAGAGAGTGAGTGTGGGTTGTCATTGGAGAGGGAGAGGTGTGTGGGTCACACATTAAGGTCTTGTTAGTGGGCTGAGTGTTGACGGTAGGCTGTGTTGCTGTGATCCATCCAGGTGCAGACGTGGTTATCAGCTTGGTTGCACTCTTTTCACGAAACATCTCACATCTCACATAACATAATTATCTGTCTGACATGTACCCCTTAAAGGCAAACAGCACAACAGATGAAGAGTCTGCAAGACCAATTAGCAGTGGTCTGTGCTGAGATTGGTGCAATGAGGCATGTGTTGTTGTCGCCGTGCACTCGGATTCTCTGCTTTCGAAAAACACTTTTTTGTTCTAGGATTAGCTTCTCACATTGTGCTGGAACAAATATGGTCGCTCACTGACAATGCCTATGAAAATGTGTGAATCGTAGCTGTGTTATAATCAGCTCGGTAAACATAGCCATTGTGCTGTGGTTGACCCTTTGTTCGTCACCCTCCTTTCCAAGATGTAGAACATCCACCAATGGGCTAATACTGTAGATGCCAGGCTAATGTACCATATTCCCACTGAGGTTAGTCTTCGAGGAGGGATATGACTGTTGATAGAACCATGAAGAGACGGAAATAGAGCCAGAGACACTTACAAGTGGGTATTTGCATGGGGGAAGAGAATATCCCCCAAATGAATGTAGGATAGAGGGATGTTCTGCAGCTTTGTACATGTTGGCAATGAAACAAAGTATTGGGACAGGATGTCAGCATATTGTCTCTATAGACACAACTTGATAAATGTAGAAGTGCTTTCGTGATTGTGAATTATCTACTGGGACAGTGAAAAACAAACTCTGTCCCACTATCCCTGAAGTGCACTTGGCCAGTGTGTCTTCCACATTCCATATTGACAGTGGAAGACACACCATCGTGAACATAGAGACTGAACCTACACTGACAAGATGATAGCCACTAAGGGTGACAGTGGAAAAAAACAGAGAACACATGAAAAACAGACATGGCAAAGCTCAAAGGGCTGGATGACATCAGTCCTGTCTACTGTACGGCTACAAGATGGGGACTCAGCCGCTTGTTCTCAAAACGAATTAACATTTGTATACTCATGAATATAAAAACTTAAATTTAAAAAACTTCTTATGGATGAAAAAAAAGAAGAAATGAAGAAAGATAAAGCGTCAACACTGTGCTTCTTCAGGACCAATGAAATCGATACGATGTATTGCACATGTATGAGAAATCACTATGTGATTGGGGAGAGCAGAAGCACAAGGTCCATTTTCCTCAGTGTTGGGATTAACAATTTAGGTGCAAATTACATCTGTAATGGATCACATTTTAGGCTGCATGCTTAGACGGTCTGTTCTATTTTCTGTCCTAACATTTTGATCAGGTTTTGATTGTCTTGTTACCCAACCTTATAGTGTTTAGCATTTTAACACTGCTTGTACTAAAATATCATATTGGTTCTCATGTGGACACATACAGTGTTTCAATTACATGGAGGTGACCTCTTACTGACTGATTTAGTGTGTATTTTAAAAAAACTCTGTAAGCATAAATATCTCTTATCATGTTAGCAGGAATCTCACATTGCAACATATTGTCTTTCTGTGCAGCTGGTGCTTTAAGACTTATCTTGAAGCACCTTCAATAGCAATACATCTCTTTGCAAGCACTGAGATACAACTCAGCAAAGAGTATGACAATCACTGATAAAAGGGAAGCTACAGAAATGTGTGTATCATCTCTTGTGTGTGGCGTTTTCATAAAAGAGTATTTTATCTCTTCTGTCATGCCTGCAGTCGCCAGATGTGCAGCCTCCCCAGGGCTGCATATCCCACTGCCCTATATGCATGTATAATCAACTAAATTCTCAAGTAGCGTATCATCTTAGGCTGTTTCCAAGCTGTTTTAATGTTTTCTCAAAGTAATATTTCACTTCTGTTTATCACCTTTTTGCATCCATAACCCCATGTGACACCATGAGTATCAACCACCATTATTGTCTGTATCTGTAGTGTGTCTGTAGTTATGCATGGGTATATGTGGTGTAGTCCATGAGGTCATAATCCTAACACTTATACTTGCTATGACATCATGGCCCAGGTGATTTCTTTTTTTTTTTTGTATATTGCATCGTTGTTTCAGTGGCAACTAATATTTGTAGTTGGTTTATCATGGACTAACATTGGATTATGCATGCATGCAACAATGTGTAAATGCTCTGCTAAAGTGAAATATTCACACACGAAGCCTTTTATCAGCATAACCATCACTGAATCATGAATAACGTACCCACTCTAAACTCCCCTAGTTTGTATGCTCACTCTTTTATTTCTCTTTTGTAGAAATATTAAAAACTCATTGCTACGCGGTTTGTTACAAACTCATGTCACTCTTGATTACTACAAAATCGCGGCAATGATAAATCAGTGAACAGTTATCCAACTCTGGGTCAGGCTAAAATATCCAATAAAGCACTTCAAAGCTTAGTAAGCCAATGTCTCTGTCAGAAATCATCAAAGTATTTGTACAAGAAAATGTGTGTGTGAGAGAGAGCGAGAATAAGAAGATGAATGAGTGGAGAGAAGGAGTTGAGATGAAAACACATTGGACCTGTTGTTGGCTAGTATGAACATGAATGAATTCAGTGAAATATCCAGCTGACCCAGTAAGAGCATCCAAGGTACAGCATTTGATTTCTCTGGTAGAACACACACATGCCAAACATGTAGACAAAACATGTATACCAAAATATGTATGCCCACGTGTTTTTTTCCCCCATTCATCTCTTTCAACCGCATAAGGAGACCGGTCTACTATAATATATGTCAGCTGTTCAGCAAGGTCTCACTGCAGGACATGACGGATCCTATGATTACTTATATACAATGACCTCAAGGTCTTTGAAGGCTACAGTTTGTGTGTGTGTGTGTGTGTGTGTGTGTGTGTGTGTGTGTGTGTGTGTGTGTGTGTGTGTGTGTGTGTGTGTGTGTGTGTGTTTGAGTGTGATGTTGAGAACATACAGGCAGATAAAGCATTGTGATTGACTGTTAAGTGTTTTTCCTCAGCGACTTGCTGGGAAGGGGGAGCACAGAGAAAGTGATATATGAACATCCCCTGAGAAATAAGAGGCAATGTGAGCCACGGTGGACTGACAAGTGATGAGCGAGTACATACCATTTTATTTTTCCTGCCTTTTCCTGCCCTTTCCTGATAAATAAATCCCATTTATTTATTTTTTTTATCCAGGTTACCAACATCTGGGAATTACAATGAGAAAAATATCTAGCATCTTTTCTCAAACTAATCCTTTTTACCTAGACACCACACCTGTTGAATTGCTGCTGTGTAATTAATTTAGAGGGGCAACAAAGAGGAAAATAGAGAACAAAGATGGAAGATAGAGAGAGGAAGAGAGCAAGAGAGAAAGAGAGAAAGAGAGAGAGAGAGAATGGGTTGATCTTGTCCTCTGGTTTAGAGCTGTCTTTTCCATTTTCTAGTGTCTTGTTGTGATGTTGGTAGTGTGTAAGTGTGAGGGATATAAGGGTGAAATAAACCAGGCACCGATGTAACCCCTTATTTGCCCCCACTCTGGGTCCAATACTCTGGGGCCCATCAGTGGCGACAGGCTTTACTCAGCGCAATCCGTAAAGTGATCATGGCTTGATAGCTCATCTCCAACATGATTGATTCCTTACTCTGTGGAAAATACATTAGCCTGAACATATTGTTGAGAAAAAGGTCAGCGCCATCACAATCACTGAGCGTTTCCACAGCACACATTGACATGAAACACTTCTCTGATGTCACACTGTCTTCTAACGATTTGGCCAAATAATGAGGAATCATCTTGTTTATTGACCGATTGGTATTATTGTTCCTTTATGTCATAGTGCATTGATAGCCTGCGTCCCAGCACTAAGAAAGAGCTGTCTTTACAGTTTAGCTAATGGCCTTCGCTGGGCAAAATGAAATAAGCCACTATGACACACCCTGTGGCAATTCAAGCACAGGACCTGAAATCAAGTTAAAGTTCTGTTGAAAAACTAGACACACATTCATAACACTCTCCTCTCTCTCTCTCGCCCCCTCTTTCTCTCTCTGGATTTGGTTGATGGTCTAAAATGGACTTGGTCTTTCAGAGTGACCCGAGTGTGCTCATCTTCACTACCCAGGCTGCAGCACTCCCAGCACCACATGATCAGTCTGTGCTGTTATTTGGGAATTCAAAGACTAGGTTTGTACTGCTTTGTGAAAGACACAAAGGCTATAATACCTGTTAACTGAGACAAAGCATAGAATCTTAGGACATGATGAATGGATGGATGGACACATGGAGAGATATTACATATGTATAAAAGTATTTACTTGGTTATGCTATACATGCTATACATGCTATCATACTTCTTTTTTTATTTTAGGCCTCATTGGTTGCAGATTTACTTTGTGTAAATGCTTTCTAATGATTTTCAATCTCCAAGATCTATGATTACATTAACGTTAAGCCCATAATCAATATCCCCAGCATGTGAAGTGGATACACATTAAACCTCAAATGTCGTGGCTGTCTTCAGGATAAGTGAGCATAGCTTTTTCTATTTAGTGTGTTTCCCATTTTAAAATGTATATGCATTAATAACGCCAACAGATGGACTAACTAATTTAGATTGGTGTTTTATTAATATTTAGATTAAATTGATTTACTGTACAACCAAAAAATCATTAACAGAAAATATTTTTTCCTGGTTATTCAGCTATTGAGCCTGTGATTTCAGTCCAGTATATTTTCAGCCTTTCACCAGTATGGTTTGTAGAACGCTTTATTTTTCAGTAGTGGACTACTAATGACAGAAATCTATGAATGGACCCATGACATTTTGTCTTGACTTGTAGTGCCCCCTTTTGGCCATAAAACACATAGCACACCTAATGAAGAAAAACAAAATGAAACAAAAAAAGATAAATTAATGCTGGACCACAAAATGCTTGACAACTAAATTGGTTGGTAAGTAGACTGCAGTAGACTCTTACTGATTGTGAAGTGGAGCAATCACAACAGATGCTACACTTTAGGTAATGAGATGAATATGCAATTTTTTCTGTCGCAGGTCAATTCTCAGGTTCATTTATAATAGAAGAGGTGCCAAAGATGGATTTGTCTTCTGACCCCTCACTCCCTCACCAGAGGATTGAAAGTTTCTCACCATACCTCAAATCTCTAGATGAACACCAAAGAAGATAAAATACTATATGTGTTTTTCTCAGCATTAAAAAAGTATAAACTAATTGTATTGAGCTTAAACAATATGTTGTAGCTACCATTTAAAAAATGTCATTAATTAATGCTTTAGGCCATTTAATTGAATTGATATTTCAAACCAAAAAATATGCAATACACTTGTCCTGTAGATGACATTTGTTATAATTTATTTTACTATATATATATACTTATTTCTATTCTACTATATCTTAGTTAATACAACTCAGCTCAGTGTTGATTATTCTTTGTCGTCAAATACAAGTGCAACCCCATTGAATAAAGTGTTTGAAATGCCACAATACTGAATAGCATGGCTTTGTAGGAAGTGATAATAATGGTAAAGCACAGTGCTGTAGGATGCAGCCTCTTGAGTCAAGGGTTTTATCTACGAAGATTAATGTGCTTTTCAAGTGGCAGGTTATCCCTTTCCCTGAAAGATTTTCAGTCATCACAGACATGTGCCATGAAATGAACCTTATCTGTGTCTCATTGACTTGTGTTGTTACAGCACAGTGGCTAAAGCATGCTAGTACTGAATGTCACTATATCGCAAAACTGACTGACTCGGTTTTAATACAGTTTTTCTCATCTTAACTAAATGAAACATTGCAAAACAGCTTGCTTGGTGAGGCTGCTCCGTCTGTTTGGGAGCAGGTTGCTCATTTGGACTTTGTTTTGCACTAGTTGTCATTATGAAGTGTGTCCTCTGTCATCAACGCCAATCACTGTTTATTTTCAACAGTAAAATGTGCTGGTGTGACTTTTGTGGCTGACTGATGACTGATGGCTGTAAGCAAAATGCACACTTCTGCTTTCTACCTTTGCTACCTTTCACTTTGTTTGTTTGTTTTTTTAAATGAATTGATCAAAATTCATTTGCAAGTCTAGTTGTCATGGAGTTATAATGCATACAACACCTTAGTAATGGAAACAAATAAAGGCAAACAATTCTAAATTTGAGCTTCACTCTCGAGTGCTGACAATGGGTAAGAGCTCTGGCCGCAAAATGAGAGGCGAGTTTAAACCCATAAGCCACATCCAGTGAGGTTGTTTACATGGATGTCAGGACAGCTGTTGTTGCTTTGCCCTCTAAAGACGGAGAAGAGGAATAGTCAACACTGTATAGATGTGCTCTCATCGGGGTCCCGGTTACAGCTCTGACCTTCTGTGGAAGATCTCTCTCTCTCTCTCTGTCGCCCTCCCTCACTTCCATTCCCCATCCCTTCATCGGCTGACACCCTCCTTCCCTCTAACCAGTGAATGGGGATCTACTAGTGTTGCTTTAGAAGGTCGTGTGTTGCCATGGCGTCAAATGCTAGCCACATGTTAGAGGCTGCCTTGGAGCAAATGGATGACATTATCGCTGGTAAGAGTTTCTATTTCATTATCAGACCCTCGATGCTCAGTTTGTACTTGCTGGCCTCCACAAAACCAGCGCTACCCACATGATTTGGCTCAGGGGCATCCACATATACACACAGAGATAGAAAAAAAAGTTGTTCCAATGATTTAAAATATGATAGAAACATAATGAAGTTGCTAGAGTCAGATTTCAGATTATTGTTTGGTTTGGTGGGGAGACTGGGTTTATTTGAATCTGAGAGGGTTGACTGAAACAAAGTGAGCAGGTTTTGATTAAATGGATGCTTTGATCTGTTTTATGTCCTCTGCCCCCTCCTTCTCTCTCTTCCTCTCTCTCTCTCTCTCTCTCTCTCTCTCTCTCACACACACACTCTCACTCTATTTTCTGCTTTTTGTACCATATTTGCTGTTTCTCCCTCTACTTATAATGCCTCTCACTCTTTCCATCTTACTTTACAAGTTCCTTTCCAGTGTTTTTCCCTTCCCTGTTTTCTAGCAGAGGTGATACATTTTAGGCGGTGCTGTGTGTCACAACCACAGCGGTCATGTTGGGGTTTTTGTACGGGGTCAGAAACAGCGTTCTATTAATAGATTTAACACTTCAGCCGTCAGCACATTGCTTTGAGGGACTAAACCAAATAATAATAACCCTGAAAAATAGATGAAACTAACACCAATATGATAAAAGTATGAGTTCTACGTGTTCTTACTGCATTACGTTTGATTTAACTTTAGTCAGCAGCTATGGAAAGTGATTCATGCTATTTTTGGCATGAAGCTTACTGCAAGCTACAAATTGTGGATTTTAGAAGCCACAGTGTGCAATACTAGGCCATTTGATGCTATTTATATTGATGCAAAGCCTTGTTACAGTGAAATAGTGCCCTCAAGAGGCCATTTGAGGGACTCCTCCTATTATAGCAGTACAGAGGCCCAAGACAGTAGGATGCAAAATTCTTCAAAATATTAAACTTCTGTTAAAGCTATTCTGTTACCTATATAATGCAGGGTTTTTGGGTGTATGAACCAGAATGACTGTTTAACAGCCCTCTGTTTGCCTGTTTGCCTGTTTGCCTGGTACTGCACTTTTGATTTTCTAAAAAAGTCTCTTCTTTCCTTCAGGCTCCAAGCTGGCTGGAGTTGAAGGGCTCTGCAATGCCCTTATGGGGTTTAGTGGCCAGGCTCACCGCTCCCCAGAGTGTGCCTCAAAGCTGACTCTTCCCCCACCCCTTGACCCTGCCCTCAAGGTCCTTCAGCTGACTGAGGACCTCAGGGCAGCGCTGGAGGGCCAGGGGAGTGTGGAAGAGTGGAAGGAGTCTCTCAGGAAACAGATCCCTACTGACACAGCAGACGCAGTACTGACGTGGCTGGGGAGAGGTGAGGTGAGTACCTTCAGTCAGTCGGTGGTCCTGTTTCACAACTGATGGCCCTCCAAACTCAGGCAGAACAGGCTGCACACATTAAAACACATATTGGCGCAAGCAGATAATAAATGGCATGCTGATCAGGTATGATCAATGGGAAGCCGCTCTAAGGTGTGAAGTGCTAGAGGGGATTTGTTGGTCGTGCGTTATGGTGGTCTTTGTTCCTGGTCATCCCCGTCTGGAGGGCTTTTTCCCCTCCAGTGAGCAGGAGGCTGGATCTGTTGCACCGGTAATGAGATCCAGAGCGCCTGTTCAAACTAGAAGTAGTTGTAGTCCCTCTTCATTTTCCTACCCCCTCCTTCCTATTTCCTCCTTCCTTATGTATATCCCCCTGCACAACCCCTCTCCTCCTTCTTCTGCAAAAATGTCTTGTTTGTCTAATCCATGCTTGCCTCCTGCAGTATTTGCCTTCTTCTCCTCCCTTTATTTTGATATCCTTTACTTCAACTTTACACTTTCCTTCCTACTCAACTCTCTCCTCCACTGCCACCCCCCCCCCCCCCTCCGCTGCCTTCATTTCTGACTTGGTCTTGCTCACATCTGACGAGCATGTGCTGCAGAAAGTTTCCTCTCTCCTGTGCCCCTTTAGAAAGCCCCACAAAATTAGCTACAGTGAGAGGTACTTCAGAGAGAGAGAGAGAGAGAAAGAACAAGAAAGAGACGGGCAGAGAGAGAGAGAGGAGAGGAGAGGAGAAAGAGAGGGAAGAGAGAAAAAGATGAGAGATGAGATACAGGAGGCATGTGATAAATAGTGGGGCAGTTTGAGTCTCTATGAGCCGGGGGTGGGACAGAGGGAGAGAAAGAGAGAGAGGGAGAGATATAGAGAGGTAGAGAATAAGAGTGAGGAGGAGAAGAAAGGGAGGGAGTGGGGCCAGCTGGCATAGTTGTACAGTTATATGGCTGAGCTCTAGAGCCTCAGCCTGCCCAGACTCCAAACCACACGGACCCAGGCTCTCTCGGCATTCGCTGCTGGACTGGAAGATGGAGCGCCGGTGAAAAGGAAAAGAAGTGGATTCAGGAGGATTAAGAGGACAAGAATGCGCCTCCCTTAGAAGTCCTGTGAAGTTGGAGTGCTGAAACTCAACTTGGTGGCTCATAGCTGGAGAAGCTACTGTTCTGGTGTCTAACAGAAAGCGTCAGACCTACTGTACGATGGGCCTGCAGAATGGAGCATGATATTGATTTCTATAAACATTTTGCCTGGCTTAAAAAGGTAAGAGACTCTCCACTTGCATGTTCTCCTCTTGGTATCTACACACCGTACCTGCAGTTGCGCAAAGAGTCCCGGTTGTTATTTTCCTCTGTGTTGTTGTTGTTTCTGCCACTTAATCCCTGGTTGTCATGGCAGACATGGGAGGGACACCTGCTTTGTCTGTGAGGTGAAGAGGTGTGTTGCAGAATAGTGCTATTCACTTTATTTTTAAGACACATGGTATTGGTAAACCACGTGTCTTTCGTCTATTATCTGTGCACAGTTTTTTACATCTAAATTAGTTACTTGACATCTAATCTCAAAAGCCTAATCTTACTGTTTGACTGAAGAAGAACAACATCCTGGTGGAGATTTGAGAAAACTTTCCAAACGGTTCACGGTTGAGGTGACCAATTACCTGCCAAGGTGCATGACACGTGGGTGAATCGTTGAATGCCTGACAAGTCCGTTAGACTGGTCACGAGGTGAAAATGCTTGAGGAGAGAGATAAATGGATCTGCATGTCAGCTGAGATCATTTCCTACCAACTGGGAGCCTTTGGCCACATACCATCTTGTTGCTATTAAGGAGACCTTTTTAGTCCTGACTACCTCCAGAAGGATCTCATTCCTATGGTGTGTGTCGGATCCATGGACCGAGCCTTCACATAGATTCATCACATTCATTGTAATACTGCACATTGTTAACTCCACTTTTCAGGTATTGAGAAGATTTTGAATTTTCCCATATATGTCTATTTGTAATGCAATCCATTTTCTGTGGTTTGTTTTGTTGGGTTCCAGATTCATGAAACATTTTAGGTCAGGGAAGACATATTATCAATGATGCGGAACAATGGAAAAATTGTAGATTTGAGAGGATTGAGATATATTTTAGTTTCAGTCATTTAAAATAGCTATGAGTGACATTTCTTTTGCTTTTGTCCAAAATAATTGTCATGTATGAAAAAACAAATAGCTTTTTCTTCAGTTTTCTACTTGAAATGTAGCAAAAGATGAATGTAATAATGTAATCACACTCTAGTATTCTTTCACTGCCCATACTATAGAGTAACAATACTGAATTCACAAGAATGTGTTTTTTGTAATGTTTGATGCATAGAGTGCTCTTGAGTCTCTATTAAAGGCTTAATGGTATTTTAAAATTACTGCAAACCACTTGAGCTGGCTGGCTCAGGATCATGGACGCTGCGCCGCTTCAAGTTTCCATGATTGTGGTTGAAAGCCTGGATTTCTGAGCAATTTGATCTCATTTGGTTGCAATTCTATTTCCCTTGGACACTGATGACTCTGAAATATCTCGAAGCACACAGGCTGAGCTCAGTTCTCACCAACCAGCCAGTACTAAAAAGCTGTAAACCTCTTTGTTCCACACACCATCCACTGACACAATAGATTGAAGGCTTGGTTGTTCAGTGTATGCACATGCATGTGTGTGTGTACTCGTGTGTGTTGGAGGCCGCAACCTCATTGGAGAAAACCTTTGTTCAAGATAAATTTGACCCACTGGGCAACTGCTCTGTATTCACAATGTATTAACAGTAGCTGACCTTTACTCTCAAGGTAAACCCCCATTCACCCAGCAACAGTGAGTCCTACCAGGAGCGGTTAACCCGTTTGGAGGGAGACAAAGAGTCACTCATTCTTCAGGTGAGATCAGTTGCTCCCCTGGATCTGATTTCCTTTATTTCTATGCATGTAGATGAGACAAAATCCATATTTATATCTGTCTGTTTTTGTGAGAAATGTATATGAGATTCAAATAGGTTGTTGTAATGGTAACGCCACCATAAAGAATGTCTGCACATCTATTCAGCTAACGCTGAATTCACTGCATTGGATATGAGCCTGCTCTAATAAAAGAGGACATATGAGACCTCAATGGCCCCCAGATGCCCCAACTGATCATAAACAGTGCCAATACCACATAGCAGTGTTAGGAGGGACAGACAGAGAAGGGAGAGACAGGGACAGGGACAGGGATAGGGATAGGGATAGGGATAGGGATAGGGTTAGGGATAGGGACAGGGACAGGGACAGGGATAGGGACAGGGATAGGGTTAAGGTTAGGAGGAGGGGAGAGTGTGTGTGTGTGTGTGTGTGTGTGTGTGTGTGTGTGTGTGTGTGTGTGTGTGTGTGTGCGCGTGTGTGTGTGCGTGTGTGTGCGTGGTGTGTGTGCGTGCGTGCGTGCATAGCTCTAAGGATTGCTGAGCAAGTGCTCACCTCAGACAGGTCCAGGCTAGCACACTGCACTATAGCACCTTGGTGTATGTGAGAGCAGGTGCTCTGCTTGTCCTAGTACAGGTCTCACGTACACACCAACATTCCTCTGCTAATCCCATCCAATCGGTTGGCGGGGCCCTCCCGTTGTCATGTGATCCTCCAATACGTGGCCTTAATATTTTCTCTGCAGATTTACATTTAACCTGCGTCCTGAACACTTGGCTTGAGCCCCTGAAGTACTGCAAATCTGCAAGTACCTACTGAGGGACAAAGGATCATTCATTTATTCTCAGTGGAAATATTTGCACAGTTTAATCTGGCACTGTGGAGAATATATCAACAAAGGTGACCAGCAATGAAATGATGGTGTGTATTAACGAGGAATTTCTGAGGCATCAAGAATCATGCTAGGCTGGCGCTGGTGTTAAAAGTGTTAGAGATGATGATTAGAAGAGTTTTGCTGTCCAGTTTAGAAGTAGCAAAAATATTTCTTGTCTCATCTAATCCCTATAATCCCTCTCTGCGCACACACACACACACACTCACACACACACACACACACACACACACACACACACACACACACACACACACACACACACACACATACACACACACACACACACACACAGGTGAGCGTGCTGACAGACCAGGTGGAAGCTCAGGGGGTGAAGATCAGCGATCTAGAGAGTTCTCTGGAGGAGCACCAGCACAAACTCAACTCCACAGAGGAAATGCTGCAGCAGGTACACGGCTTCAGAAACCTCAACACACACCGAGTCAAACGCAACACATATGTCACGTTCGACAGGAGCAACGTCAGGAAATTCAGTGGACATCCAAGGCTGTCATATCACTATTGTTCTTCCAGGTTCTGTCCATCTATCTTTTATGTGACGCTAAAGCAAATCCAAGGGGAAACTCTGCTCAGAGAACAGCCGCAGAATGTAGCCCAGGATGAGTTCAGCTTCCCAGGAGGAAATTCCTTGCTAGGATTCCAACGTGGCTGGCTCTAGATCACCTTGACAACCAAAATATTTAGGATGCTCAGATGCCCTCCAGCACAACGTCTCAGGGTGAACGCCTACAGTCCACCCAGGACCAGACTGGTCTGGTGTGGTCTGTCTGGGCAGGTGAGCACCATGCCATAGCCACACCCCTAACCTCTAACCACCCAGACTGAGTCAGACACATGCCTGCATGCTCACAGACAGAAAGAGAGAGACAGAGAGACAGAGAGAGACAGAGAGAGAGAGAGAGCGGGGGAGGAACGAGAGGAAAAGAAAGACAAAACAAAAGAGGTATGAGGAAGGGAGGGGCTTCAGTGAAAGGTGGAGAGATGGGAGGGAGAGAGTGTAGGGGAGGTGCTCCTTTAAGAATGAGAGGTGTGTGTCTACATCTTTCAGTTCTTTGGGTTTGAGTTGACTGAGCGCATTTTGCCGAGGGGAAGAACATTGAATGGATTGGACCTATGAAAACTGACAACAAAACAACTAGAAGACAATCAAACCTATTGCATCTATGAATGAAACGGGCTCACCTTTCCTCTGCGGAAGCCAGATGTTGCGGGTAGGATGAACCAGGTAGTACACAAAGTATTAGAAAGTTTAAAACTTATTTCGTACTTATACTCTGCTCTCTGCTCTGCTGAGTGTCCTTGTCACATTTCCATTCCAAGTTCAGCATTTCAACTTCGGCTAATTATTTTTTTCTGAGTGCCAGAAACATCTTTCAGCTATCTGATTGGTTGTGAACTTCTGGTTAATACACGGTGTCTAGTTCTATGTGCAGCGCTGTACTGAAGGGCGGTCAGGGCTGGTTTCTTGGAAACGTGGTCATTATGAGGCTTTGGACCTGAGCCGTAAATCTCTTCCCAGTGACAAAGCTCTAATATTTTCCATGTGCTTCTCTAGAAGAACCCCAGATATTTTCCTTTTAAAAAAGCTCCAGTTTTAAATGGATGCATTGCGTATGTACAGTTCCTCTGTTATAGATGGCACTCGCCACTGGGATTTAAGTGATTCAGCACCTGCCTGACATCAACCAAATTAGTAATACATCTGCCTGCATAGTCTGGCTCGAGTCCTGAGGCTGACAACCATTCTCTGAGAGGAGTTCAAATAGTTACGAACTGTTAGCAGACCAACAGGGGTCCTGCAGCAGCGGGTTTGAGTGACAGCAGTTCACATTGAAAGGAAAATGCACCTGCCAAGATTGTTGTATAACTTTTGAATACAATGTTTTGATACCATCTCTGTCTCTCTGTCTCTCTGTCTCTCTCTCTCTCTCTCTCTTCCTTCTGCTCTCTACTTTGGGTGAGCTGTGAAATAGGCATTATAAATAGTGGTCATGGGCTGTGTATATTTAGCCACTCAAACAGCGTCTGAAAGCAGTGGGTTTGACTGAGGGGGCTGTCATTACAGAACTGGTAGCTAGTTCTGCCTCATGCTGGATGTTGTCTTTGCAGAGTACGTATTGTGTGTTGTCTATAATTGCAAGGCTTATGCGTGTGTGTGTGTGTGTGTGTTGTGTTCACGTGTAGTACGTCTGTTTACTTTGCGTCCTGCTGTTTGTGTGTGTTGTTGATGACAGGAGGTCCTGAACAGAACGTCACTGGAGAGCCAGAAGCTGAGTCTTATGGGGGAGGTGTCCTACCTGAAACTCAAGCTGGTAGACATGGAGGAGAAACAGGGCCACGGGGCCGAGAGACAGCACAAAGCTGAGGTAAGGCCTCTCACAGGGATTCATAAAATGAGAATAAAATGTGCTCAGAATATGTAGGTACTGATTTAAAGCTAATACTTTTCCATCAAAACATACTTTTCTTTACATTGTGAGGTAAAACAAGTCCACAAGTTCCACTCTAAAAACTGACATATTGATTGATTTTTTGTTTATAATTTTTTTTAACTTCTTAACTTTATGCTATCAATTGTTGAGGAGTCATTTAATTTCAAATGGTGGACATATCATTTTGGTATTAAACGTCATATTCTTAAATTCACTGACAATGGGTAAGCGTAGGTTATGATGGAAGAGAATACAACACTACCTGTGAATGACCACATGACCTTCGTACTTTTCACCGAGGACTGTTTTCAAGGAGGAATTTATTTAGCTAGGATCCTCAGGGACATTTCAGTTTTGTTCCAATGCTTTGGAGATCTGAACCAAGCCCTTGCCAGGAATGACATGGGTACACGCAAAAACCCTCTCATGTTTTGGTGGATCCAACCTTGGAGTCAGCTGCTGACTTTATGGGAATCCATAAACACACTCTGGAAGGATGGAGGGGAACATTCACCATAACCGCCTCTCCATTCTTCCTGGGCAAGGCCTATAGGAAACCAGTTCCCAAGGGGTTTTAGCTTTAGTTTTTGTCATTTCAACCTGAACTGTGTATTTGCTTAAGGTCAGTGTGTTAGGTTACCTGCCACTCTGGGGATACAGTGGCCACATGAAGTGGAGAGAGGGGAAAGGCTCAGTGCAGCACTATTTACCAGACAGGATACTTTAATGTATGTAGTTACTTTCAAAACACGGCTGGTCAAAGAGCCTTTGTGTCCTCAGTGTAACAGGGTACAGGCAGGAGCAGAGCTGGCATGATGGATGATGGGCTAAATATGAGTGTTTGTAGGCTTCAGCCCAGAGTATTTCATTCTCCACTCTTGGTGGTGGTGAAAGATTGACTTGGAAACCGGACGGTAGAGGTATGGGGCGCTCTTTTAGGGATGTAAAAAGGGACCCCCCAATTGGAAATATATTCAGACATATTCTTGACTTTTATAAATGAAAAGAGGAGATTCCTTTGGATGTCTTAGACTGTCTATAGGCATTTGCTCTGTATGTCTACGTAGAGAGAAATGGGATAGCCGAGTTTTACTGGAACAACACAGCGTTTCAACACTGCTTTCATCATGTGCACAAACTCCACTTTCCCTATGACAGCTGCTCGGACTAAGATAGTATGGCAGAAATCTGTATTGCGCATTCAACTGGCCTCCACATGTTGCCTCTAATACACGGACATGCATGTTTGCGCACACGTATACACACACACACTGTGGAAGCCTCCTTGCTGTGGAGCCAGTAAACTCAGTTAAATTTAGCCGTGGAGGCACTCCATATCATCTGTCATATCCGCTCTACCAAACACCATGCGAGACTTCCTCTGTCCACAGTCCAGGCATAACTCGGCTGCTGTTTACACTCTTTCTATAAGAGTATGAGCACTGCTCACTTCCAACAGATGGCAAGCCTTCTCCTCTGTTTAGTTTATATTTACTTAACATGCAAGAGTTCAAAGAAAACCATTGGATTTCACAGTGTATGTCAATATAGATATGATAGAAGGAGGAGGGAATTTGAGTTCACTACCATAATACATAATAAGGCCAGATGAGACTGTTGAAGTGTGTGTGTGTGCGTGTACAGACCAGGCAGACATCTGTGTTTCTCCTACTGGTTCACTTCACTGCATTCATACCGCAAAATCCATGCTTTCATATGATGTAAAATATCCAGACATTATCCAGACATGAGCTCAGGGAAAGAAGTTATATGAAGGGTCGCTAATAATGATATACAGTCCCCATGGAAGAGAAACACACGTGCACACACGCCACACACACTTCTTGTATTCCCTCTGCTCTCTCTTAACATCATTCTCTCAATTTCTTTTCTCCCTCACTGCCTCTGTCAGAGTGTAGTGAATTTCATTAGCGAGCTGCAGGAGCAGATGTGTAGGTTTCAGAAGGAGATCAATAGCAAGATCCAGGAGAAAAAGGCCTTGGAGATCCAGGCTGACGGCAGCTCACAAGAGGCCTGCCACACTGGGTCTACTGAGGCCCAGAGTTCAGACCTGGGGCTTTCCTGTGACAGAGCCCCAGAGGTGATGCACAAGCTGGAGGAGGCCCCAGACAGGCCTGATGGGAACGCACACAGCCTGGGAGAGAGTAGCTCAGATGCAGAGCAGCCATGCCACTGTGGAGCAGAAAGTGTAGGCAGAGCCTGTCTGCATGACCTCTGAACTAGAGCATGGCTCCTCTCACATCAGTGTTTGTAAGCCCCAGATGCAACATATACTTACCAAACCCCTTCACCCTCAGCATTGCTCTTGGTGGCCGTATGACCTAAACCTCATGCTGCAGCAGGGTCACTCACTGACAAAACAGCACATGCTAAACTTGTTTGTCTGCTGTAGTTTTGCATCAGGTTTGAGAAATGTGTCTCCAGTGTGTGATTCATCTAATCTATAGATTTCATCTCATCTAATGTAATATAGTGTGGTATGAAAGAGAAATGTGCTAATTTACAAACATGATCCAGAACAGAATATACTATAATCCTGCTACTTGTTTAATTTCTACATTTCAAAGATTACACTTAATACATGTTCTCACACATTCTGCTTCAGAGCTTACTCAAGGAACTCAGAAGTCTCAAGGACAAAGTGGAAGACCTGGAGGATCAAAAGTTACAGTATGAGAAGAAACTCAAAACAACAAAGGTAAAAGAAAGTTCTCGTGGTGTCTAGACTTTATAGCATACACATCCAGTGCCCAGATTCCATTGCTAACTGTCCAATCATGCAAGACTTTCCTAAATACTGTCCAATCCAAATGCTCCAGCCAGTTTAAATGAGTCATTCTCTCTCACACACACTCTCATTCATGAACACCTCTATTTTCTTAAGAAATCTGAACTATTTTCAGTGTAGGAATAGATATAATGACGGCCTATTCCTTTTTAATGTCTTTGTTGTGTACCTTGGCATGAGTCCATGCCATTACCCCTCTGACTTTCTTGAGCTCTTTTACCTGCTCTCGCTTTTTCACTGTCTTACCCTCTCTAATTTAACTTCTTCTCCTCTTCTATAATATCTCTCCCATTATTTCACCATCTTCCTCTCAGTCTGTGTCGTTCCCTTCCTGTAGCTGTCTATTTGTGTGACTCTCCTTGTGTATTACCCGTCTCTCATGGCCCATCTCTCTAGGCTGAGATTGACTGTAGCTCAGATGCTGACAGAGAGACAGCAGTGGGCGGGCTGCTGCCAAACACCTATAGGTGCTATTCTTGTACCTGCTCACTCCCCATTCACCCCCCTGGCCATTTCATTTTCAAAGACACAATTTTTTGTTTATTTGTTTGCTTGGTTGTTTGTTTTGTTTTGTTTCTGTCTTGTTTTTTGTTCAGATTGTCTGTCTTGTCTCGCCATGTTGTCTTGTTATGATTTTTTGTTTGTATCTGTTAATTTATTGCTCAAAAAAGAAAAAGGAAAAATCTATCATACCTCAATGTACAGTTCCCAAAAGAGACACACCTTGTTGTGTGTATGGTGCATTGTTAGATATGTAATTCAAAGTCATAACATGTCATATTACCTTCTATTGTTCATTACAATCATTGTCGAGCTCCATCAAACATCCCGTTAACAAAGATCTTCATCAAAAGCTAATCCTGTATAGTAAACTGAACAATGTCCACTTTGTCCTTTGTACCAATATCGTCTGGCTATAGATTTTGATTTGAGTTCTTCAGTTATGTGACCACCTACACCACCTGTTTTTAAACAAACCAAAGGGAAACTCTGTGTATTGATGTGTAAAATAGCGGTGTGAGGGAAATGAGACAAAAAAGTCTAACTCACCACTATCTTCGCTTAAAAACAGACATAGAGAACACACTGGCAAATAGATCAGCTTCAGCTTCACTTTATTGCCATCTGTTTTCTGCTCATGCTGTACGTCTGTGAGTGTCAGACAGTGCTAGTCTAATAAATGTCCCTCTACAATATAGAGAAGAAAAAAAAAAACCCTGTTGTATGTTGTGGTTGTTTTATGTATGTGTCCTATAAAATGTACAGCTAATTGTGGAAAGTGAAGTCAAGTTTATTTATATAGCCCTTCATCACGAAGCCTGACTCAAAGGACTTCACAGAGAACGAGCCTAGCTAGATTTAACGAATCAACAATCAATCACAGAACAAAATGAAATCTTGCAGAATTCGAATTTAACAGTGAGGACATGTGCTGTTCGCATCCACATTTAACTAACATGCATGTTTTGGATGTGTGTGTGTGTACAGGCATGCGTGGACACCACCGTTCATGTGTGTGTACATCTCTGTGCCTTTACTGTGCTCTCTTTGTTCACTATTGTGCTCTATTGTTCACCTTGTCTCACCCGCAGGCCGAGATCAGCGGACTCCAGCAGCTTTTGCTCAGTAAGAACGCTGAGATCGAGAGCTTGCACACTCAGCTCCTGGCCAGACCCTCTCTTGTTTGTACCGAGAGCTCAGAGAGAGGTGAGAAAAACACCCAGTGTCAAAGTCTCTCCCAGACTGGCCCTCCCTCTGGTCGTTGCCCAGCCTGATAGGTGACACAGTTTATTTGCATTCGTTAACTTGCAGCAACAGCTGTGGGAAAAGCCTGTTAGCTCTTAATATGGTGGGTCTCTCTGTCTCTCTACCTTGAGGATATGTACAGGAGGAGGCTCCCCGGACCATGTCTGCTATTCATTTTTCATTCATTAACTGTCTCCAAACATTCCCCTTTATATTGTTCTGTCTGGGTCAGCTTTGACAATCGCCAACTGGTTTCTGCAATAAATCGGTGCCATCTCTCTCTTTACTTTGGCTTCTTTGTCACCTTTCAGAATTCCTGAATTCATACTTCCGTACTTTCTCTTAATTCAGTCTGACACAGATAAACACATCTGGAGAACGTGTGTGGTACAGCAAACTCCCTAGCGATGCTACCAGTCTCTGTATGACTGTTACCCTTACAATGTTACAGTCTATTAACAGCAGAGTCAGCAGAGAACATAGCTAACATTACAGCAGGCGGCAAACAACAACAACAACACTAATAATTATTGTGATTGTTGATGTTTAATAATACAAGATATATTGGTCCACCAATCTAATCACCATGCAGCCTACATGGTTTGGATGCCAATCTAGTGGGAATGAATGTGTTTTGCGGGGTTGTGACCTTTCTTTCTACGCAGCCAAATGTATTAACTAACACTTTATCTGACATGTAAGTGAATATAAGTACAAGTATAGCAGCTATGTTCATACGGATTAATGTTCCGCATGGGGCTTTCTCTTTATAGACCAGGAACTGCAGAGGCTTAGGAGTGGAATGGAGTCACTGTTGGCTGCCAACGATGAGAAGGTAAGTGACCAGGAAGTGAAAATATATCCTGTGTCTCAGTTCAACACAGCTGCATGTGGTTAGAAGGAGTATAGTGTGTGTTCTCTTTACTATAATGCCATTTTGGATATTTTCTATATCATCTAGTGTGTTCCTGGCCTGTATATAGATCTGCTATCTCCATTGCTATTTGGAAAGTTACTGTTTTTAGATGTTGCCATGTCCCAGAGGCACCACCCTCCACCATTTATAGTACAGAGGGGCTTTTGTATTCTCCCTCACCCAGAGAATCTTGGATCTTTAAAGAGTCACAGACGTGGATATACATGTGGCACACACACACACACACACACACACACACGGAGGCAATCCATTTCAGGCAAAGCCACACTTAAGTAGTCCTTGATCTGCCAAGCCCAATTTTGGAGTGAGCTGGATTAAGAGAAACATGGCAAAACCAGGCATAGGCACCACTTCAAAAAACACACTCCAGGCAGCTGGTTACCACAACTCAGATTTCCAGCCCGAGCCTATGTCAATCCCCCTCCCTGTTCAATACTTTGATGTAAAGGCCATATGGAGAAAGAGGGATGTTTATGCAGCAAATATGTCAGTAACAGAAAGAAGCAGATAGTCCATATGAGTGTTTTCTAACCTTAGATAAACATCCTAATTGGGTTTTGTTGACCGTACTCTGTGTTGCAGGCCCGACGTATTGAAGAACTCACTCTGCTCCTGAACCAGTGCAGGCAATTCAGAGAGGTCACTCACGTGGCACGGCAAGGTAAACAGGCTTTTCACTTCTTTATCCTTTCCAGTATTTATCAGAAACAGTTGATTCAATTTGAAAATCCACACACGCCCCCTTGAGAGAGAAGTAAGCCTCTGCACAAGCAGGGGCAAAATAATTATTTTTCCTCTTTGTTACTCTAGCTCCACCTGCTGGCCGTTCATTGTCGAACGGCAGGACGCCATCAAGCAGCAGTGAGGAAGAAGAGCAGGGAGTGATGATGAAGAATGCTGACTCTGCCAGTGCCAAATCTGAGGATGTAAAGTCTGAGGTGGGTACAAACCAGTTCCAGCTGGCCTCATAACATGACTTTATGTCCCTGACAGTATCTTTTTTCTTTTTTTTTTTAACAATTCCAGGTTTCCACAAGCAGCTCTTCCTCCCAGCATACGTCTCTTTTATCGATCCAGAAAGAGATTGACTGCAGGTATTCAGGCGTTATTCCACCATGTAATGGACAGAATGAGGCTAAAAACTGTAATAGCAAGTTTACTGAGCATGATGATTGTGGTTATATGTTCCCAGGACAGAGCCACAGACTTTATCAAGTAGTATGAATGACCTACCTAATGGAGCTTCACAAAAGGTATTTGTTTTTTAAATGTTTATGACTTTTCCACTCTCAATTTTTTCCCCTTTCCTTTTAATGTTTCTACAGTATGTGCAAGCTACTGTACTGTTACATGACAAAACACACTTTCTTTTCTGAGCCATGCTTCTGTGTTGTTTTTCCAGAGTGGTCACGCTGACAGCAGAAGTCAGACGCTGCCTGTAAACACCTCTCTGTCAGAGCAGAACGGGGACAGAGAGAGCAGCAGTGACACCCAGAGCCACAGGTCTCCAGATGGGAGCGAGGATGGAGACTCCAGCCAAAGTAAATCCAGAGATCCAGGATGTTCAGTAGGATGAGCTGGATACCGTATATATATAGAGAGAGAGGCCAAGGTTTCCTCGTTCTGTGGCATTCACATAAATACGTTCATCAGAGCGTGTTAATTCAAAGAGAAATGGCAGTAGATGTATATTTTGAGCGAACCACTCCTCTTTCACCAGAAGACCAGTCTACCTTTGATCAGAGCTAACTGTGGAGGCTTCTGACGGAGCAGAGGGATGGTCTTCCTCACAGGACACACCCTCTCCCATGCTGTGATTGACCACACTCACCCCAGCCCCACCCGTTCCCATCTTCTCTGACCACTTTTAAGTTGCGCCCCACCCTATTCTCTTTCTACTGGGTTCTGCTGTAGAGCGGCAGCTGAGCAGCCTATATGCCAAAAAGATCACACATGGTAAAATTCAACTGGAACGCCTTCTCTTTCATGGGGCCTCGACCAGGGAGTTATTTGTTGAACTTAATGGTCTGCGACTTGTGGTTCTGCCCCTGAATAGAGTATTATAAAAAGGTGGACCGCAACGCTGAACGTGTGCTACTTATCTCTACTGTTTGGAATGGAAAAAAATGCTTTTCTGCTTTTTACTTAGTCGTCAAGATTTTGTCTTTATAATGGCTCCACAAGCAGGATAAGGTACATTTCAGCAAGTCTATTCTTTTCAAAGGTAACATAACTGACTGATTGTAAAAGTGTTTTGTCTTATTAATGTGAGTAAATTAGGACTTTTTGAACTCAGCATGTGTTAAGCATCACACAGCCTAACACGCCTCTATGAACATGCCCGTAGATCATATTTGTATGCAGCATTAGTACACCGACTATAGTCTTTGTAATCTTTTTAAAGGAAAGACGGAGAAAGTTGATGACAGCACTTCAAGTGATCATTCCCCTGTGCAATCTGGGGCAAACCCACAGTCTGGCCAGCGGGTTGTGGGCTCACCAGAATACTTGAAGAATAACAGGAGCATCAAGAAGCTCTGGGGAAAGTGAGTGTGTGTGAACAAATGCGCAATATAAGCTTGTTTCACACGTTACACTTTATCAACGATTAAATTAGTTTACTAAAATAAACTAAAATCACTAAATCTATCTTTGAGATCGTTGAACTTTTCTTTTAAACCAGAAAGTTTGCTCTCTTCCCAACAGACTTCGGAGAACCCAGTCCGGAGGGCTCCAGGGGGTGGACCCAGACCAGGGTCAGTTTAAGAGAGGGGGCCTGCGTGCCACAGCAGGGCCCAGACTGACCCGGACCCCTGAGTCGTATGGCTCTGTACGGTAAAGCTTGGTGCATCTCTGCCTGAACACCTGTAATGCTGACTCCTGTTAGGACGTTTTTAGATCAGGACAACATTGTACTACTGAGAGTCAACACAACAAACTAAGAAAATGAAATGTCACAAGAGCTGGTATGACCTCACTGCCCCATCCCTCCTTTACCCTTTCTTAAATGACTGTAATGGAAATGTGTTAGCCTACTGAATGGCACGTTCATCTATCTCACCATCCGTATTCTTAAAGATGATATTTTCAGATAAATGTGACTAATTAATCAACTGATTGTGTTTTTTTTGTCAGTGATATGAATACTCCATTCAGCCAATGGACCAAGGAGCAGGTGTGTGGCTGGCTAGAGGACTATGGACTGGGCCAGTACGTCAATCTCACCAGACAATGGGTTGATAGTGGACAGACACTGCTGTCTGCAATGCCTCAGGACTTTGAGAAGGTCAGAAAATGAACAGATGAAAAGAGATATTTTATACCACCTGTTCTGAGAAAACAAAAGTTATGTCCCAAACTTGAGTTTTATTAAAAATGCTTTTCTGACCTCAGGAGATGGGTATTAAGAATCCACTGCACAGGAAGAAGCTGCAGCTAGCTCTGAGGGCATTCAACACTAAAGTTACTGAGAAGTCTTCAGAGCTGGACCATATCTGGGTCACCCGTAAGTCTGTTTCAGCAAATCATCTGTGGAACGTTGGTTCTCATGCTCTGTGTTCTCCTCTTTTAAACACTTTACCAGCTCTACAAATAAAGGCTGGAAGTGCTCAATTCAAAAACAGAAAAGTGAAAAAAAGAAAGAAAAGTGAGATGCAAACAACTTTTGTGAATCCCTTTCAGACTGTAACGGTGATTAAGGACTATACAGATAAAATGTGATTTGATAGCCAGCACTGAAATAACATTATAAAAGTTCATTATAAAAACACAATGACCTGTATCTTCATTCACAATGAACATGTTCTGGCTATAAAACTGATTGCAGGTGAGGTTTGTATCAGCACTATGAAAGTGGAGTAAATTAATATCTGATTTTGACCCTTTACAGGCTGGTTGGATGATATTGGTCTGCCTCAGTACAAAGACCAATTCCATGAGGCCCGAGTGGATGGTCGGATGATACAGTACCTCACAGTGGTAAGATTTAATACTGCATATCCTGTACTATAACATGTACTATCCCAATGAAGGCATGCTAATACCCTTTTTTAGACACTAACATTTGAAAGACATTTTTTGTACATTCAGAATGACCTCCTGACTCTGAAGGTGACCAGCCAGCTCCACCACCTCAGTATTAAATGTGCCATCCATGTCCTTCACGCCAACAAGTTCAACCCCTACTGTCTTCGACGCAGGCCAGGGGAAGAGGTAGGCGGGGATGGGAAGAGGGGAATGGAAGTTGGGAGGGTGTATTGTGGATGTTTTTATAAGAACAGCCGTGATCAGCTAAGGGTGAGATGGCAGGGGACAGAATGCAAATGAATGTTGTTTTTTTGACTTTCTTCAGAGACATCCCTCTCCCTCAGAGGTTGTACAGTGGTCCAACCATCGTGTGATGGAGTGGCTACGAGCAGTGGATCTGGCTGAGTATGCTCCCAATCTACGAGGAAGCGGCGTCCATGGAGGGCTGATTGTAAGTTCATTCTGGACCTAAAAGTCTTTTTATCTACAGGCTCTACAAGTCACATCAGCAACAAACACTCACTATGCCAGGTGATCTAAATGTGTTAATGTCATTGCCGTTGTCAATACGCCCTTCCTCAGATTCTGGAGCCTCGTTTCAGCTCAGAAACCTTGGCTCTGCTGCTGAATATCCCCCCTCAGAAGACCCTGCTCCGCCGACACCTCGCCACTGCATTCTCTGCCCTGGTGGGGTCTCAGGCCACGCAGGAGAAACGAGAGTACGCCAACGCCACAGGCCACGTACCCCTCACTACCACCGCCAAAGTGAGGGTAAGAGTACAACCTGAGAGTGAAAAATGTTCTGCGGGTGTGCTTGCAGGCTAAAATCAAAACCATTAATGGGTTCCACTTTTTGTGTTTTCAGCCAAAGAAGCTGGGCTTCACCCAATTCAGTCATTTGAGAAAGAGAAAACCCGATGAGTGTGCTGACTACATCTGCCCCATAGACAGTGGAGCTCTGGCAATGAATGGGGTCTCCCACTGGCCCCACGCAGGGCTCAGGGGCCTGAGCCCCATCTTGGACAGACAGGCTGAGAGGCGGGAGCAGGTGGGGATAAAAAGCTGAGGCTGATTCCTCCGGGCTAATGACTGTAAAGCTAATTGCTTTTAACGCCACCCACTCTGCCACAGAAAACTCCCTCTCACTGAATCAAAGTGATTTTGTGATTCAGTGGAAATTGTAATGCAGAAACTTGCCTAAGATGCATCCGAATGGTGATTTGCTGGATCTGCTACAAAGAAACTGATGCTAATCAGTTTATTACAGATATGCTTAAACCAGGATTCATCTAGATGTGGTGAATGGTGACTTTGTGTGACATAAGCTCTTCTTCTTTTCTTATGAAAGCTGCTCTCTGCATTCCTCGTGGGATTCCAGTCCTTCCACTTTCGCTTTAATACAATGCATTTTACTGACCTTGTTTCTTAACTTATCTTAACCTAACCTTCTAGATTTAAGTAGAATATTGATGGCCTTATCTTACTATGTATCTTGATTTACATTATAGTATAATAATTGACACCAGTTACTTCAAACTTGGTATTGACTTATTCTTTTTTGTGTTGACTGGAAGAAAATGTCAAAAATGAAATCGTGAAAACTGAAATTCTCTATGGAGAATGTAGATCAGCACCTTCAACAAGACTTGTTGGCCTACTTGAGATTCTCTTTGTGAATTATATCCAGTTTAATATTGTAAGTATTCAAGCCTAATATTGCCCTATCACATCAGGTTCTTGCAAATGTTGTAAACTATAATAAAGGCCTACATCTAAATTAATTCTTGCTTTTTCTTGATGAGAAAAATAATTCCATCAAAGCTGCTTTTGCTGACATTTGCTACTTGCCGTAATTACGAAAGTTTTAAATAACTACAACAGTTCAAATATTGTTCTGTATCATTCTCTTCCAATATTATAACCTGCATATTATACTACTCTACTACCATCTCTGAACAGCTTGATTATAGATTATGGCTGAATTACAGCATATACAGTGATAGATTAATTAAAGTCCTGATAAATTTCCATTAAGAAGTTGCTGATGACAGCCCCTTTTCTGACCATGAGGAGAAGATGGTGAGTGTCTGAGCTATACTGTAGTGTCCTGGAAATAGGTGCAACATGGAACGTGTTTTAGATGCTTCAGGGTTTCATTTATGAATGAAAAAAACACAAAATAATGAACGTATTTGTTTACAGTGTAGGGAGACAATTCTGTGAAGAGCAAGAACCTTGAAAGATTTGGGATGACATCACATCCTGAAGTGATGGCCCTGGGACATTTGGTGAAAAATGTGTGTTTCAAGTCCGCCAACTATTGGTCAAGCATAAAAATGCAACAGCATTTGGCATCTGACTCATAGGTTTACCCTGTTCCAACCCAGATCCTGTCAAATGGAAGATCCTGGGAAGGCAATCATCCATCAGCTTGGTGGTGAATACTAACTAACGATTTGAATTTGGATTATTTACCAACCAATCAGTTAAACTTTGGGGGCACCAAAAAAAACATAGCTGGTATCTTTTATACATTTACCTGCCTTCACCAAAACATCAACTGGTGTTTGACAGCCTTGTTTGGTTGAACATTTATCGAGTTTATGACAATCAGAGGACATTGAAATGTTGTGTTTTTTAAGTAAAGATCAGTGTAATTGAAAGGTTGAGATGAGTAATAGGTCAAACTTCCATTTTTTATTTTTTTGTGATGTATATGAAAATACACATCAAGGTATCTAATTTCAGTTTTAGGTGTATTTAGAAGTATAAGCTTCCACCTTTAGACATAACACCATTGCTCACCAACTGTAACTAGGCCCCATGCTGTGCCGTACACCGTGCTTTTTATAGCACAGTACAGCTCAATGTTATGGTCAAAATGAGTAATTTTCTTCATCAGTAACCTGGACCAAAGGAAGGGTGTCTGCATCTGTGTTGTACCCTTTCATCTCCTTCAGCTAATCCATTTGACTGCATTAAAGGGAGAATCCTGAGGGACAATTTAAACCAAGGGAGAATGGTGGCAATACGGTATCTATTAGCGCATTAGCTCACAGGCCAAGTGAAATGTAGCAGACATGATTGCCTTGATTAAGTCTAAATCTGCCTGCTGCCTGGCACTTGCACACTTTGGACTCATCTGAAATACGTGTCTCTATTTCATATTTCTCATTTTCTGTCATTTCTCGTTTTCCCACTTTTCCCTTCACAGCTCAAAATATGCCATTGACTACTAGAGTTGTTATGTGCTGCAGTGCTGAATGTTATTTGCCAAATGAAACAGAATGTGAAAGGCATTTGGTCGGAATATTCCATTTTACACTCGTAAATCTTGACTGCCATCATGAAACAAAGCATCCCCAGCGTGGTGGCAGGGGGTCTGTGGGTGTTTGTCATTGTATTTCAGTCCCAGTGATTCGCCTAATAGGATTCTGCTTGCGTGTCCAGTAGTCTGGCAGACAGGGCAGCAGTCAGCTCCCCTCTGAACCCTCCTGCAGCAACACACAGCCTCAATTAGACCAAACACAATAATTAGGGAATCTTTTACCTCTGCATGTCATTAGTTCCCTAATGAAGGACATCCTGATCAATGATTAGAAATGACAAGTTCATAAATAAATTAGTCCCGCCGTTAAGTGTGTAACACCAATCAATGATCCATATTAAATGGAAATTAGAAGGGATGTAGGAGTGAAGATTGGGGGTATTGGGTCTTGCAAATGAAAAAAGGGTGAATAAGAGAAGCCAAAGAGGTGGGTATGGTATGTGAATATTTTTCTAAAGTATTGGGAAGTATATAAGACAACAGATAGCAGACAGGTTCGCATGATGTTGAAACAAATGTAAAATGAAGCTTCAAGTTTTGAGTTTATTCTCATCTAAAACCACCAGATGTCAGTGTTGCCTGTGGAGAAAGCTGTTGTAACAAAGCCTACTACCTAGTGAGTTGACTCCAGTAAGTTTTCTAGTGATAAATCTGGGTGCCTTTCACCTATTTGTATCCTTTCATTATTCTTTATTTTCCCTTCTTTGTAGGCATTTGTCTTCCAGGGATGAGACATTATCATCACACTGCCTCACATCGTCTCTACCCAGACTCTTAGTTGGCTGTGAGAGAATTCAGCTTGCTGGGTAGTATTGCGACATTTGTAATTATAACACATTCAGCCTGACGGACAGCAACATGGGTATCATGCCAGCGACAAGGACATGGTAGGATGTCACACCATTCGTCAAACAGTGAGCTCAATCGCAGTTTGCTCAGTGGCCAGGTGAAAGGTATTCCAGGATTACAAACAGGATTACACACACGTTTGAGACCATTCAAACGGTCTGAAAACAAACAAACTCTCTCAAAAGATACAGACTGACAGACATTATAAAGCATCTATTGCAAAAAAGGAAACAGCTTTCATACGGCGGTACAAGGTATACAGATGGCGACTTTCTTGCTGCCTCTTTCCTTTTGTTGTGTGTGTGTGTGTGTGTGTGTGTGTGTGTTTGCATGTGTGGGCGTATGTGTGTTGAGAGAGGATGGCCTTGTTTATAATGGTGCATCTTAGCTAATTTCAGTAATGTGATCCAGCCTCCATTGGCTGACAGTTTAATAGCTATTATTTGTGTCACCCTTTCTCATAAAGCTTTAGCAGTAAATTGCTGTGTGCAAGAGACTGGTGTATGACTGACACCTTGCCTTGCTGTATGATATCTATTGTTTTAATTAAGTGAAAGCGATTCTGACATTTATTGGATTCCAAGTTACTTGTTAATGGCAGTTAGGAAAAAAAAGTGTAAGTAAATTATCATGGCTTATATTACATAAATAATTTGTAAACCCTTTGCTAATGATTACACATTATTCTCCCACTGTGGCTGTCGATTCAGTGAAATATATCACAAATAAAAACACTGGATTGGTGATGCAATGCAAACCTCTCTTGGCAATGCTCCTGTGCTGTCTCTGTCTCATCCTCTCTCTCTTTCAGTGAGAATGTGTGTGTGGGTGTGAATGATCATATTGCATTAAGTAGTAGTCTTGTATGTTTGGTGAACTTATCTACTACTTTTGTAGAAACAGAATTTTATTGTGATAGTCATTTTTAAAGTCATGGCAATCGTCAGAGCTACAGTCCTTTGAGTAAGTGTCTGTTTGATCTATGGGCTCAGTCAGACGTCTTCAGTGGAGCGTAATCATGTTTTTATATGATGTCACTGGTCATTCCTGTCATTAACGTGCCACCAGCTTGCCAGTTTGGGGAACATATTCCCCGTTAGGGTGGTGCATGTGTTGCGTACTGCCCATTCAGCCGCAGAGGT
Organism: Hoplostethus mediterraneus; assembly: GCA_034670385.1. Taxonomy (NCBI): domain Eukaryota; kingdom Metazoa; phylum Chordata; class Actinopteri; order Trachichthyiformes; family Trachichthyidae; genus Hoplostethus; species Hoplostethus mediterraneus. The sequence goes on from JAXDDW010000004.1 coordinate 17,487,335, forward strand.
CGTATCTGTCTCCGGCGCACCAGTTTGTTCTGACAGGCCTGCCACAATGATGACTGCGTCACCCAGATGTGGCAGAGCAGCTTGCAAGCCAACCCTGACACGTCGTCAAAAGGAGCAGCCAGCCGTCCGCATGAGCCTCCTTCTGCCTCATCAAACCTCAGAGCCCATCTCATCCTGTACGGCCAGCCAGTATCAACAAGGCTCTGCTTACCTCTCCATGCTGAGTGCATCCCACGTAACCAACTTACCTGACTTTGTTTTATCTCCAATATTTACCCCTAAATTCAGTGGTTATAAATCATATTGAATTATCTGCACATGAACTGAACTCACCACACGGACACCACACCAAAACAAGCATGATGGGATATGATTTGGGGAACTGAAGTAGAGGACTTCCGCTATGATCAGCCCCCCTGGCGCTGTGGGGCCTTTTTATGGGTATAGCCAAGACAACTCCTCCCTGTCATGTCATCCCTGTGCTTAGGGGCTTGAAAAAGGACTGGCTTTTTCACTGCCTGAAAAATGTGGCCAGGCCATCGTGAGACAGGAGAAAGATCAGTCACTAGGAGATAAGAGAATTATAGAGACATTTAAGGAGTCTTTCAACCCACAAAAGATAGAGCATCATGTCACCGCTCTGGCCATTTAGCCAACGCTGAACACAGGCCTTTAGGAGATAGATTGTCTCTCTTATGAAATCTAATGTAAAAACGTAACCAGAGCATACGTACAGCATTATCAAGCTTTGATAGATTTACTCTGAGTTAATAGTTTACAGAGGAATGACCCACTTTCACATTATCAGAGAATATAGCTCAATTGTCAATAAGGTACAAATGCATTTACAACCAAAATAAGATTCATCTACATGTGACATGTGAGCAACTTGAAACATATCTTATTAAATACCCTCAACCACATTTATTTTAGACTTTAAGGGTTTCAGAGCCTCCAATTTCACCCCCATCATAAACATTACGCACTGTGAGCAGCAGCTGCAAACTAACTAGAACCAACAAACTAGAACCACAAAAGAACCTTTAGGTACAGTAGAAAAAAGGATGAGAGATACAAGTGTAAGAGAAAAGTGTTAGAAGAGGAGCAAATGGACAAATTGATCCAATGTAGCTAGAAAACACACTGACAGGCAGTTCTAGTGACCTCTCACTGGGCTGTTTTTTAGATGCGCTCGAGTGAACTGGCTCGGAGGGCTCTGCAGCAAGGGAAACAATGAGGGGCGCAGTGTGGATTAAGTAGAGCCCTTAAGGGGCAGTTACACTTATAGGGGGCAACGTGGGTGAGGGGATCGCACAACAACAAAACTAGCCAGAATCTGGTGTACTGTGTAAGATAAATTAAACTTCACCAAGAGACGTCTAAATGGTTCATAGCGTCTAGGCTAAAACCAGACTACATAGGGTTTATTATCTTGAACATGCATTGTTTAGTACAGGGTTCCTACACCTTGTTGATGATCAAATTCCATGACTTGTCCAATACTATTCCAAGACATGTAGCACAATTTCCAGTATTTGTCTTTGTAGCAAATGTCACATTTTATGTTGAATATCTGACGTGAATGCCCCAGGTCTTACGTCTGGCTGGCTAACTTAGGACTGATACTAAGTTACTGATACTGATACTGATACCAGGAAATTTCTGATTTGGGTTTTTATTCCTCAAAAGACAGTGGATCAACAAGCAGCCGAGCCTGGCATTAAACATTTCATAGGATGGAAAAAATATTATCAACAAATTTCCACGACATTTCCAAAACTATATTCACATGTTCCATTTTCCATAACTTCCTGAAAAACATTTTTTTTAATTCCATGATTTTCCACCATAGGAACCCTGTAAATAATAATGTGTTTACTGCTTGGTCTACCGCAGCCAAAAAGATCCTGGGCTGTACAAGAGCTAAAGCAGAGACACAACGTTGAAATCACGTCTAGTGCTCAGTGGCCTGTCCTGTTCTGTAAATTTGTAAGACAAGTAAAAAGTCTTCATATATAAAAAAGGAGTAAATACAGAAGAGATCAAATGTTAGAGAAAATGAAGCCAAAGGGATCGAGAGAGAAGGGAGCTGGGAGACTGTCCACCTCACTGTCAAAACTGTGGTTGTTCTGGCTGCCAAACTGATCATAAAAGTGCTGAAACTCAAAAGAGTTCTCATGTTAGAGGGAAAGAAGCAGTTTCCTTACCTCAGGCCATCATCACGGGTGATCAAGAGTGACATACATCACCAGAGGCTTTCATGTCCGATGAGAACACCTGTCTGACTCTCCGGATGAAATTGGACAGAGGAATGCCATTGCGGATTACATTTCATATGTGCCACACCGCGTCAGAAGGCACGGTGGCACGGCGCACCAAAGCAGAATACAGGGACAGATATTCTGGATAGTCACATGGAAGATCACATATTTTTGTTTTTGCAGTCATAAATTAATAGAGCATGATGTACAACTAATTGGGGAACTACAACTCAACATTAGAGAAGGTACTTACAGAAATCAGTGCCCAGTATAGGAACTGTTAAAATACTTTCCAATGCCAATTATTCATTTGGTGGCATTGGGGTTCGTTGCTGCTTCTGGACATTGTTCAAAGCTCTCTGACAAAGCATCATAGTTCAGAGCAAATGAGCTGTGGAGTGAAATATACTCAGATCAGATTGGTACAGCTTCATTGTTTCAGACAGTTATTTCATAAGATAAACATTGTGCAGTACCAGAGTTCCTGTAAATGTTGTGGAGAGAGAAATGGTTTGTTCTGACTCAGTGACACAAAGAGCAAGCCAGTCGCCAGAGGTTAATGTGGAGAATGTGCAGAGGACCGACAAAACATTCCTATGTCTTGGTCCAAGTTTCTATGCGTGTCTGTATATTTGTTTGACTTCCCTTGAGATACGTTGAAGAGTCATGATGAGTTTTGGGTGAACATGCATGCAACTTCTGAACAGCGACAGCACATCCGGCAATACTAGTTCAACACCTCTGTCAAGTATGATGAAGTATTCATGCATGTGTCACTTGTGACATTGTTACAAAACAGCGTTTATATTTGCACGGTCTCAAAATAAAAGTTCTCCTCACAAATCAGTCACCTTGCTGTACTTGTTATATTCACAGGTCTTCCAAGAAGTGCTGCTACAGATGATATCACATGAATACTTCATGAAAGTTGACATAGGCTTTGAATCAGTATTCATGAATGTGCCATGTAGTTGCTATGAATGTCTTGTTGAAGAACGGGTGAGAAACTGAATCTGGAAGGAATCCTGTTTACAAACTTCAAAAACACACAGCCGAGGGGCTGCGAGACGAAATGAGAGCACATCATTTGGGCAATATTGTATAAAGAAATATGCAAGGAAAAACAAACCCCAACAGCCACGGTTGATGAAATTACAGACAAAAAATGGTCTCTGATGAATTGGCACTTAATTACTGCTTGATTAGCATAATTATGCATGTTAATAGCATCTCAAATGAATTGCAGTTGTCAGGAGGGAGGGAGCATCTGTAGTGGTGGCAGCCTGATACATATTTTCTCCTATCCAACAGCGTTGTCTAACTTCCCCCTTAAGTGTTCACCATTAATCATTACACACTCCTTTTCCTTTGGAGTGAAAATCGACGTTTTGGGATAATTGGGCTATTATGGTGAGCTCGTCACATCTGTAATAGCAGGCTAACGAGCCCCCTCGTGTGCTGGCATTCAGAGAGGATGGCAGGGCCTGGGCACCGAGTGGCACGGTGGGTATAGATGTGGCCCAGTCATATTGTGACATTATCACATCATTTCAACCACTTCGTCCCTTGACACCCAATACATACTCCATATCCGGGCCCAGGCGTGTTCCTGTAAGGCTCGCCCTTCATCGCGCCCTGTTATAGGAATAAGAAACAATTCTAGAATGTTGGAAATGTATTGATTACGGCATTGTTATAAGTATTGATTTAGAAATAAGTGCCACAGAGGAAAGACAGGAGGAAAAAGATCATTTCTGAAGCTGAGTTAGTTCCCTGCATAGTTTGTATGTGAATTAGCATGGTAATCGATAGCTGTTTTCCTTGGTGGTGGATTGGCTAACAGTAGGCCAATAGGATACACAGAGGTTGATAACAGGGTCTGGGGACCAATCCATAAAACGCCTTGAACTCAGAAATCCTCATGACTGTTTGGTAATAAGCAGTTCAGCAGTGGACAAACAGCCCACTTGGTTTGGCCCTCAAACTGAGTTGACAGAAGACATAAACGGTGTGCCTGTGTGTACGTGTGCATTGAGAGAGTGCAAACCTCTGCCAACGCTGAACAATTCTCCAACTTACACCCAAAGATATCATTCCTACCACTTAACTTTTCGTTAAATTGATTTCTTGACCCTGAAAAGACTCCATAGGATTTGGAAACCTGTCTCTATCTCCTTTAGTTTCATAATCATGGCTAAAAAAACAATAATTGCCTAATGGCGGAAATCCCAGATCCACATCACAACCAAAATTGAATCAATTGTTCCGTGGCCCCAGGCCTTCCTGTCCGCCTAATTTCTTGGAAATCCATTCCTAAGTATTTGAGATATCCTGCTGACAGATATACAAACAAACAAACTAACAGGGGTGAGGCGGAGGTAACAAAACAGATGCCCACAGACCCAGAGAGCCTAATACAAGAAATAACAGATGGTTGGATTGAGTGGGTGCAGTACCCTATGGCTCCAGAAAGAGGCTCTTTAGTCCTTGAAATCTATTCTTCCTCACCCATGGTTACACCACTTCACTAGTTACTGTACTGTCATTTGTTTTATATTATAAAAGCTTAATTTGTTGTTAAGTAATGCTGCCACAGCAGTAGGCGTGTGTGTGTGTGTGTGTGTGTGTGTGTGTGTGTGTGTGTGTGTGTGTGTGTGTGTGAACATTTTGTTCAAGTTAGAGACGAAAAAGGGACTCTTGGGTGGAGACAGAAATACAGAGGGTTGCAGTAATCTGAGTAAAAGGAGATACAAGCATGGCTGACTTCTTCCAAGATGTCTTAATTTTGGAAATATTCTTCAGTTGAAAGAAACAAGATTGCACAACTATTTGAACCCATTTGTCAAAGATGATCAAAAATGACACTTACAATTTAATGGACTTGAGTTTTTCTGATTTGGTTTCATTAAATTGTAGAAAATTCTGTGACATCCAGCACAATATGTCTAAGTGGAAGCATGTAGATTTGAGTGACAGATATGTTTACACTATATACACTTAGACTATAGATACACTTTTTTTCCAATCAAAGTGAAGCATTTATGGCATTTATGGCATTTATGGCATTTATGGCAATGTATGACGAAACAAGTAGCCTGTGAAAAGAAAGAAGAAATTGACTTGTACCTTTGTACCTGTGCAGAGTGTTGTAACTAAAACTAAAACTAAAAGTAAATATTTATTTCATGCGTTGACTTCCCCCAAGAAGTGCACATTGCAAAAAGCATTACACACAAATGAATGAATGAACATACACACAGGGCCAAGCTCCTATAGAGGTGCTTGATCCTTGCACCTGAAAAAAGCATTTGCCGCTCGTCATTGGTCACAGTGTCTGTGCTATGACGAGATGTTAAAAGCTATCAGCTATTTCTAAAACCTTAGAGAAAAAGGGTAGGTTGGAACTGGGCCTGTACTTAGTAGTAGGAGACAATGGATCAAGACTCAGTTTCTTAAGGAGAGGTCGAACCACTGCATGTTTAAAGCTAACAGATAAATAAAAACTTGTACTGACTCAATCAAATACTTCTTGAAGAAACGTAGTAGGAACGACATCTAGGAGACGGGTGGAGGATGTCATGAAGGACACAGTCTGCTCTACGACCTGGGAAGAAATGGCTTCAAAACAGCTCATCATAGCAGAATTAGCAACAGTGACACAAGGTCCCTATCACAGGGTGAGATCTACTTTTTTGGTGAAGAATATGAAAAATTCTTCAATACAATGACTAGAAGAGGGTTTAAAAATGTCATCAAGAACACTGAAGATTATTGAGTTACGCACACAACGTACAATGGCTCCAGGATGCTATGACACTATGCAGTACAATGGTAATCGGTTAGCAAACAACTACACTGGCTCCCTGTAGCGGCTCACATCCAGTTCCAGACCCTGGTGCTAGCCTATAGGGCAGTGAAAGGAACAGCTCCTTCCTACCTCCAGGCTATGGTCAAGCCTTACACCCCCGCCCGACCACTTCGCTCTGCTGCCTCGAGGCGCCACGATTTCTGGTGACTAGTAGTTCTCTTGCCTACCTGTGTTGAATGCACTTATTGTAAGTTGCTGTGGATAAAAGCGTCTGCTAAATGCCTGCAATGTCATGTAATGTAACAATGCATATCCTGCACATGGCTCACCGAGTGCATTGGGGTGGAGACTGATTGTGATTACTTGTAGATAGACTATCTGAAAGGGTGGGAAGTACAGTACTAGGACAGTTCAACTATAGCCCCAATACTAGATTATAAAAGTAAAGTTGCCTGAACATCAACAGAGTTAGGCATGTTCACATGTTTTAGCCAGGCCCTGCATATGAAACAGCCTGTTCCTGTAATTACAGTTTGAAAGCTGTCTGAGATTTATGTCCAGGCCTTCTTTTTTTAATAAATGCTTGGTTGAAGTGATTTAAGGACTCCTCTGTTCCAATGCCTCTTAAAGTGAAAACACACATCCTCTTGCAGAATAAATGACAACAAAACAGAAACGGACAGATTTAGCTAAACCTCACTTATTTGTGTGTGATACAGTAATGCTAAACGTCTGTTTTAGTGAGCAGGACATCAGATATTTGTCTTTGATTTACTCCTCACACATGCACAAAGAGAGAGAGAGAGAGAGAGGCTCATACTTCAACAATTGACATACACTACATGGCCAAAAGTATGTGGACACCTGCTCATCGAACATCTCATTCTAAAATCATGGGCATTAATATGGAGCTGGTCCCTCCTTTGCTGCTCTAACAGCCTCCACTCTTCTGTCTTTCCACTAGATGCTGGAACATTGCTGCTGATGTGCTTCCATTCAGCCACAAGAGCATAAGTGAGGTCGAGCGATGTTGGGCGATGAGGCCTGGCTCACAGTTCATGCCAAAGGTGTTGGGTGGGTTGAGGTCAGTGCTCTGTGCAGGCCAGTCAAGTTCCTCCACACCGATCTCGACAAACCATTTTCTGTATGGAGCTCGCTTTGTGCATGGGGGCATTGTCATGCTGAAACAGGAACGGGACTTTCCCAAACTGTTGCCACAAAGTTGGAAGAACAGAATCGTCTAGAATGAGATTTCCCTTCACTGGAAGTAAGGGGCCCGAACCATGAAAAACAGCCTCAGAACCATTATTCCATCATATACATTAGAAGGGGGTGTCCACATACTTTTGTCTATGTAGTGTACTACAGCACTGAAATTGAATAAGCACCTTTTGAAGCATCTTTTTACCTTTTGAAGGATTTAAAAGTTTAAGCTGTATTTAGTACTGTATCTAGTAGTACTTTACCAGTGTCTAATATGCTCCCCCAGGGATATAACAGCACCTGGCTGCAGACCGAGAGCCTATTCTAGCCCAGATATCATTTGGCTGGCGAATTTGAATTCCTTCATCGAGCAGGAATGAATGGTGTATTGGATCACATTGGATATCCCTCTTTGTGTGTTGCGTCAGAGATTCTAAAGATGACACATCCACTTTCATGGCAAACATTTCCTTCCCCTGCCACTTGTCTGGCTTCTTATTACTGGCAGACCTGGTGAAGAGTGGAGAGAGAGAGAGAAGGTAGAGAGGGGAGCAACGTGTCTCAAGGTTGCAGCTGGCAGCCAGGAGCACTTATGGATCGAGGCAGAGGGCATGGTCTGAGACGAGCCCTGACTCACTCCTTCATTGGGAATTCTCCTCAGGAGCGCTGGACCCTTTGTAATCGTCTGTAATGAGTCTCATTTGGAGCAGTGTCAAGGATAACACTCGACTGTATATTTAAGTGTAAAATTTGAGTGTTGAAATTTGACGACATCAACCGGGTGATGTTGAAAATTGGTGAAATGGCGTGACAGAACTAACTTTATGCGACACAATCCCACGCAAGATATTAATAATGTTTTCCTTTTGTCCATATACAAGTTCAACAAAGCAGACTTTTTAACCTCAAAAGTTTAGCGAAGGCCAGGCTTTAATCCTCAGCTAGGTATAAATTGTGCCTATAATCAGCCATTGGCCTGTCTGGCGGGGAGTGCTGTATTGGATATTAACTCACTGACGCCTGGCGGTCTGTCATTCCCATAGACAGCCTCTTAATGCCCTAACGGCTCATTTACATTATTGATGAGCCAACCCTGTGTCACCTCAAACATAGACTATTTAAAGGGAATAATTTTATGCAAACTACATATTGATGCCCTAATGATCAATCGGCCCTTGTTTTGTGTGTTAATATGCAACTGTTGCAGTGTGATATACATCTTCAATTAGAGAGTTACTCTGACTGCTCAAACAAGTGGTGTGACTGCAGCATAACGTTGTGGGAATGACCACTGGAATGTAAGACGAAGTGTCAAGTCTCGTCGTCACATCTTGTGACACGTGGGCGCTTGTTTTAAATGAAAAATATTGAGCAGATTGGTAAAATAAAATCTCATTTGATGTGTGCACGTGATAGCAATGCCGTTCATTCTTTCAATTTAGAATTATTTTAGTCACGTTTATTTGTATAGCACCTTTCATACAGAATTCAAAGTGCTTTACATGAGAGATTTAAAAAGAAGAACATATAAAACAAAACAAAGACATTTAAAAGATAAACATAATAAAGTGAAATCACAGAATAACATCACAGTGCAGATAGGGCATTTGAACTGTAGATTTAGAGATTTAGATTTAGTTCTCTTTCAGCCAGTGACACAACTCTGCCTGCAGCAGAACCGATGTTAATACCTTTACTATAACCACAATAGACTATTTCACTTCACATGCAAGGCCAGAGGAGGCCCTGCCCTGCACAGAAACATATTTAATGGCCAGTGTGATTATTCCTGTAATCCGTGTGCACCACCACTGGCTTATGGACCTTGTAGCACCTTGTTATCATTTATCAAGATGTGAGCAGCTACCCTGTCCCACAGTTGTGTGCATGTTAGGTTGATAGTACGTTGCAATCAATCCCAAGCTTAAATAGCTCCGCCTTACCAATTGAATTGCGTCTAATAGCAGATCATATAAAAATTGTTTTCCTCCAAAACAATTTTGGGTATTAACAATTTTGGTTTGTGTTGGTCGAAATAAAGCTTAGATATGTTTAAAGTATATATCTACAACAGTAGGCCTCACGGTACACCAATGCATTTAGGGCTGACTCTAATTTGCAGTTCAGGATGACATTTTGTGGTACATGGGAAATACTGAGTGAGAGCACTCTGCTTCTTCCTCCTCTCAGATGTGAAGTAGGCCAGGGGCGTTGCTAGACTTAAAGTACTACTGGTGCACAGGCCCCCAGCAATCACATCCCTCAAAGTCAAGTTTAAATCTGTGCCAAGTTCAGCAGTGACAGCATATTTATCAAGGCTGCCAAGAACAACAAGTATATTCACATACTCAAACACGTTTTTTTTTCCCAATCATAAAACAAGGTTCACTGAAAATAGACGCAAAATAAAAGTACGATTGAACATTTCAGTGCAAACATGTGTCAATACAAACTGTCGCAATCATGGAGCTAATATTCCCACTGGCCCCCGGCCCCACCCCTAGCTCCGACCCTCACTCCCACTCTCCTTCCACACATTTCTTTCTCCATCTCTACTCGTGCTCTCTCTCCCCTCTGGGTATTTTTTTACATAAAATGACATAAAATGAAGTTCTCCATGTGCAATGTAACCCCACTTTTCCACCACAAATGGGAAGCTCATGTATTTCCTGCTTGTATTGAGGGGACTGGCCAACTAATTCCATTGTGCTGAAGAAGGACTTTGGGACAACATCTTTTGGAAGGACAGAAAATCCATGTCAAATCCAATGATGATCATACATAGGGACATAGGGACATAACGGGACATGTCCAAAGTGAGGATCCACTCGATGTGTGTGTCTGTGTGTCTGCGTATGTGTGTGTGTGTCTGTGTGTATAAACAGGCTTAAATCTGGCAATTTTCAGACAGTTGATTATGGTACTACATTTTGGTAGGTATTGCTGTAATGACATCACTTTTGCACTTTCTTGTGGTGTAGGTTGTTTGCAATGGATAATAGGAATTTAAGAAAGGCTTACAGTAATTACACTGTCATATAGGCTACAGTATTTAGAGGTCTCGTGTGTGCAGGCTGGACTGGGTTAGAGTTTCCCGGCCTGAATTATTGTCCCAGTCTGGCCCTGCAGTAAAGACTCACTCAGTCAAAGGTGCCCACGAATTACCAACAGTGGCCCACAGGGGACAGTATTTGCATTCCTGAGTGAATATTTGACAGCTCAATGACTATAAAGTGAACAGGGTGAAATAAAATAAAAGAGTACTCCTAATTATTTGGGGATTTTTTCCCCTCTCTTTTAATTTCACAGGCATTTAATGAACTTTCAAGGGCATTTTTGCCCTGAACTCCTGTTAAATTCAAACCGTGATACGTTACATATCAGCCTGGAGTGTGCACTAGTTTTGTGTGTGGAGAAACCGGGAGAAACACTGTAGCCCGCTTACTGAAAGTGTTAGTATGCATTGTGTGACCTTGAGCACTAGACACCCCCGAGATCAATGGCACTATGTCAGGGTGTGGCTAGATCATAAAAGGGCCACAGCCAACCAAGGCAGGAGAGGAGAGAAAAACATTTTTAGCTAGCACAGTAAGAAAGCTAATTTAGCTGGTTTAGTTGGCGAAATAGTTGGTGAAATAACAAGGAAAAAAACCAACAACGACTTCACAGACATGCACGGCCAATTGGGTCCGTGCACAGCGTGGCGTCGATCCACTTCCGGTCTACGTGAACAGGTCACAGCACTTCCAGTTTGGTTATTTACTACTTGGTTTAGCCACTATGGCTATGGAAAAATGTCTTTCTACTCCCGCTGTTTGCAAGACATACCGAAAATCAACGCCAACGGCGGTCATCAAATTGTGAAGACTTCCTCGGTAGCCCCGATAAGCAAAGGGAGAAGGGGTTGAAGATGTACATTTCAAGTTACATCAACAACTATGAGGCTACCGAGGAAACCTGCCGACTGGTTTGCGTAGACCAGAAGTGGATCTACGCTATGCTGGACACGGACGCTCTAGGCCAGATAATACATAACAGCTTTTTGCCAATATGTATTTTGTGTATCATATTTTTCAAGTTAGCATAGTTTGCCAGTTGAAGGGACTAATTTATCCTCTTGGTTTTGGAGGAATGTTTCTAAACACTGCTGTCCATATGCACATCAAAACTTTGATGTTGAGTAATTCACCGTGATCCCTGTTCTTCAGTGTCAGCCATGCATTCAAGCAAAAACTGTAATAAACTTTCAATCTCTGTAGGCATGGTTGTGCAATATTGACACATCCCTGGCACATCCCTGTCTGTAGATTTATGGCGACATAGCCTGATGTCCTCAATCCTGGACATGATGATGGACATTCAATCATTCTTTTGACATCTGAATTGGGCTTTTGTATGAATACTCACCCTAGATTATGGCACAAAGAATCACAAAGAATAGTTACATCACACCCTGTGTATTGGTAAAAAAAAAAAAAAAAAGTTTTAGTTGTGTGCATAAACCATTCATGAAGTAAAGCCTACAGAAGCTAAAGTATAATCATAAAAGTATAAAAGTGCATAAAAACGGTCAGTCAAAAGAAATGTACACAAGACTGGTTAGTGTCTTCCTTAAAACACTTCTGTATCACCAGTGAAATACATTCTCATGGAAAACAAATTAAAATTCCTCAGAGACAATTACAATATACAAACAAACTAAAAGTACATGTCCACTAATCGGCTACACATGTGTAACTGGCTACCATCGTTGTCTCCACTCTACAAAGAGACAATGAGACAACACACGCAACTGCACTCTCATGATTTTGACAAAAATGACAAACAATAAAATCCTTACATGCTGAATCACACATTACACTGACATCACTACAGAAACAAAATCACATTTTATAGCTTTTGTCGTTACATTTTAAGATCATCTGGAGCAATTGTCTGCACAACAGTTTCTACCATTGTTTCACCACCATTTTGTCATTCACTCTTGCCATGATATTCATTCACTTCGCTCCTTCAGCTAACACAGGGTTGTGATCAGCATCCTCTTCAGCCCAAATGCAGTGCGCTGGCTGAGATCAGCATCATGTGCGTGCATTACCCATCATATCTTGCACACAGGTCATAACCGGTCATAACCTAACAAGGGTCAGTGCCAACTAGTGGGCATTGGAGATATTACATTGTCCTCACTTGGGTACACACACAAAGATAAACCATCAGCCATGCTATATTAGTCTAGATTTTGCCCAATTACACCTTATCAAGAAAAGGAAGTCATTCTCCCACTAAAGTAATACATAATAAATAGTTCGGAGAATTATGAATTGACGTTGTGTGGCGATCAATAAGACATACATAATTTTTTCGGACTCTGTCGTATGTAATTTGTAAGATACAATGTGTATTTGTTCCAAATATAAAATACATGTATGGCATTTTGGTATATCAATAATATTGCCATATTAAAAGGTTTGCAAGGTATATACAGTATTCCCTGGTCTCAGAAAAGTCTTGATTTACTCTGGTCTTGGTCTTTGACTCCATCTCGCCTGACTCTGGTCTTGTTTTGGTCTGGTCCTGGTCTTGGTGAACACTACGTGATTGTAAGATGAATTAGATTACATAATGCAATGTGTTTATTAGCAGGTGATTTCCTTGTTTCCTTTGGTTTAGGACTTGTATGATAAGATAAATAAATGGGCAGGTATGATGGTAGGAAGGAAGGTATCAGTGAGTGGTGAAATCAGGGTTTTAAGATAGCTATACCAACAAGGTCTTGCTGGACATCATTTTTATCCTATTATTTGTCTGAATTGCCTAACAAAATAAAATGTTCATGCCCACTAAAATATTTGTAATATTTTGTCTAACATCAGGACCAGATGTTGAATCATTCTACTAACTCATTCTCTACTCATACTACTTGTCTTTAAAAAAATCAGAGAAGATACATTTACTGATCTGACTGATGTTCAACTACACCAACTCCTCTGTAGGGACATCTCTTTTCTCCGAAATACAATAATCAATATTATGATCAATTACATTTGCTGTTCACACAGTGATGCAAATGGGGTCTGCCAGGGCTGTTATTGTGTCCGTGACAAATTGGGGACATGGTTTACATTCAGGGAGAATGCTTGTCTCCCATAGAATAGAGAAAGGCACAGAATGACACCAAGGGATTTGTCTTTCTGATTGATTGGTGTCATGCTTAAATGCTCATCGATTCTACTGAGACATTGTTGGGCAGAATGAGCCCAAGTCTTGATTTCTAAGAAGCATTGCTGAAATAATCAACCCGTCATAGATCTACAGTTTGGAGCAACAAGGTAGCACTGTTAACTTAACTTCTCTTCTTTGCCAGGGAGTCTGTGTCACAGAGATTGATTATTATTCCCCATATGGACTGTGAGGAGACACTAGGGACATGCATGTCTGTGCATCATCATTTATATCTATGACCTACAAGGTATATAGATGTCACCACCTCCCATCCAATCAAAGATGGATGACCAATATAAATCATTTAAGAGCCTGCCATGAAATGAATACACCTGCATGGCTCACAGTTCCTTAACCTGGTAATGCCTTATTTCATTTTGGGTAGAATACCCCAGTATGTGTATAGAAAGGATCTTTCACTCCTTATTTCCCCCAAGACATACACACATGCACACACATACTGAGCTGAGCTTGTTCAACCTGTGGTTAATTAATCTCCCCCTCAGTGGTCAGCCCCAAGTGCCCCTTTGCCCCTTTTCTTCACAGATGAGGCGTCAGTGGCAGTGCCTGCCGCTCTAAATTAAGAAGCCCATAAAACAGCTTCACTTTCAGGATCTCAATCATAGGGTGACGACCCATCACCACCCCTTAGGCCCCCTCGTAGCCCACCGAGCCCCTTTTAAAATGAATTAACACCCTCTCCGCCAGTGCCCACAGATCCTGGCCAGATTGATGGCCAAGAATAAAATGTCCTTCCTCACTTTTGGCCTTGCCACATAGATCAGCTGGAAGGCCCATCGTTTATCAGGCCCAATACTACTATTTAGTATGCTGACTGCTACCATTAGGATAACATATAATAATGTAAAAGGGTTTGAGGAGATGTTCTCTTGGTCTCAGAGCTAGCTGTCAGGGGCTTTGATTTAGACCTAGTTGAAGGAATTTTGTAGGGGATAGTACCATAACTGCCTTGAACCACAGAGGATATATGATCTGTATTTTGAGAGACATATACAAGTTAGAATATAGATCATATTTAACAAAGATGTTGGCCTGCCACTCCTCCAGTCCTATTGTCAGTTCATTCTTCCAGCCCTCCACCAATTCCATCCAATGTGGATGAAATGGAGAGTTAACAAAGGTCATGGGGTGGACAAAGTCTGGCAGGACTTAGAGGTCCGAGTCCAACAGACGAAGGGACAGAGGTTGGAAAAAAGTTGCAGATTGCATGAAATAGAAGTAGGTGGCATGAAGCTCTCAAGATGTGGCATCAACATGGGAGAGGTTGAAGGACAAAGAGAAGTGACAGAGGTCGTGACAGGGGTGACTGTGTCCCAGATGACAAAGTGTCACTCACACACGGTTAAAGGCGAGTCCTCGTCGCTACAGCGCAGCAACCTACCTGTCTGCCAATCAAAGTGATTTTCTTAGTTGTGAGACAGCTGGTGTCAGAGCTGAAGGCCAGCGTTACCGTCTTAGTCACCCTTGGATGAAACCCATGGCTGAAAAACATGTTTAACAGCTCCGTGCAGTGCTTGAATCCTTGTTACTGTGTCTGTTTGGGACTGTTTGTCTGTGTGTGCATATGAGTGTGTGTGTGTGTGTGTGTGTGTATGTGTGTGTTCAGTGGTGCTAACAGTCTGTGTGAGCAACGAGGCATAGTAGAGGAAAGTAGACAGAGGCAGAGCTAGTAGTGGCAGGACCTGTCAGCTCAAATAATATTCACGACCTTATACATAGCTTCTGAAAAGGCATGTATATGTATTATTGTGTACAGCTGTGTGTGTGTGTGTGTGTATGTCTAGATTCTACATATATACAAAATGTAAATGTAATCTGTGTGCCTGTCCTTCCTGTGCTTCCTCCCCTCCCTCACTAAGAGAGACAGTGAAACTGAATCCTGGGAACAAGGAGAGAGACAACAGTGTCCATGATGTTCTTCCATGCATAGAGATGGTGTAGATATACTGGAGCCTCTACTCTGGAGCTGTTTGCTCGCCCTGCGGATGGCAGGGGAGAAAAGGCGCTCCATATAAATGGGAAATTAGCAGGGAACGTCGTCAAAAATAATTAACTCCCCTCCTTACCGCTGTCCATTAGCCCTGACACGATGACACGGGGGGGAAAAACGTCCGTGTCAACTCTGGCAGCCGCCCGCGCTGATCAGATAAACATTTTTTTGTTTTGTTTTGACGCCTGATTACAAAATGATTAGCCAGCGTGCCTGTCTCCTCCTTACCCTTCACCTCCCCCGTTGTTTGATTGACAGGCGAGGTGATCTGCTGTTGGGTTTGTGTAAGCTGTCTACCACCCAGTCTTACACACACACACACACACACACACACACACACACAAACTCACACACGCACACACACACACACGCACAAATACTCCTGTTCAGTGTTTGCTAACATGACATTGGAACTAACTATACATTTATATTTGTAACCATATGTATTGCCTTATGCAATTTATGTTCTGTGATGATTTTCTCTCTTGTAGTTAAAAGAAATGAAGCACAAAAAGGTAATCTGATAAATTGTGTGATAGATACTCACCGGCTACTTCAAGGCACATGCACAGCCCTTATCCTCTGCATGCTTCAACCCATGAGCCCTCACCAGTGTCATGTGACCACAAAAGTTGAACACACATTATTTTATCAACCTCTTTTGAATTAGGACTAAGATTACATCAATCACATCAATTATCAATTATCATATATTACAAGTAATATATAAAATAATTCACTTCAGTATATTTCCATCTTAAAGGGTTGCAGACAATCCCACCCCACCCCAGGTTAACCCTGCTGTCATATCCCTGTGGTTGATCATTCACCTACATCCCATGTTTCACACCAGCTTTCCACAGCTCTAGATGAAAAGTCACCAATAGCTTCTTGGTGGAACAGTGTCACAGAGTGCAATAATAACACTGGGGCATAGTTTACTGTGCTCCACGGTGGCTCCGCCTATAGGACCAGTCGTTATGATGTTTTGAAGTTGTTATCATATTATGTGTGTCATAAACTAATGTCAATGTACTGTATGGAATACGTAGAAGAGTTGCATTCATTTATTCACATTACATTTCATGCATGATGTGAGTGATCATAGATCCTTTCCCAATTTCCTTTTTATCCCAACGGCGGAGTTTTGATTACTGATGAAATAATGGATGATTACAGTGTCTTGTTTTGATGACAATGGTGAGAGGATAGGATGCCCTTGTGTTGTCTCAGTAGCAGTAGGAATGTTCTCATTGATCACCATAAGGCTGTAGGAGCTCATATTTTGATAAGGACGTGATAAGGGCTTGATAAGGACAGTATCTTAAATCTTTGGCTATATTGATTTACTGCTGGTGTGTGAACAAATGACATCTGTACCACCACCTCCTTCCTCCCAGCTAAACCATCCCTTGGGTAGGAGAAACAGGGGGCACAATCATTGTGGGAGTTGTGTGTAAAAGTATACAGATACAATTCAATTGTAAGGGCATGGTCTGTTCTCTGTGCATTATCATTATGTAATATCAATGAAATATGTGTATAATGTCTGCATATACTGTGAAATATTTCTACATTATACTATTACACTATATGGTGTCTTAGTAGACTGTATGTAGAACCTGGGTCTACTTTGAAACACATCCTGCTGTACCTGGACATATTAGGTGTCTTTCTCGCATCATCGAATCCAATATTTTAAAAAGTCAAATGCATCATCATGTTCATTGATAGGAATCAAATTGAAATCAAATTATTATGCAATAAACATTGGAGTTACAGTGAAAAATACCATCAGTACACTAAGATCGATGTGATTTTTTGTTTGTTTTGGTCCACAAGACCTTCATCAGAGCATGCATGGCACACAGTGGAAAGGAAGGTATAACAAAGTCATCCATCCCAACCACACCTAATGGCCTAATATATGTAGATTGCAAAGATCGAAGGGTGTAGATGATCTTTTTTTACTGTGGTTTTGCGCACTGAGGTAAAACAGACGTATACAGTATTTTTGTTTTTTTGACTGAAAGAATCAAGAATGTGTATTAATATATGCAACATTTTGAATTAAAAAACTAGAAAATCTGCTTTGGCTCTAATGTAGACACTACCTTGTGTAATGTGAAATGGCTGTACAATGTGTGAAAACCATACCATACCAGGATATTAGGTTACTAAATATTAGGTTATTAAATTTTTCTCAACATTTCATTCCATTTAATTTTCATGCTTTTGATAACGAACGTGATAATATGGAAAAACAAGCTGTAAAGCGATAAAGCCAGGTAACTACTGCCTATCCCTGCAATGCCATAAATGCCAATCCCCCAATTTAAGTAATAAACAGGCATTGTCTCAACTTTGGACCTAATTCACAGGAACTGTATCCTCCTAGAGTACGGCCAGGATTCCTTATGGCTATATACTATTATGGTGTCATAATAGTAATCCATTGCTGTTCACACATTCTACTCGTAATTGATGAGACTGGCTCACATGAAGAGCACTGTAATTTTGAACTAATGCGTGTCTTCACTGACATTCATCACAACAAATCTCATTTAGAAATTGATTCATGTGAAATGGTGGACAATATTCTCAGTTAAAATGACACACTGTTTATGTACTAACCGTTGTTAGTGACAATGCACAGCAGCATGGAGCAGATGACTGATCAACCTGCAGCGTGAATGTCAAAACACTAAACCTCAGCCACTGAAAATGTTATTCCAGCTCTAGTTTTATCACCACTGGCAACTATCTCCCTTACCCAAAAACAAGAGAAAGAACTTTGGCTTCCTGTCCCCTAATAATATAATGAAATACCTAACCATCAGCTGTGATCACTGTTGTGGAATCAGACATACATTTATGCTTTTTGGGGCTCGCCTGGACTGGAGCTAATACAGGAGTATGTGATCCAGCACATGGTGCTGTGCCTTGGCCTTTGGTCTCTGGGTGGCTCTGGAACAGTCACATTTCAAAGCATGCTGTTTGGGCATACTAACAAATCATTAACCATGTCACTTGAAGAAGGGGCAATAAAGAGAATGAAACATCCACCCTTAAACAGAAAATTATGTATTGGAGATAGAGATAGAGGTAATGTGTTATTATAAATGAACTGAGAGAGATAATGTAAGTGAATGGATTAGACAGTGGGAACAGAGAGAGTTCATCTGTTCAGGAGATCATAAAAAGGTGTTTTGTTGACATTCACAAGCCTCAACCAGATGAAACTTTTTTTTTTTTTTAAAGTCAGCTTACAAAAACAAAACAACAAATGTTGAAACAAATTCATTCAAAAAGTTTCACTATGCATGAAGTAGAAAAATTGTAAGCACACCATCTTTACAATTCTGCAGGTTAGTTTTTATTGTGCATGACGTGTATAATCACTTCATACCACAGAGAAAAGAAGCTATCACCAGGTAATTGTTCCTTGTGATAAAGTTGTGTAAGCTACCTCATAAAGGTGACTGTAATAGCATATTCTTTTGTTTTGTAAAGGGTGACATTGACCTCTGGTATTGTTTTACTGTAGAGGGAAATGAGCTGGAGATGAGTGCTGTAAATGTGCAGAACACAGGCTAGGAGCGGTACATGGCAGTGGCCTGAAAAAGAGAAGATGAGCAGTCACGTGCAGATTCTTGCACAAAACTCACCAGAGTCCTCGCTCAGAGTGAAATTTTCAATATTCATGTTGAAATTTGATGAAGCCATAGCTTGGTTCAAGACCTTCCATTATGCTACCAAAGAGACTGGATGCTCGGCTGATTATAAATCACCTTGGAAACAGGTTGATGCAAAATCCATAACGTGAACATCATGCTTAGAACCATATTTAAGCATTCAGGAGCACTGCTACAATTGCCTGTTAGCATGCATTTTGCATTTATTTACCAATTAAAAATGCATTTGGTATGGATTTGAAGGTGCTATGCAAAGCTACAGTGCTCCTGTAAACAGATTATGGTCCTGAGGGACAGTGTGGTATTGAATGACTAAATAGGCCTACTATGATTTATGATAATGCATAAGAGAAGCAGGGCTCCTACCCTCAGACCCTTAACCCCACCTGGGGATTGGAACATCAGCATATTGCCAGTAGTATATCTTTATTTGTTTCACAATAACAAGGACTCATTCATAATACCTTATTTTTGTGAAGTTAAATGATTTTATACCATTGTTTGTTTTCCATACAGTGGAAATAATAAATGTTTCATTACATCCAACTTAGATGTTTTCAGAAAGTTGAACTCATAGCCTATTCAGTGAGAGTGTACTTGCTGTCTTTCTCTCACACACACTTACACCTCTCTCTCTCTCTCTCTCTCTCTCTCTCTCTCACACACACACACACACACACACACACACACACACACACACACACACACACACACACACAATGGCCAAAAGAGTATATGAGAATTAAGCTTCCCCTTCCCCTCGATGGACTCTGATCTCCCAGCTTTAGCGTGCACACCATGAGCAGGCGCTACATGGCCCATGTTAAACAGTGAGGATGTGTGAGTGCTCTATGAGTGGGAGAGAGGTGTTTGTTAAGGCCTCTTTCATTTCAGTTGACAGGTTGAATGCTCCTCAGAGCAAGGGGAGATTTGGGGCATCACTAGATGTGACAGAGGAGATTACAGAAGTAATCCTGCCTACTCTCCAGGGAATCATCTAGTCTTCAACTTGCTCTTATTAACTGGTGCGCACTCACAGTCGGTGTAATTAACCAATCTCTTAATTTACACCTGTTTGATTTAGTTTCTGTATTCAACAGTGCAGTCTGACTAGATTTCTTTTATTCCACGGCTCAGATATGTTTCACTCTAAGGCAGGGCTATTATCCCTTTAGCTGTGGGTTTGCAAGACTTTAGAATAAGTATCCGTGTAGTTTTGTATTACAATAGGCCTATCCATCTGTACACCTAATTACAAGGGTTCCTGGGTGAGTTGGAGGTTTTCTCATCCCATTCACTCAGGCGGTGTTATAGTGGAGACCTGAGCCAAACTCTTCCTCTGGGCTTTTTGTATACCCTGTTTAAATTACCCCCCCCTCACAAAACAGATTGATTACCAATATGGATATTGAATTGTATGCATGGTATTTACATCAAAACACCCCCAGTAGCCTTTCCCTTGGCCCCTCCATTAGATAAGACTCTAGGTAACGTCTCCACAGGTAGACAGCGGTTAACACACGCTAGCGTATAGTGTCATACCATGACTGTACCTGGGGTGTTTCCTCCAGCTGGTCTCTGCTTTGGGAACCTTTGAGATGTGATTAGATTTTATCAGTCAGTAAAAACCTCCTGTCAGGGTCAGCTGTGCATGTCATGTGATTACAACATGGTATTCTGACAGCAGATAAGGGGAGGCAATTCAGTACGAACGTGCATGTGGCCTTTGGCCTTGTACCATGCTTTCATTATGCGTGTTTCATTAAATGTTGTGATGAGCTTGATAGGAGTCAGATATGTTTTCAATATAGTTCTATAATAAGACAATAAAATAATGACTGATTATAATTAGAAACCATGTCAACCATAGGCTCTGTTATCTTGAAAAAATATGAAGGTCCAGAAGCATTGGCTCACGTTTAGTCGGTTAATATGTCTCAAAATTGGAATTATTTTATATATTTATTATAATTACCCTGTCACTAATGGGGCTGCTATTAATGTTTGATAGGAGAGAACGAATTATTAACCCTAAAGTTAAAAACCGGTTGAATATTGGTCATTCAGCAACAGCAGATGGGTTCATTCCAGTAGCATGAACGTTGTTCTCCAGGGCTTCCTTGTGGTCTTTCTGGCCACAAAGAGTCCATGTATTGAGTGACAGTATTTTAATGAAAGCATCCAATCTCTTCACACTGGATCAGAAAGTACAGCTATTGTATAAGGTGCCTGTCATCAGGAAAATGTGGACCTGATCATACTTCATCAAACCTAACATTATCCCTTCCATGAAAACAGGTCTTCATCAGGATGCATGCACTGTCATATATGGACCTTTGCGCACACACATGCACATACAAACATAGACATACACACACATCGACAAACACAGCTGATAGACAGACACAAACAAATCAGGGGTTGCGCCCCAGATAGGAGACCCATGGCTCTTTGGTTGGGTGTTGACAGGAGCAATATCCATCAGGCAGAGCCGAAGCCGCCCTGCTGTCATTGTGTGATTGGATTACAGTGGGTCGGGCATCGCCGCCCGTTCCAAGAGGACCCCAGGTGCTTCCTGACTGGCCTTGGGGGCCTTCAATAGTCTACCCCACCTCCACCTTGCCCTTAGATAGCCTCAGCTGGGTGTGGGGCTGAAGGAGCTTCAGTGAAAGCATATGAACACTTTGAAGGACAAACATATTAAAGACACAAACACACTAAATGTCATGTATTATTGCCATGTGTTTTTACATGGTTACAAATATTGTACCCCGAAAAAATGTAAAGTGAAAGCAGTGTTTCCAGTCTACCAGCACCACACCCATAGTAGGCTAATATACACCCACACAGGAATATTGCTAGATTAATAACGTTCCAATTATTCTGTAAGTGATATTGATTGTCTACACAGAAATGAATGTTTTTCAGCTAAAGTGAATGTAAATTGGAGATGAGATTGGTTACTTCTCTCTCTCTCTCTCTCTCTCTCTCTCTCTCTCTCTCTCTCTCTCTCTCTCTCGCTCTCTCTGTCTCTTTTTAAATATACTTTCTGCAGTAGAATGAATGGATGGAGACTCAAAGGTTTTTATGTAGTAATAACCATATTCACCAAAATCAATAGCATGGGAGAGGAGGCAATAATGCAGGCTAACTGACGGAAATGAAATCAGACACAGCAAGAGAGGACAGAAGAAGGAAATAAGGTGATTTGTATTGAAGAGTAGGCTTTTCATTAAGGACAGACCCTGTGGGTGTTGGCCTGCAACATTCAATTTTGGAACTGGATTTAGTTTTTCTTAATCCCCAACAATAAGTTTAATATTCTGTATCAGCACTATTAATATTTGATTGCTATTGGCTTCAACTAGATTTGTAAGCCAGTGAGTATTTAGCTGTATGTTTTAAATCTATGTTTTACACAGTAGCGTTGTATGAAGCAGGTTTTATGTAAAAGTATTACATATACTACATGCATGCAGTGTTTTGAATACTACAGTAAAAGGTATGGATGTGCTGCGATGCTTTCTCTCTTTGTTTTCTCAGGTTTTTCTCAAGTTGCGCCCATTACTTTCATTTCTCTACTTTCTTCATCAACACTATTGCCCCCCTATCCAGATCTTAATTAAAGCACACTGCCCCACCCCACCATCCACCCCAGCTCGGAGACCCCTGTGCAGCAGGATTATGGGATTACACCAGTAGGGTCCATGCCTGTGAAAGCCCTCTGTAGCAACCAGCGTACGGCCGGGAGCCTCGTGGCACAATGGAATTCTATGTGGAATTCCTCCGGAGGACTAGCGGAGCCCCGGCCTTTGTAAGCAGCACAGCAGGTCCACGCCGGCATCCGCCCCATGTTTCCATACTGGCCCGCTCGACAGAGAGAGTACATAAAATGATTATCCATGTATTCAGTGGATTGGAATTCCATTAAGGCGGAATGCCCAAATTGCCCCCGAAGAGGCGTGGGGGTTTGGAGTTGTTGTTTGCCCCCTTAAGTGTGGCAGAATTAATAAGACTATTACCTCAACAATTACCGCTCTGTGCAGCACGCAGGATTCATTTCTGTGGAAATCCGATGCCACTAATTAAAACTGTTGCCATCGCTCTGGCCTGAGAGTGATTGTCTCAGAAGATACATTCCCCACCGAATTACAAAGGCAATTTTATGAGTTGGAAAACTGAGAGCAATTATTTTAACGAGCATAAAGCATTTTCTATCGAGCAGTGGTCCCGGCTGATCTAATATTAGTGCTCGTACTATAAGCAGAAAAATAAAGAGTGAAGCCGGCACCAGGACAAAATGAGGCTCCTTCCACAGAAGGCAGTAAACTAGGGAGGTGTCGACCTCCTGCTGCTACTCTCTGTGTGGCCACAGACTGTCTGGCCATGGCCCATGTAGCAACCATTTTTACAGGGCACACACACACACACACTCACACACACACACACACACACACACACACACACACACACACACACACACACATACACACAGACACATGCATGCATGTTCTGCATGTTTGCACACAAGCATACATATTTATAAATACACCTAAGATCAAACACAATGTACACACACACACACACACACGGACAGAACAGACAGAAAGACACTGTGTGTCTATGTGTGTGTGTGTGTGTGTGAAATTAACCAAGGTTTTGTTTAGACTGTATGATGTTTCTCTGCTTCAACAATAACTGCAGTTGACCAGTGGTTTTGTCAACACCATGACTGATTTACGCAAAATTTACAAAGATCAAGGACCTGACAGGTTTTTTCCTTCCAGATACATTTTGTTTCCTTCCAGTTTTGTTTTACCATTACATCTAGTTTACCATTACATTTACAATTGGAATAAGTCCATGTTTCATGGTCTGGTTACAGATGCTTTGAGGTTAAAGACCTTTTCCTTCTGCATGTGTGTGTGTGTGTGTGTGTGTGTGTGTGTGTGTGTGTGTGTGTGTGTGTGTGTGTGTGTGTGTATTCCATGTCCTTCCGTGTGTCTCCCTACATCTGTAATTACCCTGGAATTAACAACAATTGTCTATAAATCCCTGTTGCAATTAAATATGTTTTGACACAAGGGATCTCCCCAAACTTATCATTACTGATGTGCAAATTACACACATACCTCTGACATGCGCCCCCAATTAGTCACTTTGTACTCTTAATTAAGCAGCATTAATCTTGTGTGTGTCTCTCGAAGCTGTGGGCTGAAACTGGCAGCACCGCAGGATGAAATGAAATGAGAGCGAGGCGGGGGTGGGGGGCAAATTGTGGTGCGCTGGAATGTGCTCGCTGGGCCTGGGACTGGCACAGGTCATGCTTCACTACACGTAGACAAAGACACGAGCAGGAATATACTCGGCGGACTCTACCGTACGGGGGATACCGTATGAAATCTTAATGTCTTATTGCATTTGTTGAGAACGTATGAGTTGTTTGATGGCATGGTGAGATTGTCTCTATCACTGTGCCAGTTGGAGTGAAGGTAGGAGAAATAAATCAGATTTTGATCAAGCGTTATTATTTTTGCAAAGATTTGATGAGTTTAAATTCTGTATATGACACATTTTTCATGTCAGCACCTCTCTGTGCTGAATACATGCCTATTGCTTTTTCTTTTCTTGCTCACTATATCTGTTGTGGCCTGCTATGACCTGACCTGACCTGACCTGACCTGACCTGACCGTTCTACCTTACACATAAGGCCAGAGCAGCAAACATGATGCTTCTCCTCCTCGCCCAAATAAAAGGGAGATCTTTCTAGATCACCAATCCACACGCCTTCATCAGGCCTCCCAGCCAGTCCAGCAGCGTCCCTTCAATCTCCATTATATTTCTAATTAGCAGGACTTTTCAGGATTTAACATTGTTGTCCCCGGTGCAAACCACTGTTGAGACTGCCAGTGTTCTCTACGGGCACTCAGGCCCAGGAAACTTGGACAGTTTCGACATCGTGAGTGGCAAGAGAACATGCCCTCACATGTACAGTAATGGAACATAAACGTGATCACTGTGTGCTGCGTCGCAAACTACTCCACATTATCTGCTTATGTTTATTTTCTGCTTATCAATATCAGATTTAGCCTCACGGTCGGCGTGAACGAATATCCGTGTAGCGTAATATGTATGGAAAAGATATATGTAACAAGCTGTTAATCTGACTCTGTCCTCAGTCTCCTGCACATCTGGCCCCTAAATTACAATTGCTGAAAACGAGGAGAAATTTACAGTCATCTTGACAGGGTTTCAGACTGGGCACGGAGCCCAGTCCCCCTGCCTCACACAGCCTTGGAGCCCCGAGCACACATGGGGGCCATTATTTGTAAAGTAGCTGCGGTGGCACCAGGGAATGATTTGAAAGGCGTGTGTGTGTGTGTGCTGGAACATGCGGCCCGAGTATGTTTACTCTCTCTTATCACATTCACACATCTCCAGTAAGTGGCGGGGAGAGAGTGTGCCGTGTCAAGGCGGAGATAGGGGGAGATTACCGCGCCGTTCCCAACCCAAACTCTCCGCCCGGCTCCCGCCCACTCCTCTCTCCTTGAAAACGGATTATCTTTTGAAGTATTGTAAAGCACTTGAGTGAAATGTACACACACACATGTTTATCTCTCTTGTCATTTGGCAGTGAACCTCCCTGCCACATATATTTACTACAGTGGGAGATAAAACACAATTTAGTGGAAGTCTGCCTGGATAGAGAAGCATTTAAAGGCTAATAAGTGATACTGGAGAGCAATGTTAAGTGAGACGTTAACATGAAGATAAGACATACAGTAGAAAAGAAAATACAAAAACTGAACAGACATGGAAGAGAAGGAAACAAAATGGACCAGAGCCAAAAGAAGGAAGAGAACAAAAAGAGAGAGAGAGAGAATGGGGGGGCATGTACAGTAATAGGGGAAAGTGGATAATATCTCTGGCGTCTAGCCTCACAGTAAAGCCACTGGTTGGTCATGGCTCTGGGCTGTAGACGGACCGTCTCCTCACAGTGCTGGGTGAATTAGGTTGTGGTTCCTCAGCAAGCCTCAGCCAGCCTCAGCAATGTGCTAAACCCAGACGTGACTTATGGCTACCCACCAGAGATTAGGCCTCTAGACCCAAGACTTACACCGCAGAGCGGAAAGGCAAAAGGAGTTTCATCACAAGCACCACAAAAAGAAAGTGGGACAACACATGACATGTGTACTGCCATGGTAAGCATCATATAATTGTGCTAACCTCTCTATTCTCCTGGCTGAGCGTCCTTGCCAAAAGGTACAGTGTTGTCCAGCCTCTGCCCGGCCATGTTCACATTCGTGGTCTGCCGGTCAATAGAAACCTACAAGGGGCAGAGCTCTCACTAGGTCTCTTGACCACAGCTCCAAGGGATACTCCCAAGCAGGATAGCGATGAGTACCAGTGGTTGGAACTGCTTTTAGTATCGTGATCATTTTATAATGCAATCCCTGTCATTCCAAATTTTCCCAAATAAAGGATTCAGTTTCACCAAATCCTTGAGAGGAACATGATGTGCAGTTCTAGGAAGAGAAAATAACGGACTGCAACAAGGCCACCTCACCATGCATGTCAATGTGCCACTATAAGAGAAAGCTGTGGCATTACAATAAGGGCTGCACTCGAGTTACAATAGGTATAAAGAAACTGAAAACCACTACACCGTCTCCTTTTCAGTCACAAGGCCACAATTAAGTACATTACATAATAAGAAAAACCACAATGTCAATGTTTTCTCCAAGCTACTGAGCAGGCACTCCAGGTTAACTCTCTCTCCTTGTTGGAACATGTTCTGATAGTTTCAATACACAACTTTGAATGTTATTTGATACAGGACTCTTTTGCTACTTACTTGTTGCCACTCATATCACAGAGGGCAGTGCGCGGTTAATCAGAGTCGTGTTTGTGCATCGTGCTTTCCAGCTTGCCATAGAATCTGGTTTGCATGCCTCAAGACATAGACGCCGTGTACTGTTATCATGCTAGGGTTGGTACCGATTGCTCCAAGCAACACATGAAGCAGCCGCTGATTTGGTGGTCAAGTCCTACCTGTGAAGGATATTGAATTGAAACATATCATACTGCGTGCAAACAATTGTATATGTTGAGATTACGCAATTGTACTGTTCTCAGCTTCGGCTCATTTTTAATTAACGTGAGGTTATGATTTTCTGATGCATCCCCAGGAGCAACAAGCACATTTGTCAGACCTTGTACTTCACGTTAGAATTATTCACCATCTCTGACTAGATTTACAGTTTAATTTGCAGCACGCAGTCATTTATTGATCTGGAAAAGCTTATTAGCAATCCCTTTCACATACTCTTTCAACAACATGTATCCATCATCCCTCACATAAGCAGCGGGTTCCTTTGAGAAATCTATGGATGCGTCAGTCACACTGTGGGGAGCTAAAGAATACCCTGCCACAGATGCACAGTTATCTAGTCCATACGATGCACATGTTGACACTGACAGCTTAAGGGCACGCTCACTATTCAGAAAAAAGCACTGCCTCAACCGCATTTTGTGGTCATAATTTGATAAAGTGAGTTGAGCAACAGGAACTTGCCATAACAACAACAAGGTGCAGTAGCTGCCGCTATCAGGAAACAGTACTAGGGTTCAATTCTCACACAATTAGCAGAAACTTCCACAGGACAGCCAATATGCTCTGAATACTGCCAACTTGTCTACTGGTACTTCTACTGGTTATTGTTGTTGTAAACTGTCAGCTGCCTATGTACCATGAAACCTCGTTCTTCCTCTTCTTCATTGTGATTAGTCAGCTGTCAAAAAAAGCAGTTCACGTTACGTGTGCTTCCTTTTTCTCAATTTCAGAAAAGCACTCCACTTTGACTTTAAGGTTTTGACTAAACCTGTGTGCAAGCAAAGGCACGGCCAAAATCGTCAATATCTATCTGTCTGAAGATGATTAAAGTCTGATTCTGTTTTTGGTTTTGATCATGATGAAGTAGTGAGACGTGGTACCTCGTTGCTCTTCCCTGATGAATTACACTGCATTGAGGACCTCACTTCTGTCTGGTTGGGCTGGTTCAGCATCCAGAGCTAAGCCCAACACTCCTGAAAGACATGTAATTTGATTGGCCTCCGTCTGGCCGAGCCATCAGAGACTCATCCTTGCTTCCTGTTTGGATTTCAAAACACCTCATTTATCCCAGATCATTTATACAGCTTCACGCTACCACTTTTATTGTCTGTCATCAGTCTTGTTTAAAGCAACCATGCATAAGAGACGGGGTTGCTGGGGGGAAATTGCCCTAGTTTGATAATGAGGCCTGCAAGAGGTGGGCTGATGGTGGTGGGTGGGCTTGGGAAGAAGGACTCAATAATTAAACTGTACAGGTGATTCATTCAAAGAGAAGGCAATGTGTGAGATTGTGACAACATACCAGGGAAGATAAAGCTTAATTGCATACTTTTGCTGTAGCTGAAATGGATTGTTCCTACTGGGGTGTCTGTCTTTGCAGAGACCTTGCTGTGAGAGCTGCCTTTACTGTATCTCTATATACATAAATATATATATATATGTGTGTGTGTGTGTGTGTGTGTGTGTGTGTGTGTGTCTGAGTAAATAAAATAGATGTCAATATCATTCACCTTGTGTTCTCAGTACCAGTGACGAAATAAAAGATGCCCATGCACCTGCAGTCCTGCAGGGGTCTGATTTTCAAGACCTGTTCCCGCCCCGCCCCCGCGACGTGGGCCGCCCCGTACCCACCCCGTAACCCGCACATAATGCCCAGTAGTTCCACAAACCGACCTGAAACCGTTGACCTGTTAGGGTCCACGGCCCAGACCCGAAACCGCATATGTGTAATAATAACCATGTAATAAATTAGGCACTAAACCTACATTTATTTAACCATTATGGTGTGTTTCAATAATATAGTTAATCATACTTTTAAACTTGGATTTATTTATCATCCAACACCCCCGACCTGTATCTTCTTTGTTTTACCCGTGACTGAACCCGTAAATAAAAAAGACCAAATAACACCCGTTAACCACATGTTTTGGGCGTCACCCAGACTCATGCACACCAGCAGTCTGTGTCTTGTGTTGGTCTCGAGGTGCCACATATATATTGTATATATGATTTATCAGGTAATTTTATTGACCCATTTGATGATTTGAGATTACAAAACATAATAACAGGATGAACTCCTCCATATTCCTGTTCACAGACCACCTCACTATTGCTTATAACAGACCTGGTAAACAGTAACCCAGCAGACAGTCCAATGAAAAAAAAAAACACTTGCAAGTTAACAATTACATCAATTACTGTGCTCTGTGCTAAAACTTTAGGCTCTTCACGACCTAAAATATGTTCTCTGTGACTGCTGTGGGATTTTCTCTCTCCCTTAGCGTGTTCACGCTCTAGAAACAAGTCACTGAATTCTCTCTATTTTATCTTCATTGTATAGTATTCCTGTTCTCAGGCATGTCTATGTATGCTTCAGTAATCATTAAGTACCATCATTACACACTGGTAGCCAGGAGAACCCATGAGGATTTGTGCCCTGTTTCCTCGATGTATTACCAAAAAATGTTATTCATAGGAAGGAATTCCATCCCTAATACCATAATAGCTCTTTCTAAGCCAGTGAGATTTGAGCCATATTTGAATCTTGATCTTAACTGGTTTAATGACATTAACTTGACTGCTCATGTTGTTGTTTACAACATGAGAATTACAATCTTGTGACCAATGGCGGGGAGATGACATGGTGAACAGCTAATGGCTCCCCACCTTTTAACTTTGCCCATACAGAGAGATCTAGTGTTTAGCATGTATTTTGCAAAAGAGCATTCAAAGTAACTACTGCTATTCCTCCAGTCAAAGTTCAAAAATACCTGGATATGTTATATAAATTGTTACATTACATTAATTGGTCTTGAGTTGGCATTGATACACAATAAAACAGATGATATAATTGTCCTCTGTGTCTATTATGGTTATGTAGTATATTGTCTTGTAGCCCAAAGCAATACTAATAACCACGTTTACACCAGTTCTGTGCTGCCAGACTCTAACAGAGCACGTCTGAGATGCCGAGGGTATCTCAAACGAGGAGTCCCATGTGAAGTAATGGATTTACTATGTTTAATCCCTTATCAAACAGACTATACGGTGAAGCCAGGCCTAATCCAGGGGAATTCACAGTCCATTTCCACTGTTTGGCCAGAGTGGATCCACAGGGGTGTCCTGGGATATCACTGCTATAACCTTGAGCAGGAATCCAGCTTTTCCATCCATCATAATTGCTACTATTACTGGGAAATAAATCTGTTCTATACTTATTTCATGCTCAGGCAAAGACTTCTCTCATGTGAGCATGTAGAATTGGTTTGTTCTTTGCTCTGATAGTGACTGAACGCGAAATGTCAGTCTTTCAACAGGAGACCGGAGAAGGATATTGAATTTCAAACTTCCAATCTCCTTGTGAGCTTTTTCCAGATCTTCACAGCCATACAGACAGAGCCGGAGCCTTTGCCAAGTGTTAAATTCCCTCACCTTGGTTTACTCTGGCGTGGTTCCATGATAGCAACGCCAGATAGTTGTTTTGTTAATTACTCAACATTAAGTTTGGGTTCATTTCTTTACCTTGCAGAGTAAAGAAAAGAAAGAAAGTAAAGAAAGAAAGAAAGAAAGAAGGAAAGGAAATAATAAACAAAAATGTGTTATATGTTTGTTTCAAGCATCCTGCATCAAGCATTTGGAAGTGATATATATATTTTTATATATATGTTGGCCAAAAAGGGACGGGCTGCTTCCATCTCTCAGAGCAACCCTAGTTGGGCTTTTATCTGTGAATTATTAATTCCAGAGGCTGAAATAATTTAGCTATTCATGACCTTGATAGTGGGCACATTAAAGAGGGGAGCGTTTGTTAAACGTGAAATTATATGCGACTAGAAAGGCAGAGCTACACCACCAGAGTCACCCCAGAGTAAACAAACGAGTTCAGCAAGCAGAGGAGGGATTACCATATCTCCACTTAACTTATTTTATCCTGTGAGAATCATCAATATTAAACGGTAAGGAGAAGGAGAGAAACTGCTGAGGTGGGCTTTTAGCAGCAGGGTGAACCACTGTGTTTAAGGAGAGAGATAAATGAGAGAGCTCCCTGGAATCTACAAAGAAAGTAAACATTGTCTTTTTATCTTTCCTGCTCACTACACATGGTCTCTCCATTTTGAAATAATTTAACACGTTTTGATGTGATTTTCCCCCCGTTCTCTCGTTGCTGCTGAACCGGTGTTGGTAGTTAACTTGTATGTCCGGTCCTGTTGCTCGTTTTCATTTTACTGTGCGCAAAACGGAGACATAAATAATGACTAGACAGTTTGTACATATTTACAACCCGACTAATGTTGCCATTAATTTCATCAGGGCTGTATTCTGCAGCTTATTGCAGTTTTGACCCTTAATGAGGGTAATTCTAACTGAGGAGTGACCTGTGTTTGTGTGCCTTTGGGCTAAAAGTCAGTGAATGTGCTGTGTTTGCCTGTCATGCCTGCATATACTGTATGGAGATAGACATTGCCTCAGGCCTGTCAAAATCAGCATGGTCTCTTTGTCAGGTAAGTGACCCTGAGGGCAAGTGGCAGACTGCTGATCTATTGACTTTATTTCTGTTTACCTCACCTGTCAGTCAAAAAAACTTGGGACATTTGACATTCACAAACAAAAAAGAAGTCTGAAAATAATGAGGCACATACTCAGAGTGCAGTATGTGTTATACAACACCACCATTGACTGTCTCCCTCTCTCTGAGGGAGAATATTAGGGTCCTGTACACATCTGTACACCCTGGGGCCCCTGGGGAATTGCCAGTTAGGGCGGACAGAACCCAGAGGGGGGCCTCCTACTACCTGCCAAAAACCCAGCCCAGCCTCCACCTGATATTAGTTATCGATATTTTACTAGCTGCCATTAAAGCTTTAAGAGGCTGCGATTAGACGCCGAAACAAAGGAGATCCTTCATGAAGTGGGGTCACGTGGGGTTGTAAAAGATGGTTTTAAAAGGCTTTATTTAATGATATAAAACTGGCCTTGGTGTGTGAAGCTGTGGGGGGCAGACGGCTAAGGAAGGAGCTTCTGTGCTGTGGTCTTCTGCCAGCTCTCACGGCCTTAAGCCACAGGAATTACAGCAGCAGAGAGCACCGTTCCCTCAACCACAACGCCGAGACCTTCAAGGGGAACTAAGCATATTATACAGTAAATATCTTAGTGATTATCAGGTATCTCAGTGATAATGAGTGAATTTCTATACCATTTATGTCAAATGGGTTTAATTTGGCCCTGAAATAGTTGAATTTCATATTTCATATTTCATTGTGAAAGGGAGAAGTTGCATCCATAATGTACATCATCGTCTCTTCAACTCCTGATGTCGTTCCTTTGGCTGCCTACGACTTAGTAAATAACTTCTTCATCCAGAAATGATGTGATCTCTTGTCATGTCGGGTCTTTTAGACAAGCTGGATGTTGTTGCCGTGAAGACATGAAAATTTGAGACACGTTTCCATGTCTACCTGATTCCCTGCCAAACACTCCCTCGTCACAGCAATGGCAACTGCTCTATTTTTTTAATCGATTCCTCTGCTTGATGGTAGATGAGTGTGTGTGTGTGTGTGTTTTGGCTAGTGTGTGCATTTGTCTCCATGTCTGTGTGCTTGCGTGTATGCGGATGCGCGTGTTGTATTGTTGTTCACAAGGTTGGCATGGACACTGTGGAGTAGGAGGTCTTTTCTGTCTTCATTTTCACGTCCTCTGACCACTGTCATGACAGGCAAGCCACAATGATGAGGAATTTTAGCATTGTGGTTACGGTAACGAGAGTAGGCCACAAACAACGCCCCTTGGTCCTCATTCCTCCCCGTCCAACGATCCTTATTGTTTTTCCCATTATATGTTCCCTTACTCACTTAATATTCTTCCCTTCCTTGTCTTTCAATGTCTCCTTCCTCTGAAAACACCCACCGAAGCCCTTGAGGCTCTGGGTAGTCTGAGCATTATCATCAGAGGCCATGTGAGGTTGAAGTGAAAGAGGAGCTTTACACAAAACAACAACAATGACAAAGCTGTCTGTTACTGTAACGTGGAAACAATGGCTTCATACAAATGCAGAGCGTCTGTAGTTACACAGAGATTAAATCCTAAATAGTTGTAGAAAGAACTGTATGTTTCTTTATTTCCTCTTTAAAAAGCAGGTCAGCTCCCCCTAGATAACCTCAGTGTAAGTACTGATTCTATCAGAGTGAGCGAAAAAAATATTAAAAAGTAGGTTAAAATAGGTTTGTGTGTGAGTGTGAGCGTGTGTGTGTGTGTGAGTGTGTGTTTGAGGTGTGCGTGTATGCACCACACGAGTAAGCTCATACTTGCTTTGGCCCCTAGATAATGAGCTACACGTACAGTACACACACACACACGCACACACACGCGCGCACACACATCCTGTACACATAAACATGCATAGAAGGCATTTAATAATATATACTATCAACACGATTCCAGTTCTCACTTCCCAGTACCAGGTGAATTAATCTGAAGATGATTTACTACCTCGGCTCAACTAATATGTGCAGTGAGATAAAGTTGATATCGGAAAAGCACATTTCTTTCAATTTACTACAAACTGTCTGCCTTCATGTCGTTTCTGCTGTGGAAGCCTTTTTCTCTTGCCAGTCTACAATTTACATAAAAGCATTTATTTCATCATCGCACTGTAAATGAAGATATATTAGGATCTATTAGGAGCCACGGCCACCTCCATTCTTTAAGAGCCAGTATAGATGGAAAAAAATTAAGCAGCATTGTAATTCAATTTTCTATTTATTCATTAAATGTATTTTAACTGCTCAAAAGTAATTTTGGTTAGCACTTTTACGGCCTCCCCCTCTCCTCATGCCAATGGAGCCCTGAGTGAGACGCTGAGCTGGGTCCCACGCCAGGCACCAACAACTTGCTCTGTCACCCTTCTTCCTCTGGCACCTTCCCTTTACTAATTTGTTTCTCTGCCTCCCTCTTTCTCTCTTCCTCAGTTTTTTTTTTTCTTTCTCTCAATCTACAGTCTCTCTCAGTCTCCATCTCCTACAATTCCTCACAATTCCTCACCTTCCTGCTGGCTTCCATTAATTGCACGGTTCCCTGTATACCGCGGCCATTCCTGGGGGAGGTTCTACCATGAATAGCCGGCCTTCGAGGTTGGATCTTTGGCCCGGCACCATGTCCCATTTGGCCCAGCTATGTTGGAAAAGCCGAGTGGCGACCACATAATGACCAGTGTCTGAGGGCCCGGCTAATTTTTCATGTTCAAACAGGCGGCTGACTCCTAGGCCCAGACTAGGGCTAATGCAAGGGTTTGTCAGTGCCCTCAAGGGGTCATAAAACATGGCAACCTGATCCTCTGATCTCCTTTACACCGTTCACACCAGGAACTGTATGACAGCCTCTAGTCCATGCAAACATGTTTTTGACATACAGTATTAGGAGCCCACTGATATGTGCTTTATTGACATCTTACATGGAATTGGTAAGTGATTTCTATCCCGTGTGTGAGTATAGCATGTGCCATATATAACAGCATGCTACATGTGAGAGAGGCGAAGAGGTCAACTGAACCTTCATAACCTTCAATGAACACCCAGGTGTACTCGGTGTTATCTTGAGTCTATTTATAGAAGATAGAGCTGTACATTTCCCACAAGTGACTTTATGGGCTTGTTGAATAAGGAGCATGTCATTTCCGTGCCATGTGAGTGCTTGAAACATTCAGTCTCTATGTGATCTCATCATTATGAAAGAGTTAAGCTCATTTAGTGTTACATATAGAGAGGAAGCCGCATTTCCCCTCCTGTTCTCTCTTATTGTGGTCAGTTCACCCTTGTCTATGTAGTCAGTCTGGCCAGTTCCCTTTAGTTCCCTGATGGGAGTTGATTTAATTTGTGTCTGGAGCTCCCTAGAGAGCAGCTGTCCCAAACTCTGCAGGCCTGTTGCTTTGAGTTCTCCTCTGTCTTCGTGCCTCTCTCTTTCACTCTCCTTCCAGCCTGGTCTCACCACTGTTTATTGGCTTGATTCTGTATGGTTTTGCTCCAGCAAACTCCACGCAAAACATGTTTCCAACAGGCAGAAAGACAAACATCCTAGATGCAATGGCAAGGCCCTTCTCAGTGCAGTATGGGAAGGAAGGATAAATATCAGGGTTGCTAGAGTTTTGGATGGCAGTGCAGCGTGATTGTTTGTTAAACGAAGAGTTGGCTACACTAGGTGTGGGTGACTTCAGACTTTAAATAGGTTAGCGGGAAGAGAGCAGCCAACACAAATGTGTTGTGCTGTCTAGATACACTAATTATTTGTAGGTATAAAAAGAATAAGGCACACAGATGAGCTGGAGTAAGAAAAATAGACCACCTCTATGGTGACCCATATAATTCATTATGTAGATGAAGGCAATATTCACTGCAAGTGTTCCTGGGAAGTCAACACACAACACAACCATGTCTAGATTCATTTCCTGTGTGTGTGTGTGTGTGTGTGTGTGTGTGTGTGTGTGTGTGTGTGTGTGTGTGTGTGTGTGTCTGTTTGCATTTCAGCATTTACCTGCCTGCCGTGTATTGTGAAACCAAAGGGAGCTCCAACATAAATCCACAATGCAGGGTTGGCATTGTAGTAGTGTGGGGTCCATGTTTTAGGTCCAATTATCCCTTACTGCCCAAGCAAACTTTAGTCACTCCTCTCTTAATGATTCTGAGTGATCACCTTTATACCATATATGTGTTGTAATCATCTCTAGTGTAGCCAGCAGACTTCGCCACTCAAATCCAAACTGCCTGGGAAATGATTTTTTACTATTCCATGATGTAGTAAGACAGGACCTCAATTTTTACTTTTGGCGACATCTGTAGTGAGAAGTGGTTTTTGAAATGCACTTCCCAGCGACACTGTTACATTGTTACTGCATATCTATTACAGTCGATAGCCACAAGAAATGATTCACTAGACCTACGTTAGTACTTAAAGCAATAAATAAATAAATCTAAGCTGCAACACAATTTAGGCAGTGACCCAACATAATAATAAAGCCACTCAAGACTAGACTAGATTGCAGCTAGTAAACGATAGCGAAATCTACCAGTCCAAAAGAAAAAGAGCACCTGATTCAGCAGCAATCCAGGAGCCACATCTGCATTACTGCTCAGTCTCTTCTGACTGCGTTTCATCATGGAAAGGCAATGCCGATATTCACTCTACTTTTGGCTTGGAGACAGTCCCTTTGCTTTTTAGCGCACTTGTCTTCCTTTGAGCATTTAATCTGTTTCTTTATCCTTGAAGTTTTTTTTCATACAGTTTGAGTTTCTGTAGGTACTGGCCTTTTATTTGTCTGCTATTGCTGCTCATGCTAACTACTGAGGTCTTCTCTTTATTCCAAACAAACTGCTGCTTCCCCAAACATAAAATGCATCACTTCACAGGACACAAGCACCTACTCAGTGTGTAGAAGAGCAAACATAAAAGCTTTCATGAACTGGGTATAGGTTAAATTGTAAAATCCCCATTGTGTTAAATAGCATTAGGGTTATGTCTGTCGGCCATCTTTGATTTCATTACATTGGAGATTTAGGGTATACTTGTCTTTAACAAGTCTAAATGTTTATTTGTGCATAGGAGATGTAGCTCATGCCACCATGGTGAAAGTAGATGAATGAAAGATTACGGACACCTGTTTGGATAAATTCAATTCAATGTAGTTTTTTCATTAGAGACCTCTCCGACGTTCGTAGGCAGAAGATTCCCAAAGGAACCTGCCTCTATCAGGGCTACGTTGATGAATCAAACTAAATGAACTGTTCAGTCGGGTGAGCAATTCCACCTTTTGGTCCACAGACACTGTATACATGTGAATGATTTGTTTGGTTTGTTCAGTGGTTCAGCTGCTAGTGTATGAGTCAGCAGCTCACTTGCTTTATCGGACTGAACGAAGCGTTCATTTGTTGGACCAGAATGAAATAACCATTTGGCCATGTAGGCGGTGCAACCTTGTAGGCGGTGCAACCTTTTGGTCAACCTTTTGTCGGCTATGAAACTCATTTTGGCAAACGTTAATCAAATTAGCTGGTCCTGGATCGATTCACTGCTGTTGGACAGCCTGGAAGAATACATTTAGCTGAACGAATCAGTCTTCCCATCACTAACAACAACCAGCATCTTTCTTGCCACTAATAAGTAATCTCACCGGGATTTTCAGGCCCATATCAAGTGCCGTGACTGAATGGAGGTTAAAATGGTTGGCACAACATCAGCTGGCCAGTAAACAAATACAATTTTAGGCAAACCTACTTTATCATATGATGCATTTCTCTCCTGATAGCAGCGGTATCTTAGGGTTACGGTTCCTATCGGCAAAACATGAGGTAACCTAATATTTGGAACATTATAAAAACGATATGAGCTACCTGCTATGAGCTTCTTATTAACCAGATACCGCATTTGAGCCAGTATGAGCAACGATTTCTCACTGTCATCATAAAGATGATCAGCAAATTCTGTGATCACACAGAATTGTTTCAGTTGTTGTTTCAGTGATAAGAACTGACTTTGCACTCTGGCACTCTGGCACTTCATGTTGGGGTTTCTACGTTGATCAAGTCCATTTAGTTCACAAGTGTTCCTTTATTAGAAAGACTGAAAGTTTCACATTGTAAAGCCTTGCATCTCTTACTCGAAATGTCTCTCTGTGGCTTTCCTGTGTGAGGAACACAGACCAATTGTCAGTGACACCGGAATTTTTTTGATGGGGGTTTCAAATGAAAGCCTGTTGTTTCTGCTGTACAGGATGTAGTGCTTTGTTGTATTCATATGACTTACCAGACAACTGGCTCAACCTCATTGAAAGTACCTTGTGGCTTTGTGGAATGTGCCTGTCAGGGAGCCAATGAATAACACCGCGCTTCTAATCTAGAAAATGCTCCACATCAAATAGTGTGAGGTGATGTTTAAATTGTGTGTGAATTAGTCTCTTTCAGGAAACAAAGCATGTGAGAGGCTGCCTGTGCTATTGTCAATTGTTCTCAGCCATTTGTGGTTTCAGCAAAGGGATAGCTCAGGTTTTTATAAAGCTTGATTTATCATACACTGCAACTAAATGGCAATCTTAACAAGTCATTTAGTCTTACATTCAGTCTTGAAACCTTATTCTTTTTAAAATAAGTTAAATAAATTATCTCAATAAGGTTGAATAATTCAACTTGTTTCCGATGCATAATGCTTTAGAAACAAGTTTCAATATCTTGAAACAAGGCAGTATAAGAAAGATCACTCTGACACCTGATTCAAGAAAATGTGTTAATTTTCATCAGAAACAAACTGAATTATCACCCCATGGGACATTGCATTTGTTTTGAGAAAATACAAGGTGAATTGGCTTGTTAGGATAAATATTTTTGCAGTGTAAACTGGGAGTCATTTCAGTCCACACAAAAGCACAGAGCTTCTTAAAAACCTGAACTACCCGTTTGATGAAGTACCATACTGTATGTGGAATCGATTGCAAAGATAAATATAGGGAATTTTTATTATTGCTTGCTTCCTTCCATAGGGAGATCAGAGCACAGGCTCGGCTATAGAACAGCACCTCCGGGGATCCAGTGTCTTGCTCAAGGACACTTGAGCAGGGCAGGTGCTAGCTGACACAGGGGCTTGAACTTCCAGTTGAAGGGTGGTCTCCCTACTCACAACCCCACCTTGCTACACAAAGCTGTTATGATTTAGTTTAAGGAGAGAAGATTCAGGACACCCTCCAACGGTCAAATCAGGCCAGCTGCTTTGGATGTGTTAAATAAATACTGATGTATTTGATGTATATAAACAAATTAGCAATACAAGAGTGGAAAGCATGCAACTATGAATACATTTATATAAATTCATTGTAATAAAAAACACTGGAAATCAGGAAAAATTTGAAGGAATAAATAGAATATTTTTTCATCGTTTTGGATGAGAGGAGCAGGCTGTCTCATTGGGCTTGTTGGTACAGACAAGCCCAGTGAAAGAGTTGTATTTATGCCAGTGGCTGGTAATCTAATGCAAATGTGACGCAAAAGAGGGCAACCTAAAGAAATGGAGGTTGGAAAAAGAGAGGATAGCCACACCACTCCGGGGTTTGTGGCTATACGGTAGCTGCCAGAACTCAGACAAACCCAGTAATTCACCCAAACTTTAGTCTGTTAATTCATGGTATCTATAACAGATAGCTATAACACACACACAAGCACACTAAAGAAACATACACACAAACACACACAGGAGATTGAGAAGGAACAGCAGATGCTCTGATGCTGCGACTTCAGAGCAGAGTAAATAAATAAGTGGTTAGTTACCGAAGTTACTCATCAGATGGAAGGTTGCACACTCAAAATTACATTAGGACAGAACCGCTGTAGAGACAGATTTCTTCTTTTTACTTCAATGTTTGGTGATTGTCTAATCTCGGTACTTGTCCATCAATGCAAAGACACTGTTTGGCAGTTTTATTCATATGAGGATTATAGTAGATTACGGTATCATAGAGCTGGGTTTGGAAACTGGCTCATGCCCCTCCAATTATGGGACCATTATCTTTCCCTCACAGCTCTCTGCGCTCCTCTCCTCTCCTCTCTGTTTTCACTGGTTGTGTTCAGTCCACTGACAGGATGCGGTATACCTAGGAGTGTAAGCTCCAAAGTCCTTATGCTTTTGAAAGACATCTTTATACGGCATTGATATTAAGTTGTCATTTGAATGCACCATCTTGAATCTGGCCTCACACACGCATAGATCCAAACCTTGTTGAATCAAACCTAAACATCAGTTTTGTGTTTAGCCATGTCCCATCCACTTTCAGCAGACCTTTATTAGCGCATCTGACTGTATATTAACATTTCCCCATTGTTCTGATTTAGTTGTTCTTCCAGCAATATGAAGTGCTTTATCAGAAAAATAAAATAAAGAAAGAAACAAAACATCAAAAGTAAAACAACTAATAATTGTTACCCTTTCAAAGTACATTAGTTTTACTCTGGTTAGAAGAGAGTAGCGCTGAATCATTGGAGCGGAAAATTGTGAAAGCTACAGTACCACCAAGCCGTCTACAAGCAATCATTGGTTTTAATGTTAGAATGATCATTTGGTGCGGTAGGCTGATTTAGTCCTGGTCAGTTTTTCTGCCCCTTTCGGCTTAGAGATCAGGCCATTCTTTTCCAGACTCTTGACTGAAACCCCCTCTGGTTTAGTGAAAGTCTTCCAAGGTACAGTGACCAGCCACTCAACAGAGACTCTTCCTTGCTAAAGAAAGGATTCATAAGTGCATGCATCTGTGTAACAATCTATACTTTACTCTAATAGATTATCTGCCAGTGTTTCTGGTAATGGTCTCTGTCTGTAGGCATGCAATTGAGCTGTCTGTGCTGTACTGTAAATTGGGGCAAGATTGACAATAAATAAATAAATAAATGACAATAAAAAATAAAAAGATTGGCAATAAATAATTAGACAGAATCAGAGAGGCTGAATATCACTCCCCCCTCAAGTACAGGGAGTGTCTGGCCGAACGATGTAGATGGGGTTTTAGGGGAGGTAAAGGCTGTAGATACGATTCGCAATTTTAAGGTGCAGTAGTAAATCCTGGTGTGGAAATGGAGGGACAGGAACTGAAGAAATGAACCAGCATTAATGCAGTTCCATTGTCACAGCGACTGATAGTGGTGACGTTAGTGCAGCGGGGTAACCTTGGGCTGTCTTTGAGTGGTGTAACA
Source organism: Hoplostethus mediterraneus (assembly GCA_034670385.1). NCBI lineage: Eukaryota > Metazoa > Chordata > Actinopteri > Trachichthyiformes > Trachichthyidae > Hoplostethus > Hoplostethus mediterraneus. The sequence goes on from JAXDDW010000004.1 coordinate 17,528,364, forward strand.
CTGACTGGGTGCGGCAGACTGGGTGCGGTTGGGCCTTTGGCTGGATGGGGCGGGGGCGGAGTCGGGCTGGCAGGCGGGTCCCGATCCGCCGACACCGGCTGCGGCGGATCAGGATTGAGTGGGCTAATGTGTGGGTGTGTGTGCGTGTGTGTGGGTTTTGTCTATATGTTTGCAGTGAGCCGGAACACGAGGAGGACAAAGCACGCAGGACTGAGGAGAGCCGCAGTGAGAGGTCCAGGGCGAGGGAGCCCTATTTGATTGTGTGTGTGATTTGTGTTAGGGGGCTGTAATAAACCCGGCGTGCCACCCAACCCCAAACCCTCTGTCTCTGCCTGTCTGTCACGACCCGGTGGTAGCAAGTTGGATAGATTGGGGGCTCATCCGGGATATGGCAGACGATCGAAAGGCAGAGGCATCCTCCCTGGAGAACCTGGTCGGCTGTCTGGCTGCCATGCAGGAGGCACAGGCGGCGGTCCTGCAGCAGCAGACCCAGACCCTCTTAGCCGTGGCGCAGACCCAGGCGGCGGACCGCGGGGCTCTGCATGATCTGCTGCTGGACCTCTGGGTAGATCAGCCGGCTGCCCCAGCCCCAGTCACTCTCCAGCGGATGACCGGCGAGTCTTCCTCACCACCTTCAGGAGCGGGCCCAATGGCTGATTCTCCTGCTCGCCGGGGAGGCAAAGCTTGTGGTCCACAGCCTGCTGGCAGCCGCTCAGCACGAGTACGCCATGGTGAGGAAGGCCATCCTCTACTGCCTGGATCTGATGCCCGAGGGACACCTGCCAGCGTACGGGAGGGCCTGTAAATGGCGGGACCCTCTGTTATTTGCAGTGCGGGAGGTACCCCAGGCCTCCACGGGATTTTCTCCCTTTGAGCTCCTGTTCAGCAGGAGACCCCGGGGGGTGCTGGACCTAATTAAGGAAAGCTGGGAGGAAGGTCCTAGAACGAGTAAAAAATGAGATTCAATACGTTATGGACTTGCAAGCAAAACTCGCTGGGCTGGCTATCACGCGAGAAGTTGCTCCAGACCCAGGAATGTCAACATCGGCTGCATGACAGAGGGGCGCGGATCAAACAATTTTCACCGGGAGAAATAGTCCTTCTATTGCTCCCTTCATCCAGCTCCAAATTGCTCGCCAGGTGGCAAGGACCCTTTGTGGTCACACGGCGAGTTGGGGATGTCGACTATGAGGTTGAGCATACTGACGGGGCGGGGCGACACAAATTTATCACATCAACCTCCTAAAATCGTGGAGAGAGGCGGGGTCCATCTTGCTGGCCACCTCGGTGATCGAGAGGGATGAGTTAGGTCCGGAGGTTCCAAACTCGGCTGACCCTTGGTAATAACCATCTCCAGAGCATGAACAAAAAAACGTGGAGGCGGAATTAAAGGCCATGTTGGAGATGGGGGTGATCGAGGAGTCCGCCGGGGACTGTGTAGCCCCATCGTACTGGTTCTCAAGTCGCCTACCCCATGCCCCAGGTCGACGAGCTACTAGACAGGTTAGGCCACTCTCGTTTTTTCACGACATTGGATTTAACCAAGGGCTAATGTCTCTGGTCTTAGAAAACACGACATTCGCTACTCCGTATGGGTTGTACCAATTCGTGACACTCCCGTTCGGCTTGTTCGGCGCCCCCGCCACATTCCAGCACCTCATGGACCGGGTGCTGCAGTCCGCATGCTGCGTATGCCGCCGCTTACCTGGATGATGTCATCATCCGCAGTGACAGCTGGGAGCGGGACTTGCACTTGCAGCAGTCCCTGAGGCAGGCGGGGCTCACGGCCAACCTGAAGAAGTGTGCGGTTGGACAGAGAGAGGTACGGTATCTGGGGTACCACTTGGGGGGGGAGGCGTGGTGCGGCCCCAGATAGATAAAACCGCAGCAGTTGCAGCCTGCCCGAGACCCAAGAAGAGAAAAGTTGTGAAGCGGTTCCTGGGGCTGGCTGGGTACTACCGGAGGTTCATACCGGCCTTCTCGGAGCTGACTAGCCTAAGTCGGGCAGTGGCGGTATGTGGCAGACTGGGGGGTGTCGTTGGGCCATTGGCTGGATGTGGGCAGGGGTGGAGTCTGGAGTCTGTCACGACCTGGTGGTAGCAAGTTGGCTACACTGGGCTTATATACTGAATCTATAGATTGGGAGAATGGGTTGGGTTGCATCTATTATTGTGTCTTACCATTCTGCAGATGCACTTTCCTTGTGTGGTTTCACTTCATCTCAACCCTCAATGCAGACTCCGTCTTGTTACTGTAATGCCCTGCAGCTATGGAATATTTCAGTACTGTGGAATATACACAGTTCATGTTCAATGTACTTTCATGTAAAGTATCATTGGCAGAATGTCTTTCTGTGACATTTTGCATTGCCCTTCTTACAGAAACAAGATTTAAAGAGCATTGAAAGTGATTTACCTAAACATATATTTTGCTTACTGGGGAGGACAACATCCTGCATTTAAGACCTTCCATTATCCTTTTGGCTATATGACTAATATAGAGCAGCTGTCTTTCTTGTCTTTCTGTGTCTCCCAATGTCATTTTGAATCTCACAGTGATGGTATCCTACTGCGTTTGTGTGCCATGCCATGATTGTTTGGTTGGCCATGATTGTTCGGTATCTCAAATATATACTACAGTTGATTTTTTAAATGAGAAAGAAACAGAGACAGAGAGAGAGAGAGAGAGAGAGAGAGAGAAAGAGACAGAGAGACTCATGCTTTACCGGACACGCATAGTATTGTTTCATTGCGTGTGTGTGTGTGTGTGTGAGCGTGCGTGTGTGTTTTCTTGACTATGGGAGGAGGAGCTGTCAATGGCTTGTCTCATCTGCAGGCGAGCCCTCCATCCGTCAGGGCTTAAGTAGTTTTCCAACAGTACATTGACCTTGAGTGCCTGGTATCGATTTCCTGTGGCGTCGCACCGAGAGGGGTCGTTACCGCGTGGCCCCTGCCGTGGGGTGTGATCAGGAACAGATTCCTGAAATCCCGATGCGGTGGTGATGGATCGCCAGCCTCTGCAGACCATCAATCCTCACATACAGTAACCACAGTGACACCTGTACTGAATTTATCATCATACAAGCCGCAGACATGGGTAAGATGGGGGGGGGGGGGGGGGGGCGTCAACACAGGTACACAAATGCACATTCATTCATGCGTTGTATACCTGACCTTAGTAGAGAGTCATATCAATGCATTACCTCTCTCTCTTCTCCCACAGCCCCTCTGCTATCTTTAGGAGACTTGCGATTAGAGCTAGGATCAAATTTAGATTGCTGATGTGACAAGGTGATGTATGAGCAGATAAGAGTGTGTCCAGATGTAGTTGCTGCTCAGATACATATAAAGGACATCCCACACTGAACCGATATCCTCTCTCTGGCTCGGTGGCAGTCTGGAGGAGGAGGAGGAACGGTGAGTAAAAGGACCAACACCCCGTTTTACAGTTTGGAGGAAAAAAAGACGTCATATGACCTTGAACCAAGTTCTTATCTAACTAATTAATCACTGTTCACTGGAGCAGCTTTCATGAGCAGTTTATGAAAAGCATAGGACCATAGGAGGAGAACACAGAAACACCTCTTTTCATTTTACCGCCCAATAAGTGGTGACATACGTAAATCTGTCTTCTACTTCACTCGAATACAGACTTAACAATCTGTACCCTGATGGGAAAAACTGGTCAGGGAACACAGCTATCTCTATTTCCTACACATACATACTCTCTCTCTCTCTCTCTCTGTGTGTGTCTGTCATTATTGTTCTGCTCTCCATGCCTTTCTCTTTTTAAAAAAATCATATTTCTATCATATTTTGTGCCTCTCCAACTTCTCTCTGGGCAACATGCACAGGCTATTACGGATATTGTCTCTGAGGGAGCAGCCTCTGGTGCCATCCAGACCGCAGCTCTGAGTCGAGACTGCAGGCCCCATGTGGAGGGGAGCGGCTTACAAGCTCTACCCACCAGGAGAACACTCCTTCAACACAATGCTCCCTTTCAGTGAGTTCCTCCATGGGCGTCACACAAACCCACCATGAGCCTAAGCCAGAGGTTTAAGGGCACACACACACACACACACACACACACACAAGCGCGCGCACACACACAAACATGTATGTGCAGGAACTCACATACATCTATCTCCCTATTTCATTAACTTTGACAGCTAAAGAGAGAGAGCTTAAATCAACGCATCACTAATAGCAAAAACCAGCCCTTGGAGCCCAAACCTCCTCGATATGCACATGCTTTACTCCCTACATCCTCAGACTAAGACATGGATTAGGTTGCATCAAAGGATGAAGAGTGTAACCAATCGATTCCCTTTTTTGTCTTCGTTCTTCCTCCAAAAGTAAAACTTCATCTTCCGTCTTGTGTATGAATATGCAGAGCAATGTGTCTTCGTTATATTTAGAAATTAATTTACAAAAAAACGGTACTGCATACACAAGAACCAAATGTTAGCTACTGACTTTTATTTTATTTTGTTAAACAAACAGAAACAATTGAAGATTTCCATCAACCATGAATTTTATTAGTACAACAGAATTGTCCATTGCCACGTGCACAGATATTAAGGCCTCCCTCATAGTAATGAATGAAAAAACAAATAAAGCGACACCCCAAAAAGCACAATTGTTGATTAAACGTATAGCATGAAGCTCAGTTCAGTGAAGAACACAAATCCCATTTCACATGTTAATTCCCACCTTTTCTTAACAATGTTCTTAAAAGGACACTTTGAAATGTTCCCCTTTGATCCACCCAGTTTGACACTGGACCGGCCCCGTGCAGCAGCTTGATTGAGAGGTGCAGAAGACAGGACTAATCTATCCGCAGATAGAAGATGGACCAGACCGAGCTCTAGAGCACCCTGCTTTGATAAGGAATGGCTTTGAATGATTCCTTAAACTATTGATTGGCTTGGATATGACAATCAACAGCAGAAGAAAAGGAAAAAAGACAGAGATAAAATCAAGGGATTTCTCCTCAGAGTACTTTAAAGGCAAGGCTTATTGATATGAATCTTTAAATTAGCCCAGATATCTGTTCAAAAATAAATAAATAAACTTGCCTTGCCTTTATTCTCATTGGAACATAACCATCGTCTGCAAATTGTACAGTGTAAATAATAGTTTTTCTAAATGTTTTGGCCTATACCTGCTAAACTTTACAAACGAGCACTGAGAGAATACCCCAAATACTGTACAACGTATGAATGATTCAGAGCAATGAAAATGTAAATATATAAATAAATATATAGAAAAAATAAAAATCTCGACACTGATGGTAAAGGATAGAGCTTAAAAATAGACCCATCTTGGCATCGGTTTGCATATTTTCCTTCATATTTGTGGTTTCAGCGTGGTACAGTAAATACATAAATAAAGGCATTGGGTTGGAGGGGTTGCAAAGGCTCTTCCTGTTTCCACTTGTGGTGTCCATGTCCGTGGTCTCCTTCTGGCTGGGCTGGCTGTTGTAGCAACAGCCTTCATCTACCCGTCATTCACTCCGCGCACCACATAGTTCAGTGTGGGAGGTACAGATCACCCCCTATAACAAACTAGTGACAAGACGTTACTCATTTCCTCCACTCTTTCCACTACTTGTCTTTCTCTATTTTATTTATGATGGATTTGTGACAAGAATTGGGGGGTCATGAAGTTTCCTGAATTGTTTGACTTAAAAGCTGGGGACATGAGCATATTGTCTTTGGAAATACTTAAGAGCAGCATGTCAGACAATCTCCAATTCCCTATAATCATTTATTTGTATCTGTATGTCCTTCCGACCCTTCTTTCTCTCTCTCCCTTCTCCACACTGACAACAGTGTACTTTAAACTGGTTTCCCCAGGGGCCTAGTCCTTTACTTCCTGCTCAAGGAATATGCAGGCTATTGATTAGCTATCAGACCCTAATTGGGGTGCAATCTCTCTCGCCCTCAGATGTTCATATGTATGATGGAAAAGGCAGGAAGTGAATAAACTAATAATACTTGTAAACAGTCTAGTCAACTTGCCCTGCCATCCATAACCCCTCTAATTAATTCCTATTCCTTCCTCCCTAACTATAGCTCTGACTTTAAAATATTCCACACAGATGTTGTGATCACACATTTGAATAACGATGATGTGGTAAAAAAAACAACTAAATGTACATTTACAATGAATACATTTACATTCTAATTCACCAAAGGCACAGGGGAAAGTTAGTCTGGGTACACCATCTGTTTATTAGATCCGTGTAAGTGCTGGATCTTCCATTTTCTCTCTGTACATTGTGTGCATACGGACTGACCTACATGTCTTCAAGCACCGGGAAGTCTGCGCAGCTTTCTCCGCCCTCCCTCTGCCTCTCCCCCCCCCCCCCCCCCCCCCCCCCCACCCCCAGTCCTCGGCTCGGCCTGGCCTGGCCTCCCTGGAATACCGTGGGCGGCTCCGGCCACAGCTCCCACTGTGCCGGAGCATGGTGCAGAGCGTGGCTGGAATGGGAATAGACAGTTAATGGGCACTTAGAGGATGGTGAAAACATTTTCCTCTGGAGACGCAGTGGTTTGGAGATTTCTCAGCAGGACACGGCCTAGCCAGCGCCCTGTCCCTCTCTGCCTCTTTTTCTCCATCTATCTCTGTGCCTAGTTCTTCTGCCCACTCTCTCCTTCCCCGTTTCATTTTGATTGGCCAATAGTTCATGTAATTCATTCTGATGATCTGCTTTTCCCAGCCCAGGTATTTTTCCTTCCTTTATTTATCCAAGGTAGGATACCAGCTACACTATGCCATTGTAGCTCTGTGAAACTGTTGAAACACTAAAGGAGGGTGAATTGCCGACTCTCCTTTAATAATAATAATAATAAAAATAATAATTTACCGTCTATTAATGTTATTCTTTCCTGCACCCACCTGCATCCCCATTAGCTCTTTTTCCTCCTCTGACTTTCCTTCATCCACTCCATGTCCTCCTCTTCATTGGACAGACTCCGCTGGCAGACAACAGAACGAGTCTGCTTATGGTTGTCTGTGAGGCATTGAGATCAGAGTGGAGCCTGCAGGTCCGTGCCCAACAGCAGTGTCTGGTGATGGGTACTGGCCGGGCCCCAAGCCTCACGTCCAGTCCAGACATCTGAGAATGCCGTTTAAGTCTGGTGTCACCTCAGGATAAGCTGGACTCGGCTGCACATTTTCCAACCCTTTCACTCCGCTTTCACCTACAATGCTACATCGCTGTCTTCTTTCCATTCAAGCAACACCTCATATAACTTTGGACCTGGCTTCTATTTACAGTAGATTTTACAGTGTGTTTATTTTTTACTTTTTTTACGTTTTCACACTTATTTTCTTCTCTTTTTGCCGACACTGAAGTCATATTGGAAAAAGACTAAAAACAGCCAGGATGAAGTTGATAAACTCAATCCTTTTAGAAAAGTGAGGTTTCAGTGATAGGATACGAAAATGTACTTCGAGCCTTTTTTAGGTTTAACTTATTCCACGATGGGTTAGAAAAACCCATACGCTAAAGCATCATACCCATGACTAGGTAAAAGCCCTGCAGTACCCAGCACAATCACATTACTGCATTTACTACCCTAGAACAGACTACTCTGCTGTTATGAACATTTTCAGTGCCCCATTTGTCCCGGGTGCCCTGGTGAAGACTATGACAAGCCCACAACAGAAGAGGAACAGGAAGTTGAGGTTCAGTGTAGTTGACATACTACAGTACATTCACATATTTGTAGATGCAAGAATTTCCAGTAACATACGACTGCCAAAGCCAGCTAATGTCTGATGACTTCTCTGACCTTGTACACCCGGGTGTTTTCCGCCACAGTAGAGGATGTGCCACAGAGGATTGGTAGAGTGTAGGTGCTTATGCTCTGAGAGTGAAGGATATATGTGCCTGTGGGAGGGAGGAAATCTGCAATGGGAGGCAGAAGTGTCCAAATGTGACCCCCTCAGCAGACCCATCCAACTCTAAAGGCTATCTAATTGACTGGCTGGTGCTCTTCTGCCTCCCCCTGTCCTCCCCCAGTCCCTGTGGATAGCCATCAGATGGATGGTGTGAACTTGCCCCTAATCAAGACCCATTCACCACTAATGAGAATACGCTTAATGACCAAATGATGTGTATGTGTGTGTGTGTGGGGGTGGGTGTGTGTGTGTGTGTTTTGGGGATGGGGGGGGGGGGGGGGGGTGAAACACAGATCAATGAAAGGCTGAGGCGCCTGTAAAAATAAATAAATAACAATGGCATTTGAAATTTAAAGTAATAATCTGACATTTTCATACAAATAAAGTTCTGTTTTGTCTTTCTCCATTGATAAAACACAGTAGTAGTATCGCTCTAAACAGCAGGTAAGTCTTTCAAGTGCTCAGCATGTCCTCTGGTTTCTCTGTTGGAGCGCAATAAGGCAAGTGCTCCGCATGTCATGCACAGATCAGTTCAATAGGTTCATCAGATCTGGATGTCCCACCATGATAAACTTTTATGCACTGTGTATACGCTGCTTGCCCAAACTCGGCATCTATTGCACGCCCAACCGTCCTGGTAGGGGGATCCCTCTCTGAGTAGCCCCTCCCAGTTTGTCCTTGTCCTCTGTGAGGGTCTAAGGCTGGGGGATGTCGTGTACTAACCATTTACTGTTTCACATGTTGGGCACTGTGAAGCCCTTAGAGACTGTAACGGTGATTAAGGGCTGTACAAATGAATGTGATTTGATTTACACTTTCCCTTGGTTTGATATCAAATAACTGAGTTGCATATGAAATCATTTTAAAAGTAGACTACTAGACAACAAAAGTCCATAAATTAACAACTCAGCTCAAATCCAACATCAATAATGATGAGCAGCTCTGACAGCAGCATAATGGTCACAGTGATGAGCAACAGCAGAGCAGCTAAGCCCGTGGGGCAGTATGTGCAGGACATGAATCTGTGCTGGTAGTTATTGACTGGATGCTGCAGTCTTTCACTCATCTATATCCGGCTCTCCCAGTATTAAAGTACGTCTTCTTGACAACACAACACACAGCCCGCTGCCCTGGGGTGGAGGGAAACACCACTAATAACTTCAAAGTGAGGCAGAAAGACGGACACATCCGTGTGCACAACGAAAAGCATGATTGCTAAAAGCTTTACGTCACAACAGCTTTGAAAACCAAATGAAAATGAAATGAAAAGTCAACTGGAAAGTAAGTGTGTGTGTGTGTGTGTGTGTGTGTGTGAGAGAGAGAGAGAGAGAGAGAGAGAGAGAGTAGGAGCGTCAGTGTGTTGGAAGATAGTGGGAGAGGGGGAAGCGGGGTGTACAGGATATCACTCTCTGATCTCAATCTCCCTCTTTATCACTCCACAATCTCTCATCCCCAGAAGATCTCTTTAGATCTGTTTAAAATTGGAAACATGGAAGTCGGTCTTTGACCAGAACTTAAGTAGACCCCCAGGATCCTCCTTCTTCTCCTCTTCAGCCTACTTGGTATCCCCATGAGAGCAAAGAACTAGACACCCATTAAAAAGACCCTGGACGACTATTTGCCAGTCTCCGATACCCCTTTAAGAGCAGAGGATAGTGCTTTAAATGGGCCTTTTCCTGGCTGATTGCATGTCATCTCTAGAGCAGATTAGACAGCAGGCAGCAGGGTCTGTGGTGGAGCAGCATGCTCCCTTCTGCCACAGGAGAGACGACTGAGAGGAGTCATCCATCACTGCCTTTGTGAGGCCCTTCCACGAGGGGACCAGCGGCTAATGACTGCCTTGCCAGGGCTGGGGATGAGGTATATCTGGGGCTTCTCCTAGGGCGCGGAGCGAGATTTTGGGGGGCTGGACTTGATTTAGAGTCCGGGGGTTGGAGCCGTGGTTAAGTGCAAGGCACTTTGAAACAGAGCGGACGTGAAGCAAATCTTTGACAAGGCTGGTGTGAACTGATACGATATTTAGTCAAGTTGTAGTGACTGTTACTTAGCCGTGCAGCACACTGGAGGGTAAAGCAGAGAGCTGCTCAGGCTGGATCGTGCTCTGTTCCATTCCTCCACTGTGCGGGGCCAAGGAGGGGGAAGGGAAACAGGAGATTTATGTCCTTCTGTGACACACGCTGCTCTAGGTCTCATGTTAATGGAAAATGAGATGTTTAAAAGTCTGGGGGAGAAATACAGCTCTCTTTAAATCCTCCGCTTGTCAGCCTACGTAACAGCATTATAAGTATAGTCCAGCATGTTAATGCCATTAATGACAGTAATATGTCACTTTTTCAGCAGAGTTTTATCCTTCTTTTACTCTGTGTTCCAATGCTGTCTTCGACTGTTTTGTACACAGCTTACATAAAGCTGTGTGAATGGCTATGTCAGGTTGCAGGCTACATATAGATTAGTGAATTTGATGTGGCGCTAACAAGCCCATGAAGTGAGAAAACGTGTTTGTATGACTGCGGACTGATTAGCATTCAAACAGCAAATTCATACACAATGGACGCCCAGTAGATCACCATGTCTTCCCACTCTCCGCCTATATGCTGAAAGGTCTGCCAATGAAATGGATTCACAATGCTTTACCTAAGGTCTGTGGGAAAGTGACTTGGGTCATAATCTTGTAATCTTTTCCAAACAAGGAAGGTCCGTTCCATACTTTCCAGCCATCACAGCCACCCTTTGTCCATCCAATCTGACATTCCCATAATGCCCACATGCCTCAGATGCCTCCCTCTTCCTTGTTTCTTCAATTCTGTGTCTGTTTACTTTCTAAAGGCCTTTTTCTGCCCTCTTTTCTCAGCCACGCTGCCCACTTCTCTGTAGGAGAGGAATGGAGATCGGAGTAGCTGCCGGAGTCCCGAATGACTGAGGTTCATGGTATCGTATATAGATATATCAATGGAGCACAATGCCTGGTCAAACTCATACATTAGCCTCCTCACAAGTTATAACGTGGAAACAGGATCTTTGGAGAGGGTTGTGGTCAAACACAGTTTTTTGGTGTAAACTGTCTGTCTTTATATCCAGTCCATTTGGTGCCAGGCTAACAAGAGAAAAGAGACTTGGATGGGGAAAAAAAGCATTTGTCAATTTTATATTCACTATAATTTGAATCCCTGCTAGATCCTCTACTCTAATGCATTTGGCAAACAACTCCATTCAACACCTCTCGCCAACGTTTTCTGTTGAGGGCGTAGAATCTAAAAGAAAGAAAACTAATTTGCCATCTTTGCAAAACCTTCTAAAAGCTATAAAATCACTGATAGCTGTGCAAGTTTAAGAACTATCAATCTACAGTTTGGCCAGCATCCCATACTTTATGCCACCACTTACAGTTTTACCTCAATGTACAATATAACATTTGTGTGGGCAACCATGCTTAATGTAATTGGATCTTTTAAGTCTCAGTCCAGTCATCTATGTGTATTGTTATCAACATCAGCAGATCAAACACAATGCAGCTTACATGAATAAGTATTTTTGTATTGAACCATGAAAGACGTCATCTTTAATCTAACCCTTACATCACCACCAAACTTGTAGGATACTGCCCAGAGATTTTTATCGCCGGACATCCCAGCTTACCACCCTAACCCCAACTCACCCTCATCAACCAACCAGCCCCTAAAACAACAATAGGGGAGATAAAAACAACCCTGTCTAAACCACAGCAGCCTCTCTTCCTCCTGAGCACAAAACCCATGGCCACAGCTTTCCATGTCAGAGATTGCACTAGGATCTCATCCAGGAAAGGATGAGTATTCTCTTAGCTAATCCCAGTTCTGTGGTCTTAGTGGGATGAGCCTGACTCTGTGGCAGAGAAGCACCACGGGGTTGTCACAAAAAGAAGAGCTGGAATGAGCAGCAGCTGAAATGACAATGTGAAATGTCAATTCATTTAGATTGACCATTTTCATATCTTGGTACACGACACACTTTTGCACAGTATTTTGTGCGCAGAGCCTTTTTTTAGTTATTTGATCCATGAAGTGGAACACAGTGGAATAATGTTCTTCAGATGGCATTTAGTAAGTGATTTGTAACATTATAGCCTACAGATTATGCTGTTTGTACACCACACAAGGCCTCCCTATTAAATCTCATCAAACATAACAGCCCATATCATGTCTTCTCTGCCTGGCACTCCTTAGAGATACACTCTTCTTCCCCTATCTGGTCTGGACCAGGCCCAAAATCCTCTGGCAAACCCAAATTTGTGTAACAAGATCTGGACCTTGAGACGCACGCCTGCCACAACAAATTGCCTTCATGTAGAGAGGGAGAAAAGAAGGGAGGTAGGGGGAGGGCTGGGAGGCTAGTGAAGATGTAAGTGAGCAGAGGGAGGTAATCTTAGAGCCTCCATGGCCTGGAGGGGCCCTGCCCCCTGATGCTCAGCAATTGGCGCAGGCCCAAATCTCAGCCTTGTGAAGACAAACATCATGTCTTCTTCAATTAGACACACTCTTCTCTGGAAAAGCAGAGCATGGTGGGGCATGGAGCAGGCTCTCCGTGAGATACACAAGGTCTTTCCTTGATTTTGATTGAATGCATGATCTCTTATCCGAGTGAATCTGAATTAAACCTTTGGAGAAATTTCCTCCAAGTTTGGAAATGAATAGACTTTATGATTTAATGGTCTAGCATCTGTGGATAGCTACCTCTACATAAGGTTATTTATTTTTAACATTTGTTCCATTTATCTAATCTTTGGGGATGCACTGGGGCTACTGTGTCCAGACCACTTTGGATGAATATTGTTTCCTGTCCAGGTGTGAGTGGAAGAGTGGTGTTTATGATTGGCATGTTTAGGACACCTCAGGGCAAAATGAAAATTTTGTGCTTAATTTGGAAGCAAACAGTTTCTGCCAAGTCATGAATTTCCAAACTGTCTGTTCTCTTCAACTTCTCACATGACTACCTTTTCTGTGCAGTATTTCTTTCTTCCCTGCTTTCCTGTTTCTGCCTGGCAGCAGGTGTAGGTGTGAGATGTATGTGTCCCAGTGGTATGTAGCACGGCTGGTTGCAAATTTAATGCATATCCCTGTAAATCAGGGCTTTCTCTTGTCTAGGGTCCAATGCACGTCCACTGCCACCGTATAATGTTTTCATTTCCCTGGCCATGTTCTCTCTACAATGAAGGTGCAAATGAAATCACTTGTCCATCTGCCAAAAGAATTGCAGCTGCACTAAGAACTACTGTGTAAATGGCATTGATTTTTCATATGTCTTGGACTCTCTTCTAATTCTGGTCTTGTTTGTGTTTTATTTCAGACATATTTGTTAAATCATTATGTAGTGCTAATTGCCACCAGCTTCCCCTTCCTCTCTATTCAGGAAAAAAAAAAAACTCTGCCCTGGTTATCGGATCTGGGTGAAAATGGAGACTCCAGTGTTTCCCTCCACAGCCAGCATGGCCAAATGGCTGCAAGACACAAGTCAGAGAGGGCTTCAATCTCTGAAATCTCTAAATCCACCAATGAACCAGATGCTGAAGGTTGTCTGCCACCATCTTTTATATCTTCCATGCCAGTAATACAGAGAGCTAGAAAGGGAGTTAAGTAGTGCAATTTCTAGCTCCATTGTAGCTTAAAGATCAAGAATCTTGAATCTAGGGTTGCATAGTTGAATAGATTTCCAACCCAGTCATCGGCTTTGTTATGACAGGAGTAATTTTTTGAATGCAGCATTTTTGATGATTGCAAACAAGCTAGTTGACGGGCTCTCTGATCCTACTCCAATCTGGAACTGGTATGGAAGACTGTATGACAAGAGATAGGGTGGCAGTAGGGTGAAATTCCATCCCTATCCTTCCTAAAAAGAGGAACTATTGACTTTAAAGAAGTGTTCAGGTGCTTCTTTGCCCTCAAAAATGGTTGTTCTTGCCACCAGAAGATGGCTTGAGCTCACAGTGTCAGAAGACACTGACACGTTTCTCTGCACTATCACAGCAAGCATCTCTGAGGTTTGTCAGATCAACTTGTGCAGAGGAAGTAAGTCATCGAACATGACGACTTTACTGCATTTGACACACTTTACTGCAACTACTGTGTTGACTTAACTAATTGTATGGTAAATCTAATTCTAAATAGAACACAACATGGGACGACAGTATATTGGAGCCTTTCACACAATAGTGAGAAACAGTAACATGTATCATTATCCAGTATAATGATAGGATGCAGCAGCCAGAGGTTCTATTACACAATGCTATATATCATAAATGAATGAAGGTCAACTGGAAATTGACACCATCTGAAGTATCAAGTTCATTCTTTAGGTTACGGTAACCACAACACAAACCTGGAAGCAATTCATAAGCAGTTCAGAATGACTGTTTAATCTGGTAAGAACTTGTTTGATCGCATGACCCACTTATGCACTTCTCTGCCTATGCTCATGATATCATTCCATTTTATAAGTGAATAACAGGAAGTTGAAAGTTGAAAGTATGATAAGAATCGCATCTCCTAACCAGCAAAAAAATAATAATTTAATACCATATGTAGGAAAATAAGTGGAGCCCTAGTTCAATAATAGGTCACATCTCTTTTCTAAACATTTCTTTGGCAGGTGGAGCAGGGAAGGCTTAGGTTCTCCAATCACTAAGGCTAAAAGTGTTGGGCTGAAATCACAATAATTATTCCTAATGAATTAGTATTAGTTATTATCATTATTGTTAATTAGTATGAACATGCTAGTAGCGCCCCCTGCATAATGTCTCATGTTAGTTCCCAGGCATCAGCAAACACAAACACAGATTGCTCAATCCAAGAGGGAGGCGTTAGCTGGCGGACCGTTCTGTCTGTGGGCTGGACACCGCAATTGGAAAGGAATATCATGTTAATTGGTCTATTCATAGCATTAAGGATACTCAATTACAAATAGTCAAAGGTTCATGTAAACAGCTCAACCTGAGTAAGACATTAACGCAGTACGGCAATAGCCATGTTACTCCATGCACATAAATGCAGCCTCTGTTCATTTAGGCCAGTGAGAGTTCCACCTGGGCAATGTTCCAGCCAACTGAGACAGTGCACCCCACCCACATCCACCCCGCCCCCCAACCCCTCTGTTCCATAATCTGCTTATTACATCCACACATTTAGAGCTCAGAGGTAACCAGTGTCTTTGGCCTCGCCATAAATGTTTTACTTCTTTTGTAATAATCCCGTTTTCAGATTAGATGGCTATCATCCATCTCCAGGCCATCGTTCCCACTGTATATTTTCTAAAGCAAAGCCCTCATTGTCTACTTGAATACTGGGTTGTGGGGCAAGTTCTTGCCACCAGCTGCAGAAGGCGAAGAAACATTGGCTCAGTGGATGCAGCAGTTACTGTAAGATTAACCCTTCCCTTTCCCCCTGGAAACTTCATCCTCCTGACTCTTCCTTGTTGAAGAGGTAGGGTTATTAGCTTTATCTCTCCCCTGAGTGCGTCCAGAACACAATGGGTTAACACGGAGACTTCCTGTCTTGGCAGCAATCCCAGACTAGGACATGCCTCTGCACGCAGAGGTGCAGACTGGGAAACATCTGTGTGGCAGCATCGTGACACACACACACACGCGCAGCCACACGCATGCACACACACACACACACACACACACACACACACACACACACACATTTTAGGAATAGATACTGTAGGTGAAAAACACCCCCACAAATCCACTTTCTCGCTTGCCTTTTCTCATATTACAAGATGCTAAGATAACACTATTCATGTGAGTCATCAATTTATATCTGATGCAAGCATGCTCTACATTGAGTCGTTTCACACTGCAATTTGTCAAGTCATGTGAAACCAGAGACTGCAGAAGCTACTCTCTACATGTAAATGCATTATGTGAAATTAAGATGTCATTTATTACAGCCATTTCATCATATTGGACGAGACACGTTTGACTTAACTCTGTCAGCGAGAGCGGCTGCATCATAAACGCCACATCCGAGTATATTGAAAAGCATGTGTGTGTGTTTATTAGGTTCAGATCACATAAAGATTGTTCTGTAACACTTTTGAATGTTTCACTGTGTTTAAAGGTTAAACACATAAACATATTTCTCTGTGGCATGTTTTAACTTTTCAAGCTCATGGACAGTATTTGGGACACAACCGCTCCAGAACAAAAAGAAACGCATCTCACATTATTCGGCTCACTTTCCAAATACTCACATTGGCTGGATAAATTCTCTTATTTATCTAACTGTTTTAACATTAGCAACTTAAATCTCCAACTCTCAACCACTGGTTTTAGAGTGTACCTGTCTGATTGTACATGCAACCATATAACCATAGAGTGTGTGTGTGTGTGTGTGTGTGTGTGTGTGTGTGTGTGTGTGTGTGTGTGTGTGTGTGTGTGTGTGTGTGTGTGTGGGTTGGTTGGTTTTATAGTGACTCCACTTATATGTGACTTCAATTGAATGGTTACTTCCAGTAAAAAAAAAATACTGCTCGTCATCTGGAGGAAAGATTGATTTTTCTCTCCCCTCTCTTCCGGGACGCTCGTGTGAATGATGTGTTGCGTGGTGTATAACAGGGGCCTTTTGTTTATTTAAGGCCCCGCTATGCCAGACGTGCGGTATGCCACACCAGAGGTGCGGTGCCCTGGAGCGGTCAAGTAAATGAAAATCACAACACTTCAAAACAGCAGAGAGAAACAGCTGTCGTACATACGGCTTGCTGGAGTGAAATTGAGAAAATAGAGAGGCGGGTTGTTCTCTTCTCTACGATACAATAGATTGAAGAATTTGAGAATATCATGAAACACTTGAGCTCCTTCATTGTTTGGCCCCTATGATCCCATGAAATCTCTCTCTTGCTCGCTCTCTCTCTCACTCTCTCTCTCTCTCTCTCTCCTTATGATTGTCAGAGTTGAGTCGTGCCCACGGGGAATCTGGTTAGACTACAGGTGGATTTACTACCCTGACTGTGCCACTCGACCCGCTCATCTCCTGCTACAGGTGTGTTGTCTACTCTGCTTGTCTGAGGGAGTCAGTTCTTTCTTTGTTCTCTTCCCCCATTATTTTGTTACTCTTCCAGGAAAGGTGTGCCTCACATTGCCAGTAAAAGCACCGTGTACAGATGTCACACCCCCATTCATCCACCCAGCTCATGTCTCTCACTAATCTGAGGTTATGGGTGTCCTGAGCTGTATACAACCTTTCTTCTAGGTATCACTCACAGCCACACTGCTTGTGCACGATAGATAGACGGATAAACAAAGACACAGTGCACATGTCTCAAGCCGCACACAAACTTTATCAAAACAGCTTGGTCGCAAACATGAAGGTTAGCTTTTTGCGACGATAAGAAGTGATTTCGCTTTATTTGGAAATGCATCACGTCACTCCTCTTTGTTGTAAAATTGATTCTTCAAAGAGTTTGGCAACATAAATAAATAAGTCGTGTTTGGCAGATTAGACATGGGGGGGATCCATTTAGGGTGTTAGGTGATACTTGCACAATCCCAAGGATACAAATGGGGTGGATTCCAGGACCCTACCTCAGATAACAGACAGCCAGTGACAAAACAGACTGAGGAGATACTGCACAACAACAGAATGTGCACTTTGCTCTCTGGAGAAGGCCAGTCGGGTTCAGTGGATAGTGGTCCATTGCACAGAGTTAACTGACCAGGATGATGACAATAATGTGATACTTCATTGATCCCCGTAAAGAAATTCTCTTTTTGTTTGACCTAGCTATAGCTCAGCCCCCGCTGGAGCTGGAAGGGATTCGCTGTCTTCCTCAAAGACACTTCAGGAGGGCAGATGGTTACCAACTACAGTCCCTAACCGCTAGACCACCCCGCCTCACCTGCCCCACGTTTGGTTGTTTCACACAGTACTAACAGCACAGGAAATACTGTCATGTTTGATGTTTGGTGGGGGCAAAGTGTCTGTCACTTGCTGGCTGTCAAGGTGAAAGAGAACGGTGGGGTTCCCCAACACCACAGGATGTGTTATATATGTGAAAATGCGGCATCACATCCTGCTTTCCCCTCACTGCTATACCGCATACACACACACAAAACAGGTTGAGTCGTTTGAGTAATTTCCTGAGGCCTTGTTTCATCCGCGTTTATCTGCTACTGTACTCTTCATCACCTACTTTCTAGGCTTTTTGGCTCAAGCACTGCAACCTATCCTTGAACTTGTCGACTACAACATGGAACATCCAGAGCGACAGAGATGAGAGAGAGGTCTGTTTTCCCTCTGTCTGTATCTCACTCATTGCCCAATGAGCAATACTGACAGAAGTAAACCACGCAGCAGCAATCGGTGGGATAAGCTCCCGGACCTTCCATACACCCCTCTTCACTCTAATTGACGAGTGTAATTTGATGGCACTCGTAACAAAGTTAGAAAGCAATTAGTGTCGTGACCCGTCGGCACAAACGTTGCAAAGAGCCCACCTGTGGGTCACTTTTTAATTTGGTGAAGTGCTGAGTGCTTAGTGCAGGACTCTGTCTTTGATATACTCAGTAGATGGTAAATCCTGTTAGTGATAACTCCACAAACTCCCCCACCGACCAATATCCATCTAATCCACTGGTTAGGAGCTCACCAAGCCACACAACAAATTATTAGGGTGTCATCTGGCCGTGGATTAAAACCCAGACTCCTTCACATAAAAGAGCAGAGAACGAGTAGAGATGAAAGGGAGGGGAGGGGATGGGAGGGTAGAAGGATGAGGCAATGATGGGGGAGGGTGTTTAATTAAAGCGACTGATCCGTGCTGTTTGTTGAAGGACTAATTGTCTTTCCCCCTGAGGAGGCTGTTTCCTCAAGGAGCCTCTCAAAATTACACTCCAGACGGTAAATCCTCATTGATGGTGGAGACTGCTGCACTAACTGGAAAGAAAAGAATAATTCAAAAGAAATAAGTTCATTTCCAAACAATAACAACAAACGAGGAGATTCTCTTTGTTCCTGTTGTTCTGCGGAGACGTGGCTGGTCCCCGGTGTCTGTGTTTGTTGTATTTAGGCCAATGCTGTTGATCCTGTCTGACACTGTGGTGTCCCTCCATTTCCCAGGGGATGGTGTTTAACATGTAGTCCCCAGGCAGGGCACTTGACCCAGAATGACCTTTGACCCCTCATTAAAACAGCTTGGGTTTCCTGTCCTCTCTGTGCTTCCGTGGCCCAAACTTCAGACTTTGCTGCCTCTGACTGTAACCCACGTGGAGCTATCCATCACACAGCATATACATACATGTCAGCCAATATGTCTATGCACTCTTGGATTTCTGTTTGGCTGTTACAACCTTGTATCCCAGCACCAACCGTGTCCCTCCCAGACACCCTGAGGCTCCTCCCAAGTTAGAATTGCAATGTGTGTCCACTGTATGGACAAGAGAGTCAATCTTAAGTGCATGAAGTACACATACCAGAGGAAGTATACGGTTGTGAAAGAGAGTCGTGGTTATGAGACTGGCATGGTGGCTTTCCCTTTAGTGTCAAAGGAGGAATTAAGGTGGGAGGGTCAGAGGTCAATCACAAGACCATGACGTTTACATTAGTGACTTGGTGAAGGGAAATAGCACAATCAAATCATCAATGGAGTACGTTTGATCTTTGATTGTTTGTTTTGCTGATGTACTTATCACATGCTTGACTTTTCATTGGACTGAGCTTTTGTAACTGGAGGGTTCAACAGGGAGCCGAAGCGGAAATTAACCAAGACCGCCCACTGGTTTACTAGCAGCTAGGTGGCTAGCCTGATTTTCCATAGACACAGGGGGACACTTCTTGACAATCACCTGCCAACTGTCCGTTATATAAGCAATCATAAGATATACACATTTATATATTTTTTGCTGAAAAACATTGAACTGTACAGTTTCCTTATATCGTAATCTGTACTGTATTACAATAGGCAGAAGTGAACCAGAGGCGGGCAGACGTCTGCTCCAGAAGACAAAACTTCAGTATTCCACTGGCTTGGTGCTGATAGATGATCAGGATGTCCAGCCAACTACATATACAGAGTCAGGATCAGGATCACGCTGCCTTTTAGACTGTCTTCCTGACATACAAATCCATGTCTTTAACAGGAACGGCTAACATAAAACAGCTTCCCATTGGTTTGCACCAAATTGTCGCTAGGCAGTTTAAACCAGTCAGGGTCCTCCAAACCCCTCCTAACCCTACAAAGCCAAACCTCTGGCCCCTGCTTAACCAAACAAAAGGGGAGAGAGAAAAAAATGGGCTGCGAGATCCCACACCACTGGACAATGACACAACTGAGACTGGACTTGTGTGAATGTGACTGTGCTGAAAGAGAGAACGCTAGCGGAGTAGAGGCATGCCTGTATCTGGGTAGCTCTCTGTGTTGCTGCTCACTGCCCTCTCACATTACCCTTTGGCCACAGTCACGTCCTCTGGCATGAGTGACTAAACTAAATCTGAAATTATCATTATTTGTCCAGTAACACCTAAAATATTGTGCTACATAATCAGCATCCACTGATCTGCAGGATTTTTTGTGAAAATTGTTGAGATGACAAAATTGTCTCCAAATAGAGTAAAATGTTGAATTCAAATATATCAAGCGAGCATAATGCTAGTGAGTCATATTGTGCATGATGTTGCAAGAAGTGAGTAAGTACTGGTTAGCATGTGAAATCAATATTCTACTTTGTTGAGCGTTTAATCACAGCCACTCATATTAAACTATAATGTAATGGATCCATTCTCGCCGCTCTATGGGTCTGTCTGTGAGTTTATATGGACGTGTGAGTCTACCTGGCACCCTCGCAACATTTCCAGCCTGCCTTTAACAGCCAGCTGCAGCCTGAACGGGACACAACAGGAAACACATAGCTGTCATCAAAACACACTCTATGGCCAGGGGTCTTGATGATAAAAAAAAAAAAAAAAAAGGTTGGGGATTTAATTTACGCACCGATTACTTTTTCACAATCCCAGAGAAGGTTGGTGATTTCAACGTCGTGGATGGGGTTGATATTTTTTTTTCCCAGGATGATGGGAGGGACAAGTTTTAAATAATCCAGATGCAAAACATCCCAGATAGTGAGAAAGAGAAAGCATCTTGGAGTGGGAGCAGCAGTCGCAGATGGTGAACAAATGTTCTTTTGAGGGAGCGTTGCACAAGACTTGGTTCTTGCGCAGCCCAGCAGCGAGCTGGCCCGGCTGCAGATGGTTGGAAAAACAGCCACGAACAAACACCAATGTGGCAAACATGGATCCTTTCATCAATTCATGATGCAACACAATGGGAAAGGCATGATAATATGTGTCTGCATTATTGCTTCAGAGGAATTGCCAAATCATTTTACTCATTGATTAATATTGATCAGGGCACTTCAGACATGGCCTACTCAATAGTGCAACTCTCTTAATAGAACTCCAATACTCTTCCTTTTAACATCATCACCCGTAACACAATTTATGTGTTGTAAGTTATTGTCAAAGTCTGTGATTGCTGCGTACCACACATATCACTTCCCAATAAGTCTACGTTCTGTGTAATCAGTGACTACGAGAGGGCTGCTAGCAGCACCGTGTTCAGGAAAAAAAGTTATGAAAACATTTAAAAAGACTTCAGTAGGACTCATGTTATTTCCATTACATCTGAGATATTTCATCTCACACTGAATTACAAACCAGATTTCGCTCACAAAATTGCGGTGCAGGCCATTAACACATAATTACGTAGTGTGAATATGGCTGTGTGTATGAAATGCAAGCACTTGGACAGCGTTGACTTTTTTTAGTTTTATGTGCCTTAAAGAAACTGAGAAAACTAACGGAATATGTCTGGCAAATGTCATGAG
This sequence comes from Hoplostethus mediterraneus, assembly GCA_034670385.1. Classification (NCBI taxonomy): domain Eukaryota; kingdom Metazoa; phylum Chordata; class Actinopteri; order Trachichthyiformes; family Trachichthyidae; genus Hoplostethus; species Hoplostethus mediterraneus. The sequence continues at coordinate 17,550,126 of JAXDDW010000004.1, forward strand.
GGGTAGACAGTGTCCAAGTGTATATGAGCTGACATATGTGCTTTGCTTTGACCAGACAGGTACGACGCTACATCTCCTTCACTCCTTTACCGGTGATCATCAGCACTTTGAAGTTTGGTGACTGATAAAACAGTCTTGTGGAGACGGCGGTGATTTGAAGGAGACAGATTTGCCCTCTATAAATTAGAAGCACTATGCTCTGTTGGGATTTCCAGAGATCATGTATCATGTGGAGGGGTGAAAGGCAAACCATCAGAGTAATTGTTGAGTCAAAGAGAAATGTAACACCCATCACATGCTACCAGCCAACACGGTAGCCATCTCTCACATCCCCTCCATCCCCAATTTCCACGGCCGTTGCATTAATGTGAGAACACGCCACGACTGAGAACTAATAAATGTGTTAAGATTAATAAGATGATTGGACCAGGAGCTGAGGGGGGGGGGGGGGGACAGAGGAGTGAAGAGGGTCCAAAGAGGGCTGCCCTTGTGTGGGAACAGTGATGCCCATTGTTTTTGTGAGTAGGTGTTTTGGTCCGGATTGGTGGGCCCGGTGCTGTAATTGCTGGTTGGAATGTCAGCCTGGTTAGAGGATGTGCTCTGGACTACTGGCTGTCATTGTCCATGTGAACCCCAGAGCCAGAACTCAGCGCCACTCTGGAGTCACAGACCACAATTTAGATTAGGAGCTTTAATTAGTCAATTGAGCCAAGAAGGCTGCATGGGAAGTGTGTGTGGCGCGCAGACAGTCATTTGACTGACTGGTCTGACTGGTCGGAATGTACAACGGCCATGTGACATCCTTATCGAGAGTTAAGTCAATTCTCCTGCATAGTATACTTGTGTGTGAGTCTGTATCCGTGTGTGTGTGTGTGTGTGTGTGTGTGTGTGTGTGTGTGTGTGTGCATGCATTCATTTGTGTGTGAGTGTGTGCTGGAGAACCAGTACTTGCAACACCAAGACCTGTCAGATCTGACCAAACCTCTAAGATTATGGCAAGAATTTACATCGCCTTGGAGACAATGGAGACACAGGCTTGAGACACACGTAGGTGTAATGATGGCATAATGTCATTTAAGTATAGTGTGCATGTAGCGTTCACATAGGGTGGAGTGCATGATGCCTGCACTACACCTACTGCCACACTAGATTTCTTTTTTCATTTCATGCTTTCATGCGTTTACACGTTAGAGGATATTGCCACTTTGATAGTTACCTGCTTAAAAACATCTGTACGTCTGCCTATTGGCCTACAATTTCCAATAAGATTTTATGTCTAATTGGCAAAATAAACAGTCCGACAAATCTGTTTTCATAATTACCACAGTGATCAAACCAAACAAAAAGTGTTCTGCATTGGCTTCAAACAAACATTTGGGGCTGCTATAGCCTCCACGCACTGGATTTCCCCAACAGTTTATTTCTATTCCTTGCACTTGCTCAACATTGTGATCAAATCAGAATGTTGGAAAATTTCCTTCAGGTTTTTGGCGAGCTCAGTTACCCCGTTCTCAAGTGTATTTGACAATTCGTATATATGAAGACAGGAGTGGCAGATGTGCAGGCAGGCGTGCAGATGTGCAGCCCTCACTACGTAGATCGTTATCAAAATGGCGGAATCCTCTATCGGGTAAATGCATGAATGTGTGTTCTGAAGTGTGGCACAGACTTTCCAGGTCTAGGCATTGCCAAGTGCTGGTTCCCCAGGCGGAAATCACACTTCATACACTTGTGCATGCACATACAGGCAGGGATGTGTGTGCAAGGTGTGTGAGTGGCTGGATAGGGGGTGTGGGTGCATTCATGCATGTTGGCAGGAAATTTAAATGAAACCAACAGAATTTTTATTTGAACTAAGCCAGTCGAAGTTAAAACTGGGTATCAATATGTGCATGTTATTTTCATAAGACGAGGGGAGGGGGGATGAAAGCTACATTTTGATTTGGAGGGGAACAGTGTTTTCGTCCACTGTCTCCGGCATCACAGTTACCATACTTTTATGTACTCTGTATACGTTGCTCGCCCAAACTCGGCATCTCCTGCACGCCTACTCTCTGAGTATAGTCCCTAGTATAGTATAGCCCCTACAGGTTTCTTCCATTTTTTTGACCTAAAAGGTTTTGTGTGTCACTTTGTTCAGTTTGTTATCATTATGGTTACATCAAGTTATATATTGTGAATAATTGTACACATATATTTGATCATATTTTTATATTTTGAAATACTCATAACCAGTGTGATCAAGAAGTAGACTGTTATGGTTTCCAGCTGCCTCTTACCTGATCGCACTATTGCATCAATATCATCAATTTAGTTTAGTAATGACAGATGTTTTAATTTCATTTTCATATATCGGGTTGATTGCCAAGCCACGTAGTGTGCAAGGATCTCTCTCTCACCTCCCCTCTCTCTCTCTCTCTCTCTCTCTCTCTCCCTCTCTCTCTCTCTCTGTCTCTTTGTCTCTGTCACTCTCTCTCTCACGTACACACACAAGCAGGGAGACTCATTGTTCCACAGGAAATGCTCTCACCACACAGACTGCAGGCTTGTATACTCTAGATTTAACCTTATAATAGCGTCACCAACATTTAACCAGCCGGCTTCCGTGTGCTTTATGTCGGCGCCCCATTACATAAACAAAATAGACATTGACAAATGATGACTAGCCAGGCTTTCTATGGACAGAGACAGACAGAGAGCAGGGGACAGAACATCAGGAGAAATGTTATGATTTTCTATCTGAGTCTTAGTATTGACCGTCCGCAAGCTAATAGGTAGATTGGTTTGGTGTCCCCTGCCTTGAAGTCTTTGGGCGTCCACGTATTTAGAGGGCCGGAGGGAGCAGCTGCTGCCTCTGCTACTCGTAAAGATTGACACATATTTACTCACGTACACAAACACACACATTCACACGGTACATCAGTACACCATGCTCTCTCTTTCTCTTTCTCTCTCTCTCTCTCTCTGCTTCTCCCAAACACACAGATGCGCACAGAAACACTTTTGGAGAGGGGTGGACTGAGACTCCCTGTAATGGATGGTGCAGGTGTTAGGATGTTTCGATGTGGGAATTTCCGAAGCCCGTGAAATATGCAGGCTATAATAGAAGGCCCAATAGTAGTCTCCGCTTAACAACATGTGTCCAGGGGAAGGGGCTTTTACAGGCCAAGCGCCACACCTGCCCTGTAAATATTCCCTCTCCCCCTGCTTGCCTACCCTTCTGTCACATGACGCTCCACCCCACTCATTCATCGGCACACTTCCCATTAAACTACATTTTATTCTTTGGAGAGTTATTAAGTGGGGTGGCTGGCACTGGCGACTTGGTTCTCAGAATTTAAAATGCTTTATATTGCATTGAGAATGACTATATTGGTCACAGGCATTAAGCTACAGCTTGTGAAAATGGTCAAATTAATAATAAAAAGCATCTTTCTTCTGGAGGACAGGTAGGCCGCCCACTCTTTTTTTGCCAATTTGAGGATAAGTGACCGCTGATCATTTTGTTTATCCGATAAAATGCTCTCCAATCTCTCCATCTTTATCTGTCCTATAAAAGCAGAGAATGGGCCTGAGCATCAGCCCATGTGCTCAGGCTTGTCGCTATCTCTCCACTCCTTCTCATTTCATTAGGAATCACTCGACACTTCACAGAAACATTCAATTACGCTCCAGTGGTAATTAAATGTTCCTCAAATGAGTTGATTTAAATCATCTTCTTCATTTGGGCTTCATTCGAGGTTTTTAATGCCTGGTGCTCAACGCAGGGCTCAAATGAACATTAAGCGCCTCACCCACTGGGAGTGTTTGAAGGGCTATTCTCACAATCGCTGTCAGATGACATTTTAACCAGCTTAGCAGGCTAACAATTGACAAGACATCATTATCAGGACCAGATACATAAGTTGCAGACACACAAAGAGGAAGACCAGAGAGAAGAAGGCGATCGCGGAGGACTCTGTTTCAGATAATTCTGTAGCCTTTGTCATTTGAACGTAGTGATTCGTCTCCTCGCCATAAGACCAAATGTGACATTACCTGTGATTACTTAGCATACTATCTCAGATTAAGTCTGATTTGACATGCATAATAGGAAGGATCTGAGAGGGGCCAAAACTCATCCACTCACGTTTCAGTGTGACAAACAGAGGTCTGGGTTCGCTTCGTAAAGGTTTAGACTATATGACAATGAAATAGTTAAATGTCATTGCAAATCCTACAATTAGAAATGGTTGGAATTCAGGAGCAGCAAACCCAGGTGACTGGATGATATGGGAAAACTGATACTTTGATACCAGGCCGATGCTGAAACCTTCTCTCCTTCTCACGCTAGATCACACATTGCAGACAACGTGACGGACCACAGAGGTTTAAAGGAGCCGGTGTGCTACTGTAAAACCGCTTGTCATTTTGATTTCAGAGAAGAAGTGTTTCATGTAAAATAAACTTCAAAGTGGTTGTATTTTGTGTTAAAAGGTCCACCTCCCACCACAATGGCCCGACCATGCACAGTCCAACATAATAAATGTAATAATTACGTGTTGGTGATATAACTGTAAATCATTTAATGACCCTACAAGGCGAGAGTTATTTTTAAAAGGGGATTCATCAATATTCTCCAGGGGTACATAAAGAAAGGTCAGAAAATCTCTCATTAGGGTATGAGCATGCGCATGTGTATTCCTCTATGAGCGTTTGTGTAAGCATGCATGCATCTGGGAGCATGCGTGTGTCATTGTATCTGCTTGCGTGTTTCTTTGTGTCGGCTGATGTCTGAGAGCTTAGTGCCTAGTGATTGGAGCTAAGTACGGTATCAAAAACCATAATCTGAGAGAATAGGGGCAAACCCTGAGCACCTAGCCTCCCGGAAATCATCCATTTACACAAATATACATGCAAATATGCAACCATCTTGTACCATTAAGCCTGGTGTCCAATCTGCCCCGCCCATTTAGCTCTCATTCTGCTCACAATGGATATTATCTATGTCTGGTTTCTTTCTTGTACGCTCTATCTTCATAAAAGGCATTTCTTTTTAATTTTCAAAAGTGAACATCACTAACTGTCTCTATTGTAGTCATGCCAGCATAGGACCCAAGGCCCCCTTGATGGACTGTGTTGGGTAACCCTAATTTCTGTGGCTTTCATCAGACTGTGGCGTGGTGTAAACATCCTAATATGTACATGTAAATATCCTCAGTGAGTTCAGGCTTGTATTGGCATATTTGACAATCACAGAGTAATGTTAACAATGAGAGGTCTCAATAGGTTTGGTGATTGACTACGTAAGAGATGAGGCATGGGTGAGAACGCACAATACAGCTAGATCTCTACCCAATTAGCTAGCTTACTTGTCTCTATTGTGAAAATAAGACTTGAGTGTCTGGGTGGGGGCTGAGGGCGCCATTTCCTACTGGTCCTATAGAAGTCATGGAGTACTTAAAACACTTTTATGTTTATGTTTCTAATTTCTTCCACCCCTGTTGAGCTGCTACTGCCTTCACTGTGAACACTCACAGCAGTGATGGTAGCAAATTCAATCCTCATGCTTCTTCCTGTACCAACGCATGTTTTTGTGCCTCGCTCTTCAAATTCGAATGTTTTTCAATTTTCTTTTCAAACTGCAATTTTCAAACTGTTCAATAATTGCAACAATCCTGAAATATTCGGACATCAAGCCATAACTGTGGGATAACTTTGTTTAGCCTACTAGGAAACTGCATTGTTGTACTGTAGCCATTCTGAAATACGTGTTTGTTTTAGTATTTAAGTAAATGAAAACTATGGCACACACACTCACACACACACACACGCGCACACACATGCATAAACAGGCACACATACACATTAAAATGCACTCGCGCGCACACACACACAAATACAGAGTAGGTTGCACAACAACAGTGAGGGCATCCAATAGTGATCACCTGAACTCAACCTAAACTCAAAATCCTGAAAAGATGACAATAGACGTTAGATATCTGTCCAGCAGTTAATACATCATGACATTGCTCTACACATGAACCGTACATGTGATAGCAAACCAATACATCACGTTCATGTGAATGTAATTATGGCCACTATGCAAACCACTCTGCCATCTCTTGCGCAATATTGACCAGTCTCATTCGATTACTCCACCTTTGCAGAGCGGTCTACAAGTCGTGGGCCGCAGCATTAATTAGCAACAGTGTCATATTAAACTTGACAAATATTCAGTCGGAAGGGGAAGGGAAATAATGAGACGTGATTAAACCTCAAAAGCCTCCGTGACCCCTGACCGTTTGACACGGAGGCAGCCATATAACATATCTGACTCTGCCGTTCACACCACTGTAACACATTCACTGGTTTACTGCTGGTTTCCCTCGCCATCTAGCCATTGTGTCAATGCCAGAAGTGAAGCTAGCTCAGGGTCAAACAGCGGAGTTCCCCGGTCAGGCAAAAACCCCACCGCCTCTAGGCTACCAAATAGTTTCCACCAATGTCAGAGAGGCCATCCAAGATCCACCTCAGGCTATGGGATCTGCTCTCCTTCCCGACCATGTTTTGTCTGGTCTGTCCTTTACCCACCCTTCTCAGCCTCTCCCTCCTTCTGACTAATGGATTAAGGTAATTATGACATGGCTGTGCCCACATTCTGTTGGCAGGGTGAAAATTGATATTCCAGCTTTGTTTCTCTCACTAAACTGTTGATGAAATTGTATTGCCCCCAGAGCAAGAACGGTGCTTAGCGGTAGTAGAAATGTAACACGGGGGCCAGTGGTTCTGTCCGCTCCGTTGTACGTTGAGCGTTAATGCGGCGCTCAGACAAAAGGATTTGTCTTTGTGTGACCAAAAAGCAAGCCCCGTCAGATTAAAAGCTCTGTGTGACTCAAGGTCCAATCTCTCACCTGTGTTGACTGTGTGCTTGCAGGTGCTATCAGCTTGCAGGTATTCACCAGTGCCGACATGGATACAGTAATAGGTTCAGGGGCGGTTCATCAGAGTGGCTGATTAGATGGCCTTATCAAGCCCCGTCTGGCTCTCGCTGAACCACTGTTGGTTTAATTCACACTAGAGCCCCCTCACCCCCCCTCCCTCTTCTACAGCCTAACAGACATACAGCAAACAACTCGGTGACCTCTGCTCTCTCCACTCAGTCGGTTCAACAGGAATGAGAGGAGTGCAGGCTCTGATACCAGGACTCACACGGTTATCTGCGTGGCGCGCTTCCTGTTATTGCTGTGTGTTTGGGTTCAAGGATTCAATTTGTTGAAATTTCAAAGTACCCTGATGTTCAGTTATTCTGCTGATTACGACAAGCTATTGACAAGTGCCTCACATAGTTCAGCAGACTAAAAGGGAGTAAAGTGTTTCTACGACAAGCAGTCATTACAATGGATGTTGTATTTTGAGTTGTTTAGATCCCGAAATAAATTCAATTAAAATTAAAATTCAACTTTATTGTCATTATCCTACGCCGGAGTACAGGTAAAACGAAAAAAGAAACAGTACAAATGGGATACACACATACTATAACACACATACTATAAATAAAAACAATACGATATAACAACATAAACAGGATAAACAAGATAGTGCAGTCGGAGGATACAGTGCAGTAGACATGTTGGTCTATATAAAAGTGTGCACATATAAAGAATGTGCAAAGTCTGGAGATGTGCAAAGTTCTGAAAAGATGTACTTCTTTTGACTTCTTCCTGATACTTCCTGCTGTCTGGGATATTTCTAGAAAAGACATTCTTTAAGAGCAATGTTATTAATCTGTTGGCTAGTGGATCTTGGAAATCTTCGTCTGTACTGAGGGTGTAATCTGGTTCAGAATACAGCCTTCTCAAGCTTGATTTTAAACTTCAATATCTCAGACTTGTTTGTAAATACTTACCCTCGTTAATAGCACTGGGAATATTTCCACCAGAACCTGTATTGGTAAATTATTCTAGACTGAAAAGCATCGCAGTAAAATAAAGATTAAGTCTCTACCTATCCAATGCATGATATTAAATAGACATTGCAATAAACATTTTCAGATCTTCAATATTTGGATCGGTAAGGCCTCTAACGCTGCAATCAACACAATGCTGCCACAGTCACCCCGGTGTGTTACAGCCACATTGTCCTATAGGTCGTTGGAGCCTGATTGGAGTTATTCCAGCATAATAAATAGGACCAAAATCAAAAAATGGGAGTGACCCTTTAAATGATACAGGCAAACTTTACATCTCTGCCAGAGACGCTATCCTGCTCTCTTGCTCTTCTACTTCATCATATTGGCCTATGGACTTCTTCTTTCCTGGTTTGATAAGGTCTCTTTACAGTAGCCCTATCCTCTCCATGTAGATCTCTCTCAGCTCGGCATCATCAATAACTTCAAAGGCACAAAAGCAGCTAAATTAGGTCCGCCACTTTCTTCTGTCATGACTAATGAGCTCTCCCTTCGTTTGTGTATTAGTCTCGCTCTGCTGTGGCCATACCCCAGGGAATGGACCACTGCTGCGCCTTCCTATGAACAGGTAAGTCCAAACAGAAAACAAGGCAGAATGGAAATAGAAACAATAGGATTGTATTTGAGTTTTGTTGGAGCCACAAAAATTACATGAATCTTACCCTATTTTATTAACTTGCAAACAAATGCATCCATTTAACCCACCCCCCCCCGCCACACACACACACACACACACACACACACACACACACACACACACACACACGCCTTGTTGCACATCTTACTTTGGCAATTTCTACAAATATTGTCAATTTCCATGAATACCAAAGACTGCGAGAGAGAGAGAGAGAGAGAGAGAGAGAGAGAGAGAGGGAGAGAGAGTTTCCTCTCAATAAAAAGCAAAGGAAATGAAAGACACCATCTGACCTACAGTGCTCGATGGCCATAGGGAAGTGTTGAACTCACTGAATGGTTATAAAAACATCAGGCTGATTGTCGGGATCATCTTCCACAGCATTTGGCAGCTGAGACGTGACTGATTTGGCCTATCATTACATAGTGTGCACCCAGGAGTCTAAAAATACACCACGTTGCAACGATGAGATCATAGACTTGGAGAGAGAGACAGAGACTATGATTATAGGCTTTTGTCACAGGCAAGAAATGGCTATTTGTCAGCACCATGTCAACAGAGGCCGCAGAAGAAATCAACACTCCAAATAGCCAGCGAGATCAGGCCTCAGTCAAGCTTACATCACTCTTTTCCTAAATGAATTGCATTATTATTGTACAAGTAAATTGCTGTGTGTAATCAGTTAATTGCATTTTTCCATTAATGGGGACACAGTGGGGAATTGTCATACTTGAGGGTATACATCATATACTAAAGTAAATAATGTCCTCCTTGTAGGTAGTCTAGGTTGATACATTAGTTGAGTATTACGCAGCTTGTCATCAGGAGCTTTATCATAACAAGTAACACTGTAAGCCGTTTGCTAAAACTTCACGTGACGATATTTCCTACTTCAGACCCCCAGTGAGCTAAGCTGTTTATTCAGTAAATGGGTGAAATAAATATTTATCAATGCATTACAAGGAAAACGTGATATCACATCCTTTAGTAGTTTAGTTTGATTCATATGGTTGGCTGTATAATCCAGCTGGATAGGAAGGACATGGATATTGGAACCAGAAAACCCCAGGCTGCCTCATGGCACTGTTGCACATGAGTCAATTAAAGGTAGAAGACCTCTGAACTGAGATAAAGTACAATGTACAAGAGTGGTTTAATCTATGATTGTGCTGCAGGGCTGGGGCCGTAGCTTAGATAAAGTGATTTTATTGCTTTGGAACATAATATCAGTTTGGATGGAACACTTGGTTCACTCACATTCACGTTATAAGAGCCCGGGCTGTTTTCAAGGGATCATATGACAACGTGCGTTATTCCAAACAATACTTCAATTTCACTTCCTTACATAATAACTTTTATGAAATTCACAGGGGAGCTTTTGGGTCTGTTGTCCTGAAATAATGAGAAGAGAAAGCAAGATGAAGGATTGAAAGAAGCATTTTGGTAAATCGTATTATATTTGTCAGGGTTTTTTTATTTTCTTGTTTGTTTATTAATGGTGAGTTCTCGTATTGTTGTGAGTTAATAGTGAAAGAATAGTGTTTGAAATGTGTAAGTCTTCAAGAGGTCGGCTACCCATGCCTTAATGTATCCAAAAGGTGGCACTGTTGAGTTTTACAATGCTGCGCAAAGGTATGACCACTCTATCCAATCCTCCTTTCGAGTCTTTTGTCAAATTTCTTTTAAGTTACCACTCAACATCATATGTGTATAGTCACCTATGTTTTAAATAGATGATACTCATATGAAATAATGGAAACTTGAAATATTGGCATTACTCGTGTTTACTGATTCTTCTCGGAGACTCGAACATCAATTATGCTGCATTAAAAATAACAATAATAATAGATAAAACTGTTACGGAAAGAATATGTGCAAACAGTTAGATATCCGAATTATTTTTAAAAAGCATGAGAAGAATGGAGAACGGAGTTTGGTCGTTTTTTAGATAGTGATTGACACATCTACAATTATTACGTATTAATTAAACATTTAAAGAAAACATTATACGGATACGGTATATAAACCCTGAACACATCAACGTAGCTTGCATGTGTTTCGAGGTTCTGCATGCACGCCCGCTGTGATAATACATTTGAAATGCGTGTTGCAATTGCGTCCACTAAAATAAAATTAAACGGAGATAAATGATCGGGCTCCATAGCAAGGGTGATTAAAATGATGGCCATAGTAGCCCAAGAGTTAAGAGGCTGTCCCAGCTGACAGTCAGCTGATAGCCTTTGACAGTTGAGAAAAGTTTTGTTTCTCTACTAATATGTTAATTAGCTCTCAGAGTGCGCGAGCCCATTGGCTCGAGTCAATTCCCATTTCCAGCCTGACGTCAGGGCAAGCTATAAAACTCTGCAATGCTTTTAAACTCATCTGCTGTGTGATCCCTCTAAAAAATCGCCCCGCCAGTCAGAGGCATTTTACGTGCGAGGCTACATTTAGCCCCTTACCTTACATTTCTCCCTCTCCGCTTGCGCAATGTATTCATGAAGAAACCGTAAAGTGTTAAATGTTTGAAATACAAAGCCGCCGAATTTCACATGCTGAAAAAGGACTCCGCTACTCGTGTGCACGGCACTGGTGTGTCTGTGCAATAGACTCTGCAAAGAAAAACTACTCACACACGTCTGGAAGTCCGTCGCTGCAAATAGGACGCTGAAAACATATTTTTTTTCATTTCGAGACAAACGCTTAAAAAATCAAACTGGCTCAAGTCCTTCCCAACCAACCCAGTTTGACAGCTGCTCTTCACCCCGTTTGGAGGACTGTCAGCAGCAAGAGGATGGCATCAGAGCTGGCAATGAGCAACTCCGACCTGCCCACCAGTCCCCTGGCCATGGAATATGTTAATGACTTCGATCTGATGAAGTTTGAAGTGAAAAAGGAGCCGGTGGAGCCCGATCGCAACATCAGCCAGTGCAGTCGCCTTATCGCCGGGGGATCCTTGTCTTCCACCCCGATGAGCACGCCTTGCAGCTCGGTGCCCCCTTCCCCAAGCTTCTCGGCGCCCAGTCCGGGCTCGGGGAGCGAGCAGAAGGCACACTTGGAGGATTTCTACTGGATGTCCGGTTATCAACAGCAGTTGAATCCAGAGGCGCTGGGCTTCAGCCCCGAAGACGCAGTCGAGGCGCTGATCAACAGCAGTCACCAGCTCCAGTCATTCGATGGCTATGCCAGAGGGCAGCAGTTTGCTGGCGCAGGCGGTGCAGGAGGCACCATGGCCGGGGAAGAGATGGGGTCTGCCGCGGCGGTGGTGTCGGCAGTTATCGCTGCCGCAGCAGCTCAGAATGGGGGGCCACACCACCACCATCACCACCACCACAGCAGCAGCCACCACCAAGCACCTGGGGTCCAGTCCAACGGCAATTCTGGGGTAAATCACCCACACATGCATTTGGATGACCGGTTTTCAGACGACCAGCTGGTTTCCATGTCGGTGCGGGAGCTCAACCGGCAGCTACGGGGGGTCAGCAAGGAAGAGGTGATCAGATTGAAACAGAAGAGGAGGACCCTAAAGAACAGAGGTTATGCTCAGTCCTGCCGGTACAAGCGGGTCCAGCAGCGGCACGTCCTGGAGGGAGAGAAGACGCAACTCATTCAGCAAGTCGACCACCTAAAGCAGGAGATCTCCAGGCTGGTCCGGGAGAGGGACGCGTACAAAGAAAAGTATGAGAAGCTCATCAGCAACGGCTTCAGAGAAAATGGATCCAGCAGTGACAACAACCCTTCATCCCCGGAGTTTTTCATGTGAGTCTCGACATTATCGTGAAAAAGAATATCAGATGAGTTACTCACCCCCGCTTAAAAAGTTTTCATTATGAACCATTTTTTCTTTTGGCGCATATGCCCCCTAGACCAAGAACTAATTTGAACTTTTTGATTTTTTTTTTTTAATTTTATACCTTTTTTGAGAACAAGGGTTTGCTCAAGTCTGTCGACTGTTTTTAGATTTTGAGGGCTTGTCATTCGTGTTTTTCATTTTGGAGAGGCATATTCTGAAAACTTTCATCTACTTTTTGCTACCATACTCAATATATTATGCATAGCCTGTTTGTCAAGACCTTTTTTTCATCGTTGTTCATTAGATTTGCAGTGTTTGAGTAAACTATGATTTTTGAAAGTTGATCCAACTTTATGCCGCGGTATACGAGGTGTGCATGCAAGCACTAAGTATACACCTTTGAAGTTCATCAACTTGCCCTTTTTCATCATTTCACTTTTAATTCAGTGTACAGATACCTGTCAAAAACTGCATCCATCGACAATATGTTTTTTTTTTGGTCTTTTACCCTTTCCTTTTTGTCTGCCAATCTTGGAGGACTGCGAGCCTGCCGTTTGACGCCACCTCATCTCATGCGTTTGCTTGCTGTTGTGTTGAACAACAAAAAGACTATATTCATTAGAAACAATATTCATTGTTTTTAAAAGAGATATGTTATTGAACTACCCTGCATGCTGGACATGTATGGTTTTCTTTTTTTGTGCTTGAAGATGTCCTTTTTTTCGGATGACTCCAGCATGGCATTCATACTTCATTTGTGGCCTCATCACTTTTTTGGGACAGCAACAAAAAAGTGACAGGACTTCCCACCCCTTGCAATATATACAAGTGCATTTCAACTGTGTAGAAGTGCACCACCATCGGCTGTCATTAGGCTGCAGTGAATGCACTAATGCATTCCTGATGGAAGCTGATCGGCGGGGATCCTGGTGCGAGGGGCAAGAAAAGACCTTAACTATTAAGGAATCACCAATTCCTTCCCTGGAAGCTTAGTCTGTTGCTTAAAGCGTACTGTTTATTTAAAAGATGCTCCACACTTGTGCATTTGACAACTTTTGAATGATTTTTTAAGCGTAATTTAAGTGCAAAGTTTTCTAATCTGTAAATTGTGAAAGATAACACGTGCTACAGGTTGGTCTTTAGATGCATAGAGATTACTGGGATAATTAATGAGGAGATTTCTACACAAAAGTGGTTTCTGGCATTGGTTTGGAGAAATTGGCACGGCTCCAGTTTATACAATGAGCAGTATTGTGTAGTGTATAAACAGCGCTTTTGCAGCATGTGCTTCCAACAGAAGTTTGACAGCTACAGTAGGCTATTGGTCTTCGCCAAACATTTCATTATAGTATTTCACAAACAAAGTATTAAAGGAGACGACAATTCTGATAGCCGAAGTGAAAGTAAATTGCCATGCTTTTGAAAGTGTATTTCTTGAACGAACTGAAGTATTTTGGACCGAAATGCACTAAAATTCTCGCCTATAATTATGTAGAACATAATGAAAACCTTATTCTCTACAATTTAAGCGCAGATACGTTTGGCATTTTGTTGCGAAGCAGTCGTAACATTTTGATATTTTTATTATCAATTCAGGCAAGACTAGATTGTTTTGTCTTAAAGGAACTCAATATTTGCAAAGCAATAACAATATTATAATCAATAATGTCTGGACATTGTTAGATGGTCAGGGATTGACACCCTGCTTGTACAAAATGAGGGAGTATCATTCACCAATAAATCTTTAAAATATGTTAATTAATCTTTCATCATATATATATATTTTGCTGTGCAAAATTATTTCACTCACTAACCATATGTGATGTTCATATGTGCTCGTTTTTTCATTTCATACAATTAAATAATATGCAATAAATGTATGTAATTGTCTTCAATAAGTTTCTTAGTTTTCTCTTTACTTGTCCACAAAATCTTTGCTGTGAAAGAGAAGAGGGGGTCGAAACACGATGGAGCTTACTGCAATACTTTTTTTTTTTTACATCACTCTGCTCACAACTGCTGTTGTCGCCGTTTTATCCATGATAAATAACAGTAGTCAAATAATGAGCCTTCCAGGACCGAATCAGTTACAGGTTTTAGCAGCAGTTATTCATAATATAACCCCAAACCAATAATGTAAAAATAGAAATGTAATTCAGTTAGCCACTTTTGAGTCGGGACATAAAGTGCTGCACTAAAAATGTAGAGATACAAGCCCGATTTGTGATGAGTTGATGAAGCCACAACGATAGATTAAGCAAGTGGCCTACATTGTTGGTACTGCTACAGACATCTGATATCACATATTTTTGCCTGATACAGGTTATATGTTTTTCTTCAGATCCAAGTTCATTGTGAAACAGAAAGTAAATTTCATGATACGCCAAAAATCTCAAAATCTCAAAACTCAAACAAATCAGACTGACACAATTAACGTGTTGTCACGTGCACTAGGGTATGTATTATGTATGGCTGGCTGCATGATTGTCATTATTTAATATTATTTCCCATTGCCAATCATCTTTAAAATATCAATATCACAGATTGAAGTCACATGTGCTATATGAAATATTTTAGTGCATGTGTTACATTCTCACTTATGCAAAATATGATTATATTTTGTGTCCTAGAATTTTTTTTATTTTTTATTTCTACTGGAAGGTTTTAACTGTGATAAGTAGTGTGTGTGTGTGTGTGTGTGTGTGTGTGTGTGTGTGTGTGTGTGTGTGTGTGTGTGTGTGTGTGTGTGTGTGTGTGTGTGTGAGAGAGAGAGAGAGAAATCGCATGCATGTATGATTGGTGTGCTTGTACGAGTGACATCTGTATTTGTAGGATGTGTGTGCATTATATTTTTATGTGGTTATGCATGTAAGTGTGTGCCCTCATTTTGCCCTTTGTTATTATTGTTTCCTGGGTGTAAGTGTGTGTGTACTTGCCTGTCTGCCTGTCTGTCTGTCTGTCTGTCTGTCTGTCGGCCTGTCTGTCTGTCTGTCTGTCTGTTTGTCTGTCTGTCTGTCGCTCTGTCTGTCTGTGTGTCGCTCTATGTGTCTGTCTCTATGTTCTCTATGTATTTGTCTTTCTCCCGAATTCACCCCAGTTTATTTGTCAGAAGGCCTGGAGGTTGGCCTAGAACAGACTATGCTCTCGGAGAGGGTTAGGGTACAAGACTGCACTGAGGGCGCAGTCTTGTCAGGCATGTGAGGGGGCGTTAGAGAAGGTGCCAATGTAAGTCAGCCGCTGCGGAGGGCAGAGGAGGCTCAGCACTGCTACATACAAGCTTGTTATTCAGCCGGTATTTAGTGATATCCTTTTGACTTCTTTCGACAGAACTTCCTAAACCATATAGGTGTATTGACTTGAGATGTCCCTTTTTGAGGAAAAGTTGTGTGTTCTACGTCCCGGGATAGTGAATACTCTGTGGGCATCTTGTTTCAGTGTTCCAGAACATTCATTCATTTGTTTGCTGAAACAGGAAGATGAATGTGCCAAAATACACTTTGTTGAAACATGAAGGTTTTGGAGACTAGATTCTGTCTGAATTTGTCAGCGCACTCTTTAGATTTTTGCAACATTGCCATAGTTTGTGTGTGCATGTCTGTTTGCACACACACAGCAAACGGTTTCTACAAAAGGCTACCTTCATAGAAATTAACCACGTTGTCAGCATGTTACGAAGCAGTAAGCGATCATAGCCTGTCATTCTATACTATGAATAGAAATCTATATAGGTATAAATTGCATGCTAGTTAAATTTACAAAAACGCCGTCTCCTACACCATCTGCCAGTGATGATTTGCTACCCAGTTAGTCAGAGAGCCAGTCTTAACCCAAAAGTTTTATCCCGCTCTGTTTTGTGTGATTTCCTCTGAGGTGCGTGCTGCTGCTGTGGTGGCTGATTTGCCCAGAGCGAGGGGAGAGACTGAGACAATAGTCGGGCTTGGGCTGAATTAAATGATTTTGCTGATGATTAATAGTGGTGCGGGCCACTGGCTCCTGCGATGTAGAGATGATAAATCGTGAGTGCAGCTCCGTGCAGCTGTGCCAGTGTTGGGTCTTAGCATGCACACACCATGCAATTTACAGCCAAGCCGCTCTCCTTCTTCCTCAATTTATCTAATTACATCCATTTGATCTAAGCAATAGAGCTGCCATCTTTTGATATTTCATATTTGCCACAAAAATGTATGAATGACTTCAGGAAGGATAATTGTTTGCTTTTATTCCCTTTTAAAGCAAAGGGTTTCTCTACTTGCCTATTCAAAGAAAACATTATGTTTTCCTTCCTGTGGAGTTATGCTGTTTTCGTTAAAGACCATGTATTTGTATGCTTGGCTTTTTTGATGTGTTTTGAGTGGTATGTGAAGAATGGGAGCTCTGTTTCTGTTTGAAACCGCCCTGCGAGGGTCTTTAGCCTGTTTACTCTGATTGTTCCCTTATTGGGAGAGATCAGTTAGGCCTCTAATGTCCATTTACCAGAACTGAGAAAGCACACACACCACACAGGCACACACACACACACACACTCAACTCAAGTCAACTGGCCCTGCATTTGCCTTCGTTTTTTGCATACCCAGGATGATATCCCACATTTTCTTCACATTTTGTCATTTATATTTGTTTAAATCACTTCAGTCACATTTGTGCGGAGACAGATTTAATTTGAGAAAAGATGTCGTCCCCCCCCCCCCCCCCCCCCCCTTTATATCTGTGGCACCAGTGCACAGCGGTTATCTAAGTAATACATCTATCCATCTTCCACTGATGCACTCATATGGAGGGTTGCACTGTGCTGGTTGACAGAGCAGGATGCAGTGCGATGTTCGCTGAAGGAGCAGCAAGCCAGTTGACAGATCCCAAAATAAGGGACGGTTGGTGGTCCTGATTACCGCAGGATTCCGACGGGTGCCAGAGGAGGGGCACGAAAGGATCTGTTTGTGTGTGCTTCTGCATCTGTTACCTATCCTGCGTGTGAGGTCGATTAGTGCCTTTGCAGATATGTGTGCTAGTATGTCTAAGTGTGTGTGTGTGTGTGTGTGTGTGTGTGTGTGTGTGTGCACGTGATTCAGTGAGTCCTCTTTTTCAAGAACAGTAAAGGTCAAAAGTTGCAGCGCACAAGGCTGCTCTCAAAGTCATTAGAGTAATCCTTGCCCTGGGGACCTCATGCTCATTTCCTCTGCCCAGAACCCACTGAATGAGATGTACATGCACATCCGACATGGCACACGATAAATTCAAGTATACTCACTGCCAGTTTTCCACCCATTTCCTGTATTTCCTCACTCTTTTAGAGAGAGTAAATTAAAAAGACCCTTTTTAATTACTAAGTGAGTTAATGAGGATTTAAACAAAATCTAATTTAATTGTTGATGAGGCAAACTCAACATACAGTAGATTTAGGTATTTTTAGGGGGTGTGTGTGTGTGTGTGTGTGTGTGTGTGTGTGTGTGTGTGTGTGTGATATTATTAAGTGATGCACAGACTATGACTTGGAACAGAGTAGATACAGAGAAGGTGAATGTAGGTTTAAGTACACAAAGGTGTTTATGAAGTGTTTGATTCATGCCTGAGACAGGACTAGGACAACACTCTTCATCCCATTTTGTTTTAGCGTTGTGCCAGTGCAGGAGAAAAGTTGGTCTGGAGCCACTGTGAGATGGGAAGAAAGGTGAAAAAAGACAACCTTTGTATTTGCTCAGTGAATCACAATACAGGGTGATGTTCAAAATCAGGGGGTTAACGGACACTGCCATGATGAATACTGAGAGTAATACATTTTATTCTCACTCCCACATCTTGATTCAAGAATCAGTTTGTGGGTGTTGTAAAGGCTTGAGAATAAGAACAACAGTACTTCAGCACCAACCTCTGTCTCTCCAGTGTCAGCCCTGTGTTTCCAATAAAGTTTATTTTATTTTATTTATATATATATATCTATATATATAGATATATATAGATATATATATATGTATTTATATTTTATGTTATAACAAACATAGGCCAGTGAGGGTTCTTGAGAGAAGGTAGTATTTATTTGATTATTTCTCATGTTTTATTATTTTTTAACACAAATCATGTCGTTAAGCTCATCCATACATTCATTTACTAATTCATTCATTTTCCTCTACCTTTACTCTATCTGCTTCATCCATTTCAGGGTCACGGGGGTTGGAGCATACACTGGGCATAAGGCAGGGAGACACCCTGGACGGGCTGCCAGGCCGTCCCACTGAATGAGATGTAAATGCAAATCTGACATGGTACACAGTAAATTCAAATGTATTCACTGACAGTTTGGCACCCATTTCCTGTGTTTCTTCACTCGTACTGGGCCAGTTGCCTCCCTAATTTCTTAAAGCGACTGAGATCGCTTTTATCAATATGCCAAGCATATAGTCACGCTCTTTTTTTCCATTTCTAGGTGGCAGAAAGTCGTAGAGGGCTTCAAATAGACACTTAGAGGATATGTGTGGTGTTGTCATCAGAGAGTTGTCCTTGAGAGAGTCTGGCTGCAGGTTATGTTGATAATGAGGTGGTCAGGACTGGCTGGGGTAATTTTATATGTCTGCACATGGACCCAAAGCAAGGGACTGTGACTTAAATGAATCCAACACCATGTCCCAACGGTCCCATTGCACAAAAGATGGCAGTGGGTAAAAAACTCTGGAGGAGATTGCATTCTTACAAAGTGGCATTTTCCACCCCAAAAAAATAAGATAAATTATTTCTGTTTGCACAAAAACTTTGTTGGAATCAATAAATGCACTGCCAAAATATTATTGTTGATGTTTTTTATTTTTTTTTATTTTTTTTTTTACAATTGTGATTTTTAAAACATGCAGTTCTCTACAAAATACATGCAGCTGCAACATAGCAGTGCACATGCTACACAGATCCAAGGAAGAACAGCCATGCAATTCAAAGGGATCAATAGTAACATTCAACTTTTTGACATTGACATTTTATTTTTATTCTTTATTTTTTGGCAACTACAGTATGTTTACTTGGGTAGTGACAGAAGAAAATGACAAGAAAGATGGGACTGAGAGAATGTATGACCTGCAACATAGATCATAAGACAGATTCGCCACTGACATCTTGATGCTTCCAGAATTTCTTAGTGCAGAAGCATTTTTTTATTTATTTTCTCTACATAACTTCTCTCTTTTTTCAGCGCAGTTAAGGGGCCGTTTAAGTTCCGTTCGAACGCGACGTTTCCGCATCACTCCGATAAAAGTTTACACACAGTATGATTTAGAAGCAACTACTTTTATGTTCTGCTGTGGTCCCAACATCATCAGGCTGCATCACTGCTGTTTTCCTGCAGTTTGTATATACTCTGTAAAACTGAGTTATGTGGCATTTATTTGAAAATCCAATAATTTAAGATTTTCTCCACTGCAGTGTAAGGGTAAAGTATTTCCACGACTGTCATTTTCCACAACGGTTAAGGGACTCTGCTTTGGCATTCGTGCACGGGGTGTGTGGTTGTACAAATATCATGTGACCTTTGTCAAATATGGTTTTCATTCAAACACACACACACACACACACACACACACACACACACCATCATCACCTCATTGCCAACGGGTATTGGATTCTCAACCAAGCAAGGTCTTTGCATCTCTTTCATTTTCTTCTTCCCAGTTCCTCATCCTCTCTCTTGCTGTGTGTTGATGCTCTGTCCAGACTGAGCCAGTGA
This sequence comes from Hoplostethus mediterraneus, assembly GCA_034670385.1. Taxonomy (NCBI): domain Eukaryota; kingdom Metazoa; phylum Chordata; class Actinopteri; order Trachichthyiformes; family Trachichthyidae; genus Hoplostethus; species Hoplostethus mediterraneus. The sequence goes on from JAXDDW010000004.1 coordinate 17,570,200, forward strand.
GGGTCGGGGTGTGGCGGGCTCCTCCAGACTCTCAACTGTGTGAACACATAATTGTTTTTTATTGAGCGTGTTCACCCGTGTTGTTGTGCAGCAGCATATGTGGGATGTATGACCTAGGTAGACCTGCCCGGGCCTACATGCCTGTTTGTGACTAGTGTGTGTGTGTGTGTGTGTGTGTGTGTGTGTATGTGTGTGTGTGTGTTTTGCGGTGCCGGGGGCTTATGACAGTAGTTGTGAAGACAGACATGAACAACCTCTTTGTTTTGCTTGCTTGTATATCGGCACTGTTCTATATTATGCACTGTAAATGCTCTAGCTTTAGGAAAAAAGAATCATTTAATGAAATTATAAGTTACAAAAAAACGTAGCTTGAAACCTTGTACTCTACTTTTTCCTCTATGACAACATTCTGTACGCTTAGATTTGGTTTCATCTCGCAGTGTTTTGATGCACGGGTTCTGCCCATAGAATCTATTTGCATGCAAATTTCTACATTTCCTTCCGCATCAAATGTTTCCTATGATACATGTATCTCAGACAAGGTGAGAAAGAGTCTTGCTCAGATTGAATCTACTTGCTTCTTTGTGTGTGTGTGTGTGTGAGGGAGAGAGAGAGAGAGAGAGTGATAGGGAGTAAGAGCCAGAGAGAATAAGCGAGGGGGAGAGAGGGGGAGACAGAAAGAGAGATACCATGTGTATTTGCCTTTATATACCTTAATTTATCCATTCATGTGTCCAATGTTATCTGTTCTCTCAGGTCATCCAGAAAATTCCTCCATCTGTGATTTCAAGCCCCAGTCCTCTGTGCCCTTGGCTCCTTGAGGTAAAACACTTCCTTTCTTTCTTAATCTCTCTCGCTCTCTCTCACTCTTTCTCTCTTCCTCTTTCTGTTTCCTGCTATTTCAACTTTAATTTACAAATGAATTGAGTTTCAATGAGTTCAGATTTGATCTATTATCATTATTATTATTATTATTATTATTATTATTATAGTCGGCAGCTGTTTCTATTTTCCTATTATAACACTACTAATTAACTCAATATTAATTAATTAGTGATAAATCACTCATCATCTGAAATACGATACAGTCTGTGTGTACTGTGTGTGTGTACTGTGTATTTTCTATTCCTGTGCTGAGGAGCAAACAACTTGACAATATCTCTCTGCATCACATCCCAATACTTGCTCCGTCCGTCTACTCCGGCATGTACTACTTTTTTTTTTTTTTTTTTAATCTATGGAGGAAAAACTGCAAAAGCACACATTCATACGCAAATGACATGTTCAAATGCTGTGCTTTTACCATATTTATCTACAGTAAAAGCACAACATTTGAACGTATAAATGCCTGGAGTCTCAGACAACAGGGAGGGCAGAGTGATGAACAAGCCCGCAACGCTCTAAAATCAATGCACAGAGACAGAGGGGAACCTTGGCAAATGTATATTGCAAAGCCAATCGTTCCTATAATGGTTCCACTGATCGTTCCACAGCACACCCACCTGACAAGCTCGGTCATGAGAGTAGGATTGAGCTTGTGGTCATGACTTACCACTGTGGTGGAGGAGAAATGGGTGTTTGTGATTGTGTGTGTGTGTGCGCGTGTGTGTGTATGTGTGCATTTGTATCCATTGTTATTTCCTTGATTGTGTCTAAGTGGGGCATGGGATCAGTAGCTGGCCTTGCTCCAGCTCCACTTAACTTCAGGAGGGGAAGCAGGACAAAAGCCGTCAGGGAAGACAAGGACAAATCATCTTTAGATGAAGTGTTTTAAGTGCTCCTATTCTCTCCCCGCGTCATCACTGTGAATTAGGTGCCCTCTACTCACCGCTCAGGGGTGTAGAATATAAACAATGCCAAGGGAACGGATGTTAAATGAATGAAAGTGGAAAACCATGAGGATGTCCATCTTAGTCAGCCTCGTAAATCTGCGTTCGCTCGCCGTGCCGTCGCGTTGTACTGGCGCTGCGCTCTGACAGCCTGCCAGCCGAGCTTAGAGGGGCTGCGTGCCGTGTGGTCCGGTCAATCCCGTCCTCAGCAGCTCCAGCCACGCCAGACGATGCAGTCAGAGCCATGTCTTTGTTTTATGCAAATCCATGCATAGGAGTGGGGGAAGGGGGTGTGTGTGTGTGGGGGGGGGGGGGGGGGGTAGGGCGATGAGCAGTCTGGCCACGTAGCTCCAGGAGGACAGGCTGAGTGATGGAGACGGAGAGCCAGGTCCCGGTGTCCTTGCCTGGGGAAAGAGTGTCCTGACTCTGGCCTGAGCTGCCGAGGCACCACCAGGACACTATGTCACTGTGCCTCTACCCCCGAACGCCGCTGAAAGAGAGGAGAGTGAGAAAAAAAAATGTTGTCCGGGGCAGGAATGTATTTACACTGTGAGATGTTGAGTTGGCGAGGAGATAAAGGGAGGTAAATGTTGGTGTTAGAGTGCCACTGTGTCTCACCTCTGACTGGTGTGTATGTGTTGTGAAGGCAGGCGCACCCCAGGGGTTCGCCAGGCAGAGAGGGACTGGAGTTCAGAACCCAGCAGGGAGTTGAAGGACCCAGAATATGCTGACAAAGATAAAACGCCAGGTGTGTGTGTGTGTGTGTGTACTGTAAGTGCGTGAGAGAGAGGCTGAGTGAGAGAGTTGAGGGCAAATATAGAAAAGGGGAAGCAGGCTTGTGTGTGTGTTTGTGTGTGTGTGTGTGTGTGTGTGTGTGTGTGTGTGTGTGTGTGTCTATATGGTTGCTGTAACAGGTAGGGACGCCCACCACCCATGGCTGTATAAGTGTGTGTTGGCAGGGTGGGTTGGTTCAGACCGGCCCGCACACCCACGTGTCCCCTTTATTCTCTTTTCTCACACACTTCTATCTTGTAAATGATGTTTTCTTAATGATTTTGTGTATGCATGTGTGTGTGTGTGTGTGTGTATATATACATGCATGCAACACCCAGCGCTGCATGGTAACGATGACGGCTGGTCGGAGGCTCCTCTGTCCCAGAGAGCTCTATTTCTGGGTGCCAGGATATTGGTCTCAGTCGGCGAGGGCAGATGAAATCGATCCAGATTGACCTGCCATGTGGAGGAGAAAATGAATGAGATAAGAGGAGGGGGTGCAGAGGCTATAGAGAGAAGAGGGGGAGAGGGGGGGGGCAGAAGCAGGGGTACAAAAACAACCTCCCGCTCCATATGGGTCAAAAGTCGAGGGATGATTTATTCAAGACTGGGTGTTACCCCCCTCCCACCACCTCCTCCCTCCTCCCTCCTCCTCCTCGCTGCTCCACCTGCCTCTCGGAAAGGAGTGAGAAACTGGAGACTGTTCAGGAGGAGCGGACTATATTTAGCCTCGGTGACCAAAGACACTGTGGTCTGACTTTAAAGTTAAAAATATAGATATCCATGTACAGCTAGCTGGGCACAGTATGCGTCACTACCGTGCACCAGGCAGAACCTTCTCAGGTCGGACCGGCTCAGACCAGACCTAGCCGTCACGCCGCATCCTTTACGGGAGATCCTGTACGGTCGGACGGGGGTTCGCTGCAGGTGTCCCGCGTTTATCCAGCGTCGGTGCTACAAATGTTGTAAAACACACCTGAGAAAGCATGTTATAACACAAAACGCGTCTCACAAAGTGAAATAAAGTAACGTAAAATTGCTATTTTGCAGCAGATAAGGGAGAAAGTAAACAAGTCTAAACAGATTCTACCTTTTCTTCTCTCCGTCAAAAAATTACCTCATTCACAAAAGAAAAGAAAAGGAAGAAAGAAACACAGAAAGAAGGAAGGAAGAAACAAAGAAAGGGAGAGATTCGTGGCTGTATTTGTAGTGGAGGGGTACTAGATTTAGCCCAGGGTGTTTGGGCAGAGCTCCACTTTGCTAATTATTTTCCTGTGGCAGAGTTCTCAGCACGTCGCTCCTCCCCAGCGCCGAGAAGAGAGGCTCAGCGGTGTGCTTAGTCAGCCCTTCTCTGGGTGTGAGATACTGTTGGGTCTGTGGTGGACCCCGTAGGGGAGGCGGAGCAGCGTGGGACAGGGCCACGGCAAGGGCAAAGGCTTGGGAGAAGGGAGGTAGGCCCCACCGTCACCCATCGGGGGGAGTAGAGAGGGAAGGCTAGTCCAGTGCTAATGCTCTCCATGTTGGGGGACGAGGCAGGACTGTGTTGTCTCTCTCTCTCTCTCTCTCTCTCTCTCTCTCGCTTCGGTTCCTCATCCTCGCGAGGCCCTCCGCCGCGCTCTGAAAACAATATCATTGCTGGATTGTTTGCATGTCTATTAGAGCCTGGTAGTCCAGCTGCCGTGTCTACCCAGTTCACCTCAGCCTAGCATCCTGCCCACACAGGCTGTTAGTGGAAACCAGATGCCATTCTGCTCTGCACTTATAGAGGCAATAAGACCCCCAATCATGCTGGATGTACTCGTTATAAGGCTCTGAAGCCACATTAGCCATTAGCAAAGGCAAGCATGGCATGAAATTAAAAAAAACCCACATAAAGACATCACCATTGGTTTCTGTGTTGCCTTCAACCTCTGTGCCAATCCTGCAGTCTTCCCTCTCTCTCTCCTCCCTCTCTATTTATACTCCAATGTCAAACTTGTCTTTCTTTCTCTCTGTTTTCAGAGTGACACGCCGCTCATCTTCTTCTGTCTGCCCCGCTATCCTCCAAATGACTCTGTTCCTTCGCTCCCATGCAAACTTAGCATCCTTCCCCCTCGCCTCTGTTCCCCCCACGTCACTTTCCCTCCCCCTCGCCTCCCCTCCCCTCCCCTCCCTCCCTCCGCCTCATACCGCACCTGCTTCCCTCCTGCTTTCTGCTCCCCACTCCAAACGTCACTTTCCTCCCCCTCTCCTCTCCTCCTCCTCTCCCGCTCTCCCCCTCGTTAGCTTGATGAATGGCTTCACTGCAGGGAAAGTGCTGATTTTCATCCCTCTGTCTGATTTCTGCTGGCTGTTATTAATTTCAAACACTCAGAGAAAAGCAAGTGAGTCAATAAATAAGGAAATGAACACACTTCATCCTGCCATACAGCAGCTCTCACAGTCATTCACCCAGGGTACAGGTCCTCTGTGGAGGCCAGGCCTGTGTTTACACAGATAGAGTTCAGCTCCACTCCAGGATCACAAGACTGCACAGCATGCACCGCGATGTATTCATGCAAGAATGACAGTGGTCCAGTACCACACTGAATCATACTAAATTAGTACGTTTCTGGAGTATTTTCAGTGTGAAGTATACACTAAGACAGACCCTAGAGAGAGGGAGAGACGCTACAAAGTAAATAGCTTGGAAGGGAGCTGCAGTGTCCTCGCTCATCTTTCATCTTTCACACTAGCACACAATTTAAGGAAAGGATACAGAGAATAACAATGGGAGGAGGGGGGAGAGAGAGGAGATGCAGGGAGAGAGAGAGAGAGAGAGAGAGAGGCAATGAGAAGAGGCAGCCTAACAGAGTTATTGCTGCACATTAAAAGATGGTGTCCACACGGTCTGGCCGGGGCTCTATGTCTAAGTGCACATTACTTACAGTCCAGTCCTAATGCATCGTGCACGACTGTTAACATCAAACACGGAATAGCCCCTGAGACCGCGGGGATGCTCTCTCTCGCCCCCTTTTTCTTTTTGGTCAGGCGTGTGTGTTTTTGTTTTTTTTTGCCGTCAGGCACACGCAGGCACACTCGCGCATCATAAACGTTGCCGTTCTCCATTTTATTTATTACACTAAAAAAAAAAATCAATTATCGCCGTACTGCACGCGCACAGTACACAGATACACAACCCTGAGATATAATCACGCTGTTTACAATGTGTGAAGGTAAACACAATCCGGTGGACGCTCCTATCCATAAATGGGTGTGTGTGACACGTACAGAGACTCATGTCCTTTGTGTGGTCTGTGTTTAGCAGTTCAGCTACCAGGCTTGTGTCCCCCCCCCCGGCTCCTGACAATTACAACATTATTTGGCATCAAATGAATAAGCATGGCGCTTTGTTAGGGCCGACACTCTGATGACTGCATCCCATAGATTTAAAGCAAACAGTTCATGGGTAATGTACTAGATGAAGTCATATTTTTATTTGCTAGCGTATTCCTGACACTTGACTCATAAATCAATGGGTGTGATTTCAGCTGCATAGGAGCGTCCTACTGAATCGGAGTACAGCACCTTAGAGGCGGTATGTGTGTGTGTGTGTGTGTGTGTGTGTGTGTGTGTGTGTGTGTGTGTGTGAGAGAGAGAAAGAGAGAGGGAGAGAGAGTGACAGAGAGAGAGAGACTTTGAACGTAGGTGATGTGCGTGTGCACACATGTTCTGCTCCACACGCTATCGGTCTTCGCGTGAAAGTGAGAGCGCTGGCCTTTCTCCTCTGACCTTGTGGTATGTTTGAAAGGGAAGATGTCTTCCTGGCAGCCACTCTTGGATCTTTACTGTCCGGGTGACGGAGAGACTCGACGAGTTACTGCACATTTTTACAGATGACACTTTTTTTTGCCAACTTGGGGCTTATAGGAACTGAACTGTACGGTTGCAGGGACTCTAAATATTTTTTCAAAAGTGGTTTTAAACTTTGAAGAAGTTTTGTAGATTCAATATAGAGTGTGTGAAAATACACATTGATACATCATGTCAAATTCCAGAGAAATCCGATGATGATCAAAGGCAGCCATCGCACCCCCTGTGTAGTAAATAAATAATAAATACATGTGGAGATAGAAGGAAGAGGAGTATTGGCAGTGTCTTGAGTGGTGGTAGACTTGGTGTAGGTGGTAGGGGGGGAGAGGAGAGGAGAGGAGAGAGGAGAGAGGAGAGGAGAGGCTGAGAGTGTAGCCTGTATTAGTAGTAACTGCAGCGTGGTGGAGCCTGCATGTCTGCTCCATGGCTCTGTGAGCGCAGACATAACTATTGTGTTTACAAGCCTCAGTTGCTCTTACTGTTAAATTATTGGGGTGGGGGTGCGTGAAAGGAGGAGGAACGCAAGGGAAGGGGTGTGTGTGTGGGGGGGGGGGGAGTAAATAGTTGTCCCTCTCTTTCATAGTTCTGGTTAACCAGGCTGAGGAATGCTCTTTGCGTTTTGTAATTACAGAGTTTGGGTAGTATCACCCTCGGAGAGTACACGGCCTCAGAGACCTGACGGTGACAGAGGAAACTTGGGTTCTCTCTCTGTACGTGCAGTGTACTGACTGGGGCCCTAAGTGGCACCCTGGATGTCAAGCAGTGGAGGACCTCTGCCGTGCCACTGCTGTTAATGGCCGCTTTCCCCCCCCCCCCCTCCTCCTCCTCCTCCTCCTCCTCTGGACTGTAGCGCAGGCATGACAGGGC